>LPNX010356049.1:33378-182984 GCA_001517045.1 Pseudotsuga menziesii | reverse complement strand
CATGATGTCTCTAAGTGTTGGAAACTTCATCCGGAGTTAAGGCCAAAGAAGTATGGAGGAAACAAAGATAAAGGAAAAGCCAAAGCTACTGCAGCAGTTAATCAAGACTTGGGATCCGACTCAGGTGATGAAAAAAAGGTTATAGCTGTCGAAATCCAAGGTAAGGATAACAGTATCTCACTTCTCATTGATGCACAACCAAGTTCTAGTGCAAGTACAAGTCTTCCATCTACTTCTAAGCAAAATGATAAAGATAGAAGTGCACTGTTTCATGTTCGTGTCATTGCAAATCACACAAAGATTGATACATTGCTTGATAGTGGTTCACAAGTAAATCTGATATCAGAAGAAGTGGTTAAGAAACTGCATTTAGTTACCGTGCCTCATGAAAAGCCCTATCCTCTAGGTTGGGTTACTAATGATACACGATTGCAAGTTACAAGGAAATGTGTATTAAAATTTGCAATTACTGAAAAGTTTAGGGATGAGGTAGAATTGGATGTAGTGCCACTTGACATTTGTGGAATTGTACTTGGGAGTCCATATTTGTATGACCGGAAAGTAGTCTTTTATAGAGAGCAGAATAATTATCATCTTTTTAAAGAAGGTATGGAATATATTGTACAAGCACATAAGATGAAAACCAATCTAGCAATAGTCTCTGCAGGACAAATAAAGAGGTTGGTAAATGCTAGTAATAATTTTGTGTTGATGATGGTTAAGATGAAAAATGATGAAGTCTCTAAATCTTTTGAAGAATGTGACCCTAAGCATAAATCTGAACTGATTGACATCACTTTTGAGCATGATGATTTGTTTCAAGATCCGAAGGGGTTACCACCGAAGAGAGAGATTCAGCATGAGATACATTTGCAACAGGATGTGCCACTCCCGAACATAGCCATGTACCGGATGTTTATAATGCAGAACGAGGAAATCAAGAAGCAGGTTTAGGAGCTGATTGAGAAGGGGGTCATCTCGCCCAGTACTTCTCCTTGTGGCTCTCCTATAGTCTTGGTTCCAAAGAAGGATGGGTCATGGAGGATGTGTATCGACTACAGGGCCCTTAACGAAATCACCATTAAAAATAGGTATCCTCTTCCTCGTATTGATGATTTGCTTGATCAGTTGAAACATGCAAATTACTTTACAAAATTGGATCTGCGTAGTGGGTATCATCAAATCCGTGTTGCTGAGCATGATGCTTGAAAAACAGCTTTTAAAACGCAACAGGGTTCGTATGAATGGCTTGTAATTCCTTTCGGGCTTTGTAACGCACTTGCTACTTTCATGCGGGTCATGAATGATGTATTTCTTTCATTCATTGATGACTTTGTAATTGTGTATCTAAATGATATCCTTGTGTTTAGCAACACTTGGGAAGAGCATGTTGTACATGTGAAGAAAATTTTAGATGTACTGAGAAAGGAAAAGCTTTATGTAAAAATGTCTAAATGTGAATTTGCTAAAACTTCCTTAGTATATCTAGGCCATATTATTGGTGGAGGCCACCTGCGAGTGGACCCAGCCAAGGTTGCTGTCATTGTAAACTGGCCACGGCCTAACACCGTTACTGAGATCAGAATTTTTCTGGGTGCGGTTCAGTATTGGAGGAAATTCATTTCTGGGTTTTCCTCCATTGCTATGCCTTTACATGCATTAACAAGTGTTAAAGAAATTTTTCAGTGGGGAGGCAAGCATCAAAGGGCCTTCGACACTTTGAAGGAAAAGATTAGCACAGCACTAGTTCTGACATTGCCAGATTTGTAGTAGCCATTTGAGATCGAAACCGATGCCAGCTGGTTTTCCATGGGAGCAGTTTTGATGCAAGGGAGAAAGCCAGTCTGTTACCATTCAGAAACATTCTCTACTGCGGTAAGTAACTATCCGACCTATGACAAAGAATTGTGTGCTTTAGTACAGAGTGTGAAGAAGTGGAAACATTATATCATGGGAAAAGAGACAGTCATACATACTGATCATCAGCCACTTCAATATTTACAATCTTAGACTAAAATACAACAGAGTAGGCATTTAAGATGGATGGGGTTCTTACAGCAGTTTCATCTTGTAATAAAATACAAAAAGGGAATTCATAATAAAGTAGCAGACATGTTATCAAGGCCACCTATGAATGCTTCAATCATTCTTCAGAACAGTTCATTAACATATGAAAGTTATATTGAACAGTATGCAGAAGATAAAGATTTTAAGAAAGTATATGCATCACTAATACATGGTAAACAGGAAGAGAACTATTTTGTGCATGAACAACTCTTGTATCATCTCGGTAAACTCTGTATTCCAGAGAAAGAAAGAGTGCATGTGATCCGAGAGGCACATAGTTCATTGATTGCAGGACATTTTGGTGTACGTAAAACATTGTTTGTATTGAAGAATCACTGTTATTGGCATCAAATGCAAGAAACTGTAGCTAAATATATAAGGGGTTGTGTTATGTGTGCAACAAGTAAGCCTAGCAATAGGAAATTGGGTTTGTACACTCCTCTTCTAGTTTCTTCTCGTCCCTAGGAAAGTATTTCTATGGACTTTGTAGGGGGGATACCTATGTCTAAAAAAGGGCATGATTACCTATATGTTGTTGTGGATAGGTTCAGAAAAATGTGTATCTTAATTCCATGTAACAAGCAGATCACTGCTGAACAAACAACTCTTTTATTCTTTCAAAATGTTTGGGTACATTTTGGGCTGCCCACGTCTATTGTATCTGATCGGGATTCCCGGTTCTTGGGAAAATTCTGGTCAACTTTATGGGAGCTTATGGACACTAAACTGAAGAAAAGTACAGCTTTTCATCCACAGACCGATGGGAAAACAGAGGTAGTGAACATAACAGTGGTTCAGCTACTCAGAGGATATTGTAGTAAACATCCTAAACTTTGGGATGAGCAGTTGCAGTATATACAACATGCTTACAATCATGCAATTCATTCTTCCACTCAAAAATCTCCTTTTGAAACTTGTTTTGGTTATCTACCAAAAACACCGATGGAATTCTCTTTTGGCAAAGATGCAGTGGATGGACATCATGATGCAGAAAAAGCTTTAAAGTTCATTTAGAGAATCCAAGCAGTACAGCAGGTAGTTCAAGAACAGTCGGAGAANCTTGCAGAATAATTCAGGCTTTTGGTGGTCCAAAAGCTCTCTAATGGGGAGGATTGATCCGGCGGATTATTCCTCTTTAAAGATCCAATATGGTACATGGTTCAAAGAATCCACGTAGATCGGAGATCGGAAGAGTTCTCTTTCCATAGATCGGATGTCGGAAGCTTTTCCCTTCCGCAACGTCGGAACTTGAAAGTCTTTCGGCATCCACAACGACGGAAGCTTAAAGGGATCAGAACTCGAAAGTCTTCTGGCATCTACAACGGCGGAAGCTTTTACCCTTCTGAAACGGTGGGGCTTTTCTCCTTCCGCAACATCGGAGGTCAGAAGAATTTACGCTTCCGCAACGACGGAGTGATTTTCCTTCCGCAATGGCGGGAACTTAAAGATGTTCGGAAGCCGGAGTGATTTTTCTTCCGCAACGGCGCAGATAGAAGGATCGGAAGCATAAAGGCTTCCGGCATCCACAACGGTGGAAGCAAAAAGGCTTCCGACAGCCGCAACGGGGAAGCTCAGTGGACATTCAGACGGATCGGAAGGCGGAGCAATTCGAGAGCCGCAACGGCGGAGCTCACAAGACCTCTTCCACATTCGCAACTGCAAAAAACAAATGACTGAAGCTTTCGACTCGAAAACCAATAGCCGATGGATATGGAGTTCATCGGAGCCATTGCTTGTCCTCTTTTGCAACGTCGGAAGCTCAGATGACTAAACCTTCCGATTCCAATACTCAGCAATGCATTCGCGCGAGACATTTCAAAATGGTTTTTGCAAAATATTGATACCGTATGCTGGTAATCTCAATAGGGAGATGAACGGTCTGGGCATTTGGCAGAAGGAGGTGAAAAGTCGCACTTCTTGAATGGTTTTCTTTGCTCATTGTAACGGCAAAGATGAGCAATAAAGTGGACACAGCTCGTTGAGAGCAGGGGGGCATTTTGTTTTCTCTGGTATAGAAGCTTGGGAGTTTTGCTATAGTTTCCAGATTGCTGTTTGTATTACAGTCGACTGTATTCTCTATTTTACAGTTGCTGAAGTTGATGCCAGAACCTTTTTGGTACAATTTTAAAATAATTAATTGGATCGGTTCCCATTGGAGAGGGACCCAGAGACGTAGCCCAGTGGAGGGGGATGAACTCCATTATCAATTTTGTCTGTGACTTTGGGTTTTGTGTTTTCTGCTTGGCATTTGTTTATCAGTATTGTTTTCATTCCTATTCTGAGCATTTAATTTCTGCTAATATTGTCCAATAATTAATCTGTTGAATGCATTCTTTTACAACAAACTTTTGATGCACTAAAGTTGAGGTCCTACGGATCATTAGAGCATGGGTCCCAACCACAAAGTGTTATTGCTCAGGATCCCACATATATATAATGTACTGCAATAGGAAGATGTATGCATTCATGCATGGTACCCTAAAGTACTTCAGTATCCTGCAGTTTTGTAAGGCTTCTACGGTAGCTAGATCACTGATGACTTGGAAGTATTCCATCTCATGCTCTCGTTCTTTCCAAATAACCATGATGTAAGCAATATATTGCACCTACAAACATATAAAAAATTGTTTATCAATAATCATGTTATGACCGAAGGAAAGTATAAAATGACATTTTTTGAATTAAATAGAAGAAAAAATAGATGTTTGATGGGGTTAGGGGTTGTTTTTTACAATTTTGGTGGCATGCAACGCCTCTCTATTTTGCGGATAGAGCGCTTATAGCGTATCTGCCTCTATTTGCATAGAGCGTTGATGTCCTACGCCTCTATCAACTATGGACAGAGCGCGTACGGCGCATTTATCCAGCATGACAGAGCATCATCGTGCTCATAGCCCAAAAAATAAAAAACTACCACAGTTCACGTTTTGACCAATCAAAACGCCAAGAACCCTAAAAAACTAGTCAATAATCTTCTATTTTGCAAATCAGAACCTTCTATATTAATTAAAAACTATTAAAAATCATTATAGGCATGAAATGGAAATGGTTAGAATGTTTACCTCTTCCAAGAAGATTAAGAAACAATGGATGGAGACACTTGCAAATCACCAAAGGAAGCTCCTCTTTTTCCACTCCAACTCTTACACTCTCCAAATGGTAAATTACAATGGTAAAACTTTTACTCTTCCTCTCTATTTATAGTAATTTTGGAACTTTTTACTATTTCATTATAATTTAATTATTTTTGGAATCCAAAATTATTTTATAAAAGTGGGTTTTTTGCTATTTGTTTTATATAGTTCTAATAAAGTTGGATTTTAATGTATTTTTGGGATTTCAGGTCAAAGTTTGGTTCATGGCTATGAAACAATCTCTTTTAGTCTTTTTCAATCTTAGAATGAAAATGAAAAAGTACCGAGTGTTTTAATACACTTTTCACATGCTCGTTAAAACACCAGTAAAAGAGTGTCAAGTCTACTTTTCGCTTTTTCAGACTCGTTAAAAGTGGATTATGAAAAAGGAAACCCGTTACATAGTTATATTTAAGCTCTTTTCAGTATCCTTAAAAAAAGAAAATATTTCCAAGCGAACGTTTTACGTTCACGCTTGTAAAACTACAGAACGATCGACTAGTTGGTGGTAGGTTATCTCTTTTTTGGACCAACTAGACTTATTTACAAAAAAGACCTTTTGGAGTCTTCTTTGTCATTTTAGACTCTCTAAACATGAAATGACAAATGAGTTTGCTTTCATTGGACTCATAAAACAAAATGATGGAAGACCCTATCTGGGAACAAACCCCTCCTTTCTCATGTTCATAAAACATGCGAGAATGGACTCATCACTTGATGAGCTATAACGAGTGTTTGCTACCCTCTTTGAACTCATAAAAAAGAAAAGAGGCACTCATTTATTAAATATGGGGAAATTAAGGGAAAGGGGAATGTTTTTCATTTGTATTTATGGCAGTCTATAGTCCACCTTTGAACATGGCACCTGTCTGCATTTGCATATCTAAACTGTTAGGTATTCAGCTTGTCTCCGAGTCGATCAACTTTTGTGAGTCACTTGACTCCTTTGATTCAATTCAAAGAATGCTCCATTATATTCCATTCATTTCACCTGGTTCTAGTTTCGTCAATTCAATGCTTCCAAGTCATTCGTCATGCTGCAAATTGTTCAAAGGTTATCTCTTCTAAAAAATAACTCATCAGTAACTTTACCTATCCATAAAGTCAGTCATGTCTGATTCAGTTTCATCACTTCAAATGAACTTTTGTTCTATGTTTCATGTCACTTATGTGGTAATAATCATGGCCCTCTTGTAACAAGTCTATTCCTATCGACTTCATCTCATTATCCGGGAATTAGACCAAGAAACCTAGAAAAATACCTTGAATCCTGCATGCCTCAATGGCATGTTTCCTCGCTTTCAAAAGTAGGTTTTCATCAATGACCTTTGATTGAAATATTCTATCAAGTGTTCAAATTAAAAACATCCATTCACACTTCAAAGAATGTACTTAGATACCTTGGGGATCATTGACATTAATGATGATTTCCCTCTCACTTGTTAACAGTTCACATCAATGACTGGTAATCAAGTGGTTTATTCCATGTTCGATGTCAAGACATCTATTCACATGGTCAGAATCGTATCGGTTGGGGATTGAAATGAAGACCTTGAGTGGTTAGGCTTTGTCACTATGGTTGGCTATCCTCAGGTTGCATTTGGAGATCATTCAGAGTCCTGACACGGGTCCACATTTTATATTTGGTGGTTGTGTTCCGTATTTAAGGTCAAATAACATGGATCTACTTTGTATTTTCTATATCCATGTTCTACCTTCTACATTAATTTTTCATGGATCTATAGTGTATTGTTGGTGGTAGCCATGACATGGTTTTCATCATGGATCTGTAGTGTATTGGTCCGTAGCCATGTTTGAGTTGAGTAATTCAGTTATTGGTCCTATGTCAGTTATGAGCTCATCTATCATTGCCTCTATACAAGATTGATATCTTGCAAACTATTTCACCTATCACTTCCTTATAGCTTCATACTTTGGGGGGGCTTATGTTGCATCTAGAAATTCCACATTGCCTATTATCCTTTTAGAGATCTTGACCTAAGACACCTTCATTAACTTTTTTCCATATTTTGGAAGGATGACCCCTTTCCCCTTCTTGCACAGAGCCCCGACGGTGCTTCCAACCATGGAGAAATAAGCACCAGTCCGCCATTTTTTTGGAAAAAAATTAGGTCAGCTCCTTTACCTTTTTGCTAGGTGTGCTGATAGTCCAAAGAGAGGAAAAAATAAGGTTTTGGAAGCTTTATTGCAGGATCCTCCTTGGATTTAGTTTGTATTTGCTTGGGAGAGGTGGCATTCACCTCCCTCACATGTTGGGATCACCTCCTATATATTCCCCAAGTCAATCTCATGTGTTTAGAGCCTATAAATGAAGCCTTCATGATGTGATTGGAAGAGGCCAAAATAAAGTATCCTTATGCTGTTGGATTGAAGTCTGATTTAGAGGCAAAATAGAGTTGGCTTGTATGTGACGAGATGCTCATAGTTGTGAAGGATTGTAGATTGCTTGTAGAGGTTGAAGCCATCAACATCAAGGCTTGGTTGTAACTTTACTCTTTCATTATTTATTACAAAAGTGTTCCTTTTTCCTATATTTGATGTGTTGTTAATTTTGTTAGATTTTTATCATTTAAGCTAGAAATACATTAGGATCTTTAACTGAGAGAATAAAAAGCACATCAATCAAACACAAGAGACAATGAACATAGTGTTTATCCTTAGGGAAACCATAAATGGTGAAAACCCTGCAACTTCCTTAGAGATAGAATCAACACGAAAACATAAAGATGATCTCCTGACAGCAGTAGTCTCTCTCTTGTCCCAACAACTTCTCCTCTCACTCATGTGCCCCAATGAGTGAGTGTGTGTATGTTAAATATAGAGACTCACTCTCTATTTATATTCTTTCGTTCACTTGAAACCCACTCCAACATGTCAGCCTCACTTAACAATTACTTACTAGAGCTGACATCTTTAGGAGTGTCTAATAACCCTAATGCCCCACAATTTGTGGGGACTTTGCCTCCTCTGAACAGCAAGGATTTTTATCCTTAACACAATGGTGGGGATTATTTCCCCGACTTACAATGACTCACCTAGGGTCTAATTCTCTAGGATAGTCTAATAACCCAAGGGCCCCAAAACTGCGGGGACTTTAACCCTTGACCAATAGGAGGGTTACCCATAATGACTTGACATGACTTATTACATTATAGAAACTTCCCGGAATAAACATCGGGGTATGACATGACTCAAATACATTACAGACACATCCTAGAATAAACATTGGGGTACAATACATAAGATATATGAATGAATACATTCCGAAGTTACAAATACATCAACAAATTTCAACTAAATATTATCAGATTCCTTGATCACTGATATAAGTAATTGATTTATCATGATTCTATGACCTTGTGTTTTGTTTCTTGATCTTTTTGCAAGTATTGAACATTGCAAGGGATTTCGAGACAAGGACAAAGACATCTAGGTATGAGGTATGGTTTATTTCTTGTTGTTCAAATGGATTACTTAAGGAAAGGATATACTGCTGTGCTCTTTTGTTCTACACTTGCGATTTAAAGGGTAGAGGAACAAATGGTGTCTGCATCGATTGCATAATTCCTAATAACAAGTTCACTTTCATCGGGCTCATAAAATCAAATGATCGAAGACCCTTTCTGGGAATGAACCCCTCCTTTCTCAGGTTCATAAACATGTGAGAATGGACTCGCCACTTGATGAGCTACAACAAGTGCTTGTTACCCTCTTTGGACTCGTAAAAGCAAAAAGAGGAACTCATATTTAGAGATGGGGAAATTAAAGGAAAGGGGAATTTTTTTCATTTGTATTTATGGCAGTCTACAGTCCACCTTTGAACATGGAACCTATCCACATTTGCATATCTGAATAGTTGGGTATACAAATTGTCTTCGAGTGGATCCACTTTTGTGAGTCACCTGACTCCTTTGAGTCAATTCAAAGAATGCTCTGTCATATTCCTTGTATCACACCTAGTTCTGGTCTAGTCAAGTCAATTGTCATGCCGCAAATTGTTCAAAGGATGTCTCTCCCGAAAAATAACTCATTAGTAACTTTACATATCCATAAAGTCAGTCATGTTTGAGTCATTTTAATTACTTCAAATCAAATTATGTTCCTTGTTTCATGTCACTGATGGTGGAATTATCATGGCCCTCCTTTGACGAGTCTATTCCTATCGACTTCATCTCACTATCCAAGAATTAGACTTAGAAACCTATTCAGGTTCCTTGAAGCCTACATGCCTCAATGGAAGGTTTCCTTGCTTTCTATAGTAGGTATTCATCAATGACCTCTGATTGAAATATTCTATCAAGTGTTTGAATTAAAAAAATCCATTCACACTTGGGAGAATGTACTAAGATACATTGGGGATCATTGACATTAATGGTGATTTCCCTCACACTTGTTAACAGTTTTCATCAATGACTGGTAATCAAGTGGTTTCTTCCATGTTCGACGTCAAGACATCTAGTCACATGGTTAGAATCGTATCGGTTTGGGATTGGAATGAATACCCTGAGTGGTTAGGCTTCGTCATTATAGTTTCCTATAATCAAGTTGTGTTTGAAGATCAATTAAATTATTGACACATATCCACATTATATGTTTTGGTGGCTGTGTTCAGTTTTTGAGGTCAGATAACATGGATCTAATTTGTATGTTCTGTAGCCATGTTATACCTCCTACATTAGTTGTTCATGTATCTATAGTGTATTATTGGTATCCATGACATGGTCATCATCATGGATAATCAGTGTATTGGTCCATAACCATGGTTGAGTTGGGTAAAGTGAGTTATTGGTCGTATATCAGTTATGAGCTCATCTTTCATATTTGCCTCTATGCCAGATGGATATCTTGCAAACTATTTCACCTATCACTTCCCTCTAGCTTCATACTTTTGGGGGAATTCTGTTGCACCTGGAAATTCCACCATAGCCCATTTTTCCTTTTAGAAAGCTAGACCTGAGATTCCTTGGTTAGTTTTTTTCCACATTTTGGAACGGCGGCGCTTTCCTCCAATTTTGACAGAGCACCGACGATGTTGTTTGTAGTGGATAAAGGAGGATCGATCCCTCTTTTCTTTGACAAGAAGTTAGGTCGGCGCCTTTACCCCTTATGCTAGGTGTGTCTATAGTCCAAAAAGAAGAAAAAAGAATGTTCTGGAAGATTCTTTGCAAAATCCTTCGTGGATTCAGTTCCTACTTGTTTGGGAGAGCTGGCATTTGCCTCCCTCACCTGTTGGGATCACATACTATCCATTCCCAAAGCTAATCTCATGTATTTTTTCCTATAAATGAAGCCTTCATGATGTGAGTGAGGGATTCCAAATAAAGTACCCTTATGATGTTGGATTGAAGTCTGAGTTAGAGGCAAGATAGAGTTGGCTTGTATGTGGAGAGATTCTCATAGTTGTGGAGGATTGTAGATTGCTTGTGGAGGATAAATCCATCAACATCAAGGCTTGGTTGTACTTTAATCTCTTTCATCATTAATACAAGTGTTCCCCTTTCCTATATTTGATGTGTTATTAATTTCAGTTGAATATTATCAGATTCCTTGATCATTGATATAGGTAATTGGTTTATCATGATACTCTCACTTTGTGTTTTTGTCTCTTGATCCATTTTGCAGGTGTTAAACATTGCAAGAACTTTTTGGAACAAGGACAAAGAGACTTAGGTCTGAGTTATAGGATTTATTTCATGTTGCTTAAATTGATTACTTAAGGAAATGATATAGTGCTGTGCTCTTTTGTTCTACACTTGTACTTTGCAGGGTAGAGGAACAAACGATGTCTGCACCAATTGCATAATTCCTGATAACAGTAGGAAGTCTGAAATGGACCCATGCATTTTGAAAGATAAAATGAGCAGTCATCTCAACTATTATCTTCTTTTTAGAAGGCATGAGTATGCACATTTTACTAAATTGATCCATAACAACATATATAAACAACCCTGTCCTTTTCTAGACATAGGTAACCCTCCTACAAAATCCATTGAAACACTTTCCCATGGACGAGAAGGAATTGGAAGTGAAGTGTACAATCCTAAATTTTGTTACTTGGTTTACTTGTTGCATATATGACACAACCTTTTACATATTTGGGAATTGCATCATTCATTTGAGCCCAATAACAAAACTTTTTTAATTGTGCTACAATTTTACCTACTCCAAACTGTCCTGAAATGAGAGAAAGTATGAACTTCTCTTATCACATGCACTCTTTCACGTTGTGGAATACAAATTTTACCAAGATGATGCAACAATTTGTCATTGATATGATAATTCAATTATTCATTCTCACAACCATGCTTAGTTATTCATATGCTTCTTTAAAGTCTTCGTCCTTAGTATATTATTCAACATAACTTGCATGTACTGGAGGACTTTGTTGAATGACAATATAATTTTTTTTTGGAGGTTTAGATAACATATCCACAACATTGTTCTGAATATCTTTCTTATACTTAATAATCAAATGAAATTGTTGTAGAAAACCCATCCACCTAAAATGCCTTGATTGTTGTAGCTTAGTTTGTGATTGTAAATATTTTAGTGGTTGATGATCAATGTGTATGATTGTTTCTTTATCCATTAGGTAATGTTTCCACTTTTTAACACTTTGTACTAATGCATACAACTCTTTGTCATAGGTTGGATGGTTGATTATTGTTTTAGAGAAAGTTTCAAAATGATAGCTTATTGGTTTCTTATGTTGCATTAAGACTTCCCCCATTGCATAACTACTAGCATTAGTTTCTATCTCAAATGATTGTTGTAGATACGATGATGCAAGTACTAGAGTTGTGTTGATATTTTCTTTCATTGTGTCGAAGGATTTTTATTCATTTCCTTCCCACTAAAAGACTTTGTTCATGCTTTTCAAAGCATGTAAAGGGAAGCTATGAAGGGCAAGTTCTCAATGAACTTCCTCCAGTATTGGGTTGCTCCCAAAAATCTTCTTACAACTGTTACATTATTTGGCTTAAACCAGTTTACAATGACCTCTGCTTTAGAGGGATCAATCTTTAGTTCACCACTCCCTACAATCTAACCTATATGAACTAAATATGTCTTTCCAAACCCACATTGGACATCTTGAGGTACAATTTTTCCCTTACAAGTAGATCCAATACCTATTTTACATGCTTGACACACTCTTCCCAAGATCAATTGAAAATCAAAATATTATATAAGTAGACTATGAAAAAGTCATCAATAAAGGGCCTAAAAAAATAATTCATCACCCTCACAAATGTTGTGTGTGCATTACAAATCCCAAAGGGAATTACCATCCATTCATACAATCCTTGTTTAGTTTTGAAAGCAGTCTTCCAAATATTATTGTTATGAATATGAATTTGATGATAGCCACTTCGTAAGTCCAACTTAGTGAAAAATATAGCATTCTTAAGCTAATATAAAATATCATCAATTCGAGGAAGAGGATACATGTTCTTTATTGTGATTTTTTTCAGCGACCTGTAATCAGCGCACACACACCATGCCCCATCTTCCTTTTGCACCAAAACAATTGGTGAACCACACAAAGAGAAACTTGGTTGAATGGCCCCTCTCTCAATTAATTCTTGAACTTGTTTCTTTATCTGTGCATTCTCAATAATGGAATATCTGTACATACCAATAATAGGAAGAGGTGCATCTTGATGTAAATGAATTTCATGTTGAATTTCTCTTTTGGGAGGTGATCCTTTAGGTTCTTGAAACAAAATATCATAATCAAATACCACTTTTATCAAGTCCCTTTTAAGTTTTGGATCACAACCATTAAAATATTTAGTTTTTTCAACATATTTTGATTGAACTATCGTAAGAACGAATTTCTTACTTGCATTTACCATCCTCTTCATTTGAATATCAGAAACTAAAGAAAAAATAGTTTTCATGCGATGTGCGCGCACAATATATTTAGTACCATCTTTAGTGAGTTGATACCTGTTATCTTCCCTGTAAAATATAGCCTTCCTATCATACAAATATGGACTACCCAACACAATACCACATATATCCAACAAAAACACATCTAAATATACCTCATCAACAAATCCAGAAGTAATGGAAAACCTAAGTCTACGCTGTTTTGAAACTTGCAATTGTGCATTATCACATACCCATCCAAGTGGATATGGTTTAGGGAGCTTAGTTTTCAAATGTAATTTCTTAACTTTTTCTTCTGAAACCAGGTCTTCTTGTGATACACTATAAAAAAGAGTATCAATTTTTGTATGTTTAGTGATTACTCTAATATGAAATAACTCACTCCTCTTTACTTCGTCAATGACAGGTGCATTCCTTGAAACAAAACAAGAAGTATTTTTACCTTGAATGCTAGTAGAAACCACTTTAGTTTCATCCCCAGAATCATATCCCAAATCAGGTTGGATTGCTGCTGCAGTAGTCTTTTTATCTTTTTAATTCCAAAACTTCTCAGGCTTGAGCTATGGATGAAGTTTCCAACATTTGGAAGCATGATGACCTTTTTTTTTTTACGATGAGTACATGTAGGTTTTTCTCCTTCCTTCTTCACAATAGTTGTGTGTTTACCTTTTCCCTTACCTTTGGAGTTGTTTCCATTAGGTTTGAAAGGCTGCTTGGAAAAGTTCTCTTTTGTATTATTCCCCTTCGTCTCTATGTGAGTTGCTTGAACACATACGTAATCAAAATTAGTCGGATTAAACATGAATATCATATAACGTAAATAACTATGCAATCCTCCTATATACTTGAGAAGAGTTTCTTGGGTGTAGAGAGGTATACCAAGTACCAATGCTCTTTTCTTGGATTCTTGTGTGTAATCTTGCACACTTTCTCCCTTACATTGCCTTAGATTCTGTCAGTCCATCATAGCTTGTTGCATATACCCTAATGGATAAAAATACTTTTTTAATGCTGATGTGAAGTCATACCAAGAGGAGATTATGTTTATCTATTCTGGCAAGACCCTATTGAGATCTGCTCTCCCACCAGATGAAAGCGGTCCCTCCAAGTCAAAGAGAAGCCAACTGAATTTTAATGTTATCTTCAGTAAACTTTTGAATCCTACAATAAACTTCAATTCTACCGATCCAACTGTCCGATTTTTCAACATAAATATCTCCATTATACATAGGTAATTCAAGCTCAATATCTAGATTTAATTGAGACACATTAAAATCAATATTTCCTTTTTTATTTTCAAACGAATAATGTAAAGAACCATCAAGCTAAGATGGAGAAGATGGTGAAGTTTTAGGAGGTTCCTCACCACCTCCTTATTTTTTACCTTCAACATGAGATGGACCTCCTTGTTCATGTTTATTTCGATCTTGATAGAGATCCTCTACAATCGTTTTCATTCTCATGGAAGCTTTAAGAAATTCCCATTCATATGAGATTGAAGAAGCTGCTTCTTTTCCTTTTGGTGAAGCCATTTTCCCTCTTCTTGAACCAATATTTGGATCAAAATATTCAAGTTCTCCTTCACCACGATGTATCCTAGATCTTGTTAACATAAACTCATAATGTAATGGTTAATCATCTCCTAGACCAAACTTGATCTAAAATTTCAGGATTTTTTTTAACAGTTAAGAATTGCATGTGAGATTTATATGTTAAATACTCATAAATAAGCTTTAAAAATTGAAATATAAATGCTTAAACATACAAAAATAAGTGAATAAATAGTATGCAAACCATGAAAATGAAAGATCGAAACTGATAACGGAGTTCACCCCTCCTAGGCTACGTCTTTGGGCCACTTCCAATGAGAAGGTCGATCTTATTAAGTCTTCAAAGCTTACATAAAAGGGTTTCTAGAACCACTTCTATTTTCTATCAGTCAAAACCAGAAATATATAGCACCACTGTGATCCTCTCGAATTTCAAGAAAAGTGAGAATAAACTCAACCACCTTTGCTTGAGGCCTCCTCTGGCACACAAATCAAGAAACTCTTCCTGCACAAAATACAAAAGAGTATGACATGTATAGATTTTTACCTTGGGATATGTACCCATTAATGGTTGTACGCCTCAAGAATTGTGCCATATACATGTCTCAATATTTGTGCCAAAAAATTGTACCATGGTCTCTGTACTGTGGCTTCTTTGTCCCGTCATGGTTGAAAACCCATGGTTTAAATAGATAAAAAAATGGTGGTTTTGGAGTGGTTATGGGGCATGGGAAAGAGGGCCACATGCCTGTATGGAGCCTAAAAATGCCTGCAATTAATATCTAATATCCACCGTAAGCAACCCAATAAATCGGCTTTGGAGTAGTGGTAAAGACGTTGGAATATTGGGGTAGAGGTACTGGGGTAAAACCCGCAGGCCTCTCCTCTTTCCCTATGATTTTGAAATGATATATGTTGTGACTGTTGTTGCATTATTTGTTGGCTTGATACGTTGGTAGCTACGTTAGCAGATATGTTTGTTGACATGTTTTCCTCCATGGTGTTGGTTACATTTCATTGGTTGTGCAATGTGGTTCCATGGTTTGGCCTTGATGTTGGCCATGGGGTCGAGGGCATAGCCCTCGACTAGCCCCTTTTTCCATAATTCTTTTATTCAAACATAAATACAACATATGCCTTATGATTATTAGGAACCACCAATGAGAGTCCTGGCTAGTGGAACTTCGTGAAGTATTTGGGCAGTCTTGGAGGTATTGGGTTCGATCCTCATATACTTCCAAAAAATTTACAAACCATACCTTATACATTTTTTTTTCCAATTTGCCCATTTTTTACTAATTTTGAACCAAATTGCCGAAATTTTGAACTTTGATAACTTCTGCATCCAGAGGTTGTTTCATGTGAAACGAGAATTGACAGAAATATGCTGACGAACTCTTTACCACTGTAATATTTATTTTGTTGTTTGAAGACTTCTAATCCGATCGATCATTAAAGATATTTCTGGATCAGGAACTTATGTTGTATCACTTTCACATGACTTATATTGTATTAAGTCTGGAGGATATACTATGTGATGTATGACTAGGCATGGTCAACACGTGCTACAAGTATCCTTTAGGGATTAGCTACCCCTAGAGTTTTTTACTTTAACTATATGACCCGAGGTAATACATATAATCATAGGTTCACAAAAATTATTATGAGTATGATATGAAATAGATTATTAATTAATTAAACACATATGGACCATGCATAATTAATCAAATAGAGATGAGCAGAGAGATAAAGAGAGAATTTGAATCGCCCATGCATGCCTCCAATAGAAATTGAATTAATAAGACATTAGTTGAGTCTTAGTTGTGATAAACAAGTTTCAATTAATTAAGGAATCAACTTCTTAATTTATGCAAGTGGTTGTTGAAGATGGCACTGATGGAAAAGCACTAGTTACATTCAGTTATGTTCAGTTACATTCAGTTCTATGAACAACTACATTCAGTTCTATTCGGTTACATTCATTTTTGTTTAGTTACATTCAATTCAGTTCAGTTCAATAAGTTAACAACTCAGTTAGAGGAAATTAAACTCAATGAATTAATGGAGGGCACATATATTTAGTGTGGGAGATAATTATGAAGTGCCAACTTGGAACCAAGTCAGTAAGGGTGCAAGGTTGAAGGTGACCAATGTTAACACTATTACCAATGCACCAAAAGCATGCAACCATTCGCTACCTTCTTTGAATGACTGGATTTGTCTTATTAATAAATTGTTATCCACTTGGAAAGACCAATATAGTGTTCCAAATGATATCTACTCTCTTGTGCTCTCTAATCAAGCCATATGCTATTTTGTTGTAATCATTCTCTACTGATTATGAATCATACTCTAAGATTGTTTGCTGGGTTTTTTTATCTCACGGCATAGTGGAGGGTTTTCCCAGGGTACATCGTGTGTTCTATGGTTTGATTTATTTATGTCTTTGGATTATTGATGAGATCTATCTGCACTGGAATGGTGTATTAAATTTTCAAAGTTCAATTATCTTCATATTTTCTCAAACACTAACATGTTATCAGAGAAATGGCATGCAAGAGCTTAGTTTTGTGCAAACACTCTACTAGCCTCCATAGATCTTGAACCATTGAGATAGATCTTGAAGCAATGACATAAATATCTGTCTAACTGGAAGATCAACTCAAAGGAACACCTAACTTCAACACATGGAAGGAGAGAGTGATCAATATCCTTGAAGAACATGATCATGATCTTGATCCTTGAAGAACCTACTATAAATGCAGGAAGACCAATTACAATAATAATCAGGAAAAGACAAAGAGGATCATATATGACTCTATGAAGGACAATCTCATGCCGGTGATCACACCATTGAAGATGAAAAAGAATTGTTTCGGCACACTCACAAATCTTTATGACAACAAGGCCCCTACTCAAAAGAGGGATTTGAAGAACAAGTTGTGCAACATGAATATGGAAATAGATGAGACCGTAGCCTCCTTCTTCACAAATATTTTATAAGTGAAGGATAAACTTACAAGAATTGGTGTGGAGACAGATGAGGATGATCTTATTCAAACTGCCATTGATGGACTACGCTCATCACGAGATACCTTTCTTGTTGCAGTAAACGAAAGAAAACAGAAACCCAATTTCAAAATACTTTGGCATGATTGTATCCAAGAAGAAGGGAACATCCAAAATAATATGGTGAGCACTAAGGAGGGGAATCTTGCCCTCACGACAAGAACCAAGGAAGAGAGAAAACCATTTTCTCCCAAGAAGTCTTTCCATGCAAAGAAGAAAGATATCCATAAAGGTTTTGACAAATTAAAACTCATATTTTTCTATTGTAAAAAGACATGTCACTTCAAATGGTATTGCCATGCGAGGAAAATAAAAGAAGGAAGAATTCATGCTTCCATCGTCATAGAAGAAACCTTCAAAGATGCACCTAAAGAAAAAAAGACTATAAGGGAGTATTATCTTGTCTCTTCTTTTTCCATATCTATCATCACAGGAGAAGATACATGGATGGATGACAGTAGTGCTTCCAAGCATATGTCTTGGTATAAAGGCATCTCCAACCTAAAGGAGAAACAATTTTCATTCATGGTTGAATTGGGAGACAAATATACATACTCAATCCAAGGAGTTGGATCCACATCCTTCCAGCTAAATTCGAGAGACATACTATATGTTGAGGAACTTTTGTATGTCCCTAGATTGAAGAAGAACCTACTCTATGTTTTTTCCCTTGAATATAAAGGATTATGTGTGATCTTCAAGGAGAATCAAGCATACTTGTGGTTGAAGAACCATAACCTTGAAAATGCTATTGTTTTTGGACTTCAAGAAGGAGGGATTTACAAGGTCCTTGGAAAGCCTATGTCAGCCATGAAACATCATACTATCATCCCATGTGATATTTTGCATAGGAGACTTGGACATATCCACCTCAGATCACTTCCTAGTTTGCGGCGAATGGTGAAAGGTATGCCTAGTTTCTATTTTGTTCATGATTCTATTTGTCAAGGTTGTTCTTTGGGAAAGAATGTTAAATGGAAGTTTCCTAGAATACATACTAGATATAAAGGAACTCTTGATTTAGTACACTCAGATGTGTGTGGATCCATCTCTACCCCTTCTCTCAGCAAACACCTTTCCTATGTTTTATTCATTGATGATCTCTCCCGTAAGGCCTTGATTTACTTCATGAAAGCCAAAAGTGAAACCTTCTATAAATTCCAAGAGTTTAAAGCCTTAGTTGAGAACCATACAAATAGTCATATGTGTGCCCTAAGGTATGATAATGGAGGAGAATTTGAATCAAATGTGTTTAATGATTTTTGTAGTGATGTTGGGATATGTAGACAATTAATAGTTCCTTACAGTCCATAATAGAATGGGGTTGTCGAGAGAAATAATAGAAATATTTGTGCGGCTGCAAAATCCATGTTACATGATCATAATATTTCTGCTTATTTATGGGAAGAAGCTACTACTAGAGCAGTGTACATTCATAACAGAATTTTGCATGTAGTATCGGATGAGAAAACACCTCAAGGGGTGTTCACTGGTGAGAAACCAGACATATCACATCTTCAGATTTTTAGATGTCTTATGTATATTCACATTCCAAAAGAAAAGAGAACCATGATGGAACCTTTTGGAAAGAAGGGAACTTTTGTTGTATACAGTGAGACCTCCAAGGCATTCAAAATTTATGTACCTAGTGAGAGACATGCTGAGGTGAGTTGGGATGTGACTTTCCATGAAGAGGTATCATTCAAGAGGTCAAAAGATATTGAATGTGATCCATAGATAGAAGAGACTGAGATTCCTACTTCAGAGCATTGTGATGATGATTCTTACACTTCTGATGTTCAGAGCGATAATCCAGTAGAACATGCAGTGTTACCTGCCATTGATGAACCAGTTGAACTAGTTGATGAACCTATTGAAAGAGGAGGTTAGCATGGTGTTGAGATGTATCGAGAGATGCTGAGAAGCATGGAGCACCAACGAGAACTTCTAGAGAGCGTAAGAATCATAATATATATTCAAGATATGTTACATTGATAAGAAATATCAGTGACTCGGATCTTTCATCATATGAAGAGGTTGCAGAGAAGCAAGTGTGGAAAGATTCTATGACAGAAGAGTATCATTCTATTATGAATAATGATGTTTGGGATATTGTTCCTAGACCAGAGAGGAAGTCAGTTGTTACTTCCATATGGTTCTACAATATAAATCATGCCGTAAATGGCAGTCTGGACAAGTTCAAAGGAAGATCTGTTCGTCGAGGCTTCTCTCAGAAAGAGGGCATTGATTATTTGGAGACTTTTTCTCCAATGTCCAAGTATACTACTATCATATATATTATTTCACTTCCATTAGTATTAGGCTGGAAGATTCACCAGATGGATGTGAATACTTAGGCTTCCTAAATGGTGAGGTTGAGGAAGAATTTTACATTAAACAACCTGAGGGATTTGTGATACATGGGAAGGAGTTCCATGTATGCAAGTTGAAGAAATACCTGTATGGGTTAAAGAAATCTCCTTGAGCTTGGTATGGAAGAATATACAGTTACCTTCATAAACTAAGCTTCTTGAAGAGTGATGTAGATTCCAACTTGTACTTCAAGGTAGTGGAGAACTAACCTCTGATACTGGTTCTATATTTGATGACCTTTACCTCATTAGAGATGAAATATTGATTGTTGAGTGTAAGAGGGAATTTACCTTAGAGTTTGAGATGAAAGACTTAGCTCTTATGCACTACTTCCTAGGAATTGAGATTTGGCAGAGGAAATATGGGATATTTCTATCTCAAGGGAAGTATATAGTGGACATCTTATGCATATTTGGCATGGTGGATTGTAAATACTTAAAAAATCTGATGGATTCCAATTTGAGGAAACCCCATGAGACTGAGGCTATATTGGATATAGTGGAACCCACATTATACAGACAGTTGATCGGCTCATTGATGTACCTGATACATTCGAGGCTAGAAATTTTCTATGCAGTTATCATCTTGAGTCAGTTCATGGCTGATCCTAGACATAGACTTTGGGATGTAGGTAAGCACATCTTGATGTACCTCCACATTATTGTTTCTTATGGACTCAGGTATGCCTCCAATGGAGGAGTGTTATTTCTTGGATATACTTATTCTGATTTGGGTGGCATCATTGTTGATTGAAAGAGTACTTCCAAATAATTTTTCAGCTTAGTTTTTGCTACGATTTCATGGTTTGGAAGAAAGAAAGGTTTAGTTTCCCAGAGCACAGTAGAGGCTGATTACATTGCTTCTAGTACTGCTCACAGAGAAGCAGTGTGGCTGAGAAAGCTACTCTGAGGATTGTACGGTGAAAATATAGATCCTATAGTGATTAGGTATGACAACCAGTGTTGTATAAAGATTTCTGAAAATCCATTATTTCATGACAAGTCAAAACACATAGAAATGAAGTATCACTTCATTCGAGACATGCTCCAAAAAGGTATGGTAAAAATTTAGTATATAAATAATGAGTAGCAGATTACATATGTGATGACAAGGTTTCTATCTGTCACAAAGTTCAGACACTTCCGAGATAAGCTTGATATGGCAGAGAATGTCTCCCTTGCTTAGAGGAAGTGTTGAGAGTACAATTAAGGGAGTCATTCCCATTAGACTTGTGTTGTATTAAGTTTTAAATCTATGTTGTATTAGGTTCATATATTCTCCATGGAACTTATGTTGTATTAAGATCATGACCTAATTATGTAGTATTAAGGTCAGATATTTGCGTTGTATCAATTCCGGAACTTATGTTGTATTGAGTTCACATGACTTATGTTGTATTAAGTCTCGAGGACATACTATGTGATGTATATATAGCTAGTCATTGTGAATAGGTGCTACAAGTCTCCTTTAGAGATTAGCTACCACTAGAGTGATTTACTTTAACATGTGAATATATGACATGGGGTAATACATATGATCATAGGCTCAAAAACAATTATTATGAGTAAGATATGATATATATGATTAATTAATTAAACACATATGAACCATGCATAATTATTTAAATAGAGATGAGCACAAAGATAAAGAGAGAATTTGAATTTCCCATGCATGCCTCCAAGAGAACTTGAATTAATAAGACATCGGTTGAGTTTAGTTATGATAAACAAGTTTCAGTTAATTAAGGAATCAACTAGTTAATTTATGCAAGTGGTTGTTGAAGATGACATTGATGAAGAAGCACTAGTTACATTCAATTCTATTCAGTTACATTTAGTTTTTTTCAGTTACATGCAGTTCCATTCAATTCAGTTTAGTTCAATTAGTTAACAACTCAGTTAGAGGAAGTTAAACTCAGTGAATTAATGGAGGGATTGTATCTTCAGTGTGGGAGATAATCATGAAGTGTCAACTTGGAACCAAGTCAATAAGGGTGCAAGGTTGAAGGTGAATAGTGTTAATAGTGTTACCAGTGCACCAAAAGCATGCAATCATTCACTACCTTGTTTGCATGACTATATTTGGATTTTTATTAAAGTGATATACACTTGGAAATATCAGAACAATGTTCCATATGATCTCTACTTTCTTGTTCTCTTTGATCAAGCAATCTTCTATTGTGTTGTAATCATTCTTTGTTGGTTATCTATCATACTCTAAGATTGTTTGCTGGGTATTTTATTTGCTGGAACAGTGGAGGGTTTTCCCAGGGTACATCATGTGTTCTATTGTTTGATTATTTATGTATGTAGATTATTGATGACATCTATCTGCACTGTAATTGTGGATTAAATTTTTAAAAGTAAATTATCGTCATATAATTTTCTCAAACACTAACATAACCAACCATTGGTGGGGAATAATGTTGCTAAACGTGTAACTGTGCTAGCTCCTAAGCAAGGTTCTTACATGAAAAAGATTGGTTCTACAATAAGTTCAACTAAGATTACCTTAATGCATGACGAGGATAATTTCTTGTTAGTTACTTCAAAAAACAATGTTGTTGAGATATTTGTACACTAGATGACCAAATGACCCCTCTTTAGCTTGTTGGAAAGTCGACACATATACAAAATAAACCAAATGAACAATATAATCTACCTTCTTCTATGCCCAAGCAAGTAGTTATGATATGTTTGGAAATAGGGCAGACCCGGGTTTAATCCTTTTATGTCGCACCAACAAAAGACCCACAGTGTTGGCCCTCTCGGCAACAACCCGCGCGTAGGTTGCAGTCTCACCCGAAACAGCTATGGGGTGCCACAGAATCAGGTTTCTACAAGCAGAGAGGGATATTACTGTACCTTAGCCTTTAATAACCTTATTAATCAATAATTACATAGCTTTATCATTCACTCATATACAACTTCACAGATAGATAAACAACCATGACTTGCTTAACCCACTACAGGGAATTCACAGCAAAGCTTGTTATTAGCAGTGATCTAATTTATCAGATGTAAACAGTTATTAATGCATAAAAGACAATAGAAAGAGAAACAACACAAGAAATCACAACACCATATATAACGTGGTTCACCCCCAGTGTAGGGGCTACGTCCACAAAACTGTGTTTTATTCAACTTGCTACAAAACCACAGTTTGATCTGCGCACACAACTTCAGATCCCTTTAGTCCTTTCAAGCCGCGCACATAGTAGTAGGCCTCTACGCACACAGCTGCAGATCTTTTCTTAATATTCTTACAAAAACCCTCTGCACACATAGCTGCAGAGGTCGTCCATGCACACAGCTGGGACTTAACCTTTCCTTACACAATTAGCCTTAGCTTCGCCTTTCTTTCTTTACATAAAAAAGCCTAACCTTTCTTATTTACCCAAGTGCCTATTTATATCGCACTATTTACAAAAACATGGATTCAAACCATGGGCACCCAAAACCCTAAACCCTGGTCTTAAGCCGCGGGTTTATTACAATAGAGGATTTTGACTCAACCCCCAACACCCCTAAGACTATTTTGAGTAAAAACCTGGGAGTTACCTATCTTAAGGACCATTGAGGTACGGGCCCCAACAGGCCCCTAAGACTCACCAGTGTCCCATCCCGGGGCACTTATCTGCTCGGCTGGTGGTAAAATTTGCTTGGTGAAGACACTATGCGCTGGTTCCTGGAGTCCTTCCTGCTGGTTGTCGGCTGCCTACTTATTTCCTTTTTGATATTGATGCTGAGCAAGGCCTTGTGGATCCATCTACACCCCCATCCTTTGCTCGGGTTGGTGACACTTAACCATCCACAGCTTGGGGTCCCCTGGAATTGCGTGTCACGCTGCATAAGACACACAGCTGCCACGGTTCTGCCATGCCGGAAGAGTTCAGGGCGGGGCTCCCCAGAGTTCTTTTGGTGAGGTATTATGGCCTTCGTTGCTCCACGTTAGAGAAAATTTGTGCCTGCCTTTTCCTGATTTAGAGCGAACTTCTGCTTGCCTATGTACCTAAGTCGAATACGACTGTACTGGTGGATTACTCAAAAGGTTCTGCAGACCTCTCTCTCTGAACTCTCGTACTAGCTCCTGGACTTCACAATTGTTTGACATGGCTCCAGTCGAGCAAACTCCAAGAAGTGATTCGAGGAAAATTTCACAAGACAATGTAACTTACTTATAGAATTCTGTTACCAAATTTGTCAGCATAGTGTATTAATGACACCAAATCCTCTTGAATGCCAAGAATCTCGTCACACCTTGCCTCAGATTTTCCCAAAATCTCATAATTACAGGTATTGAGAGTAGCTCATGTGTCGCCATCGCCAATTTCATTTTGTCCCATCCATCACATTCTAAGCTGCGACATAGTTGTAACCTACGACACAACGACCACCTTCCACTTCGACACAGTAGGACCCTGCGACCCCTGACCAACCTTCGACTTTCCATACTTCATCCTTCAGACTACGACATTCCCTAGTGTTATGAGCATCTTCTCTTATGGTCTAGTACCCGATTTCAGCTATTCTAGTTACGTAGAATTTTCTTTGTTGGTGCTACCTCCGATGCTGAGTACCTGGCCTGTCCCTGTACTTTTTTAGACGACTCCCATTTATCATAGAAGGGAAAAGTTCTCCATTTAACTTAGCTAGTTGGACTGTGCCCCCATCAGTAACTTTCTGTACTATATATGGTCCCTTCCAATGTGTCTTGAAATTTCCTGGGAACTTCATGAATTTGCTGTCATAGAGGAGCACAAGATCACCCTGATGGAATTGTTTCTTCTTGATGTGTCTGTCATGCCACGCTTTTTCTCAAGCTTTCTGCACCTGTTGCTGAAAACCTGCAATAAATCTATCTTCTTCGAGTTCTAATATCTGTTTGAGTCTCTCTGTCATTATGGATGGGTCAGCCATCTCGGTGAAAGCAGATATTCTGAGGCTGGGAACAATGTATTCCATGGGCATGACAGCTTCTTACCCATAAACCAGTCGAAAAGGTGTATGGCCTGTCAACTTTTTGCAAGTAGTTCTGTAAGCCCATAGTACTGCTGGAATTCGAAGGTCCCAATCATTTATGTTAGCATTACAAATCTTTGTCAAAGCATGCTCAAGGATCTTATTAAAAGCTTCGACAGTCCCATTTGCTTGTGGATGATAGGTTGTACTTTTCTGATGGTATACTTGAAATTCTTCAGTCAGCACTGCAATAGTTTTATTTAAGAAATGTGATCCTTGATCACTCATAAGGACACGAGGACACCCAAACCTGGATAAGATGTGATCGAAGATGAATTGCGCAGCTGTAGCAGCGCTACAGTTCTTGACTGGTTGGGCTTCATCCCAACGGGTAAGGTAGTCAGTAGCTGTAATAATATATCGCGCTCTGGACTTCTTCGCGGGGGGGTTGATAGGGCCGACAAAGTCAATAGCCCATTTTTCAAAAGATTGTAAGGTTACCTGCGGAACTAGGGGCATTTCATCCCGCCTGGATGGTTTGCCTGTCCTCTGACAGACGTCGCAGCTGTGGCAATATTCTCTTGCATCCTTATGAACTGTGGGCCACCATAGGCCGGCTGTCAAAATATTTTGTGCGGTGGCTTTCCCTGCATAATGACCTCCTGCTGCACCAGAGTGTGCTTAAGCCAAAATTATTGGCCGTTCATGCTCAAGACGCATCTGCGCAGTGTTTCATCTGGTCCCATTTTATACAGCTATCCCGCTATTAAGGTGAAGTCCGTTGCTCGAACCACCAACTGCTTCTTCTGCTGTGTGGTCAGCTCGGGGGGTGGAAAACCTGTAGACAAGTATTGAACAATATCTTGAAAATATTCATCAACCATCTGGATAGCAAATAGCTGGGCATCAGGAAGACCTTCGTCCAAATTGGTAGGTTCTTCGCCTGAGTCGAGCCTCGACAAGTGGTCAGGTCCTAGGTTAAGTCTTCCAAGCTTAAAAATGATCTCAAAATCATATTCTTGGAATAGGATCAACCACCGACATATTCTTCCACCTAGCACAGGCTTGTTAACCAGATACTTCAAAGCAGAATGGTCAGTAAACATCTTAAAATGAGATCCTAGCAGATAATGTCGAAACTTCTGTAGTGCATATACCATAGCGAGACCTTCGCATTCTGTCGTAGTATAATTTTTCTCTGCTGTGGACAATTTTCTGCTTGCAAAAGAGATAGGGTGATCGATATTACCTATTCCTGACTGAGCTAGCACAGTACCCAGAGCAGTGGAGGATGCGTCGACATGCACATGGAACTCTTTGTTCCAGTAAGGAAATACTAGAATAGGGGCAGTGACCATTTTTCCTTTAAAATATCTAAGCTTGCTTGACACTCCGGTGTCCACTCAAACTTGATATCTTTCTTCAGCTGCCTCTCCAACAGAGCAGTAATCTGAGCATAGCCTTGGATGAATTTCCTGTAGTAGCCGGTGTGACCCAGCGTCATGCGAAGTTGTTTGACAGACTTCGGGGGTGGCAGGTTCACAATGATAGCGATATTCGCATGATCCATCATCAGTCCCTGCTTACATAGAACGTGACCAAGCAAAATTCCAAAAGGTGCACAAAAGATACACTTTTTCAGATTCAGGGAAATCTGGTGTTGTCTGCACTTGTTCAACATAAGTCTCAAACTGGTTATATGGTCTTTTAATAGCCCAAAAATGGTCCAATCATCAAAGTAAACTTCTAGGAATTTATGTATGTATTCCTTAAACGCAGAGATGACTACTCTAGAAAATATAGCAGGTGCATTCTTTAACCCAAAGGGCATGACAGTATACTGGAAGGATCCCATTTCGGTAGAAAATGTTGTCTTATGTCGGTCCTCTGGAGCAATTCGGATCTGATGGTAGCCATAAAACCCATCGGTAAAAGAGTATACTTCTTGACCCTCGACATTGTAGAGCACTTCGTCTGTAAAGGGGGTGGGAAAAGGATCATGTAGGAAGGCATCATTGAGTTTTCGTAGGTCTACATAGATTCGGATTTCACCCTTAGTATTCTTCTCCTGGACCACCATAGGAATGACCCACTCAGATTCCTCAACAGGCTCAATTATTCCTGCGGCGAGCATCTTATCGAGCTCCACCCTAACCTTGTCTTTATACTTCAGATTCAATCTATAAGGATGCTATTTCACAGGTTTGGCATCGGGTTTCAAAGGAATCTTCATTACGCCAATATCACCCAGGATACCCTTCATTTCAGAAAACTTTGTGGGAAAGAGATCTTGGTACTCGTGGAGAAGTTGGGTTACCTTGCTGACCATTTCCTCATCCCTATAGTCGCCGATTGTAGCAAGCTTAGGCTGTGTTTCAGATCCAATGTTAACTGTGCGCGTCTTTAGGGGCTGAGTTACTTTTGGGGATTTGACTACTGGTCCATGTACGTCGCAGCATCCTTCTGACTCAGGGATAGCGATGTTGCGCGGGTCGTCACCTTCGTCAAGTGCAAAGTTATAACATTCGACTGCGTGGGCTTCTTGTGTGGGACAATCAGGTCGATGTTCTAGTACTTCTTGGTCATCAAATACCTTAGTATGGATTATCCTGATAGCTGCGTCTAGTGCTGGACAAACATAATTAGTAGAGAAAGTATTCAGAAAACTATGAACAAGATAGTCCCAACTTACAGTATCTTGGCGGAGCTCAGCCTCCACGTACCAATTTTTTGCTATTGGTTCCAGCGTGTGAACAAATCTATGTACCCATTCATTTTGAGGGACATACTTCCATGCCTTGTAGCACTTTGCCAAATGTTCCTGAGGATTAGAATTTTCGTCAAACTTGCTTCGCAGCTCCTCCGTCGGGCCCTTAAATCGCAGGTACAGGAGCTTCTGACAAGCTTCCCAGCTAAGGATCTGTTCCTTATGGGCCTTCCACCACCTGGCTGCTGTGGCTCGAAATGCGGAGTCTAGAGCTTCCAGCTTCTGTGACTCAGGTATCAAGCCTGAGACCTGTGCAATGAATGGTTCAGGATCGGTCAAGCCATCAAAAATAGGTAAAGTGTTTGGTTGTGAATTGAGTCATCTGAGGGACTTGGTAGTCCGGGCACAGTTGCACCCATGGGGCTCATGTAAGCGGTTCTATCAGCTTTCTAAGTCATCTTCAGAGTCTGTCTTATAGGAGCTACCAGACTCCCAATCTGCGGCAAGAGGATCCTCATAACCTTCTTCCTGCGCAGTGATAGTGTAGATGGGCTCCACATCATCCTGATCCTCTTGTCGGAGTGGTTCTGTGTACGGTTCCCCTTGTGAGGGATCCAGGGGTAGGATGACTCTCAAGTCTCTCCCTTCGAAGATCATCTGTCTCTTCTTTAGGTTAATAACTGTAGCATTTTCCATTGCCCATTCAATTCCTAACAAGGCTGGGTAGGGATTGCTATCATCAACGATCTCAATCACTTCAAAGTCCACGACAGTACTGACCCTGACAATATCTATTTGGGCACTCAGGAATCTTCCTAGAGGAACTATCCTTTGCTGGTTGGCTAGTCTCAGCTGGATAGGGGACCAGGCAAGGGTGGGTTTTCCCATTTGTTCCCAGGTTTGTTTAGTTAACACATTTACGTTGGACCCTAAGTCCAAGATAACATCAGTCATATCGTATGCTCCTATCTGAGCATGCAATCTCATTTCCCTGCCAGTTCTGCTAACTCTATGAATAGTTTTGTCCTGACCAGAACTTTGCTGAGGTCCGCAGGAAGCAATGAATTTTTGTAACTCAGTCAGAGCATCCTGATCTCTTAAAAGTTTGAGGCAACTCTATAAAAAGGAGGAGAGGGTACTTACGTTATCCAGCAGGGCTTCCTAGGACCACGAAGATAGTTGTTGTGGTTGTGCAGGTGCAACGGATGGGCTAGGGCTAGCAAAATATTTCTTTACTTCCATAAATGTCTCTCTTTCTCTTGTGATATCAAATGCTGGGATTTCCGCAAGAGCCTTACGAACCCAAGCGTCGGCAGGTTGTTTTTCTGTATTCTATGGGTGTGTCGTAGCTCCACTCTGTGTAACAACATTGACGGTTGTGGCAGGTCTGGGGTCAACTGAAATCATCTGGATGTTCTGTGTAGGGGTACTCTGTCATGCCTGAATCTTAGCTATGAGCTGCGGGCACTGCTCAATCACATGATCTATCGCGCGGCAGTACCGACATGTCGTAGTGGGGTTCCAACAGTTGCGAGCCAAATGCCTAGCTTGGTTACAATTGTAACACACCAACTGGCCTCGGCCTCTTCCGGCCATACCACCATGGCCTCCAGAAGAACCTCTACCGGAGGCACCCCCCTGGTAACCGTAGCTATCATTACTTGGGCCGTCATTGTGCACCCGGTAGGTGTCATAGGTGCGGCACTCATCCTCATTATGACCTATAGACTTGTAGAAATTACAGTAGGGGTTCTTAGGTCCTTGTCCATACCTTTGCAGAAGGTAACAGTTCTTGGACCGGTGCTGACCTGTCGTTCGGCAGAGCTCACAACATAGGACCTGTGGTGGAAATGGGTTCGGCGCACCTGTATGCAGGTACTTTCTTACCAGGGGACACCGTTCCTTGTCGTGACCTTCGGTCCGAAATTGTGTACACCAAACCTCTTCGCGATTGGGTTTCCCCTTCTTCATCTCGTGAAGTTCCAGGGCCATCGCTGCTAGATGCACTTGGATTTGAGCAATACCAAAATCATCGCCGACGGGGGCAGTCTCTAGCTTCATTGCGATTTCTAGAGCCTCTTGCTGGTCGGAAACCTTCTGTTGCATGAGGGGAGTTCAGATATGTGGTAATAATGCTGCAATAAACCATTCCTTGTGCTGCGCAGGACTAATGGTAAAGATGACTTGGTCCAGTAGAACTTTGAATCTCTAGTCAAAGTCCCACACTGATTCGCCGCACCGCTGTTGAATTTCTTTGAGTTCAGTGATGATCTGCGACTCCGATTTAGGCTTCTTAAATTCTTTGGTTATGGATGCCTTAATCTCATCCAACGTAGGGCTCTGAGTACTGGAGAATTTCATGAACCAAGTCAAAGCCCGGTCCCGGAAAGAAGTAATGAGCTGCGCGGCTCTCACATCCAGGTCAGTAATTTTCTTCGCATTCCATACTGCTTCACATAAAAACTAGAACTATTCTGGGTCCTTTGATCCCGTGCCTTTGAAGATGGGGAGCTTAATTTCATCAACTAGGTGGGCCATGGGGGTGCTAGGAGGGGTGGGAGGGGAACTGGATGTCGATGGGGGGGGGTTTACGGGGGCAGAGTGACCTGTGGTCGGAATACTCGGACTTGGTTGACTGTCAGACTGCGATGGAATTTTAGGGGTAACAGGGCTTCGCTGCGGGGTGACCGGAGGGTCTCCAACCGAAGGGTTTTCTTCAGAGTTTGACTCTTCAGGATTTACAGGGGAAGACGCGGTGGCTTGACCTAAGGAATAGGAGTCAAAATATCTTTTGTACCTTTTTCCACTTCGCAGCAAACCACTTTGCTCGTCGAAGGTATTATCACTTGCAAACATATGTTAGTACTACTAAGCTAGCAGTCTGATTCAAACAACAATATACCCTTTTCAGCCAATAGTATTTTAATCCTCAAGCTTAATGAATTCAAAAACTCACCATGGGGGCCTTTGAAGAATTGCCGTTCAGCTTCGCTGAAGGAGTTACTTGTGTCAATGGAAAACTCTATCACGAAGGCTTCCAATGTTCATGTTTTCCAGAAATCAACAGCGCGGGATACCTCATTGTTCATGTGTTGCACAAGATTGACCCTTGCGGGGGTCCACGCGGGAACCCGTCGAGCTTGGAAGTTCGTCCTTCTCTCTGTTAACCTAGACAACCACTGGTGCAACTCTATGTGGATACTACCAAAGAAAATTTCATAAGAATCACAAAAAACATACCTTTGTAAAAAGTCACGTGCGCTACAATGTGGATTTGTGTTCTCTTGTTGCGCGAATTTCAGATAAGTCTCTGCAAACCAATCACCAATTTCCATCACAGAGGGCCTCCAGAACATAGCCCTCGAGGTACGACGTAAACCCCTCTTGAGCAGATACTGAGTTCAACTGGCAACAGAACCAATTTGTTGGGAAATAGGGCAGACCCGGGTTTAATCCTTTTATGTCACACCAACAAAAGACCCACACTGTTGGCCCTCTCGGCAACAACTCGCGCGCAGGTTGCAGTCTCACCCGAAACAACTATGGGGTGCCGCAGAATCAGGTTTCTGCAAGCAAAGAGGGATATTACTGTACCTTATCCTTTAATAACCTTATTAATCAATAATTACACAGCTTTATCATTCACTCATATACAACTTCATAGATAGATAAACAACCGTGACTTGCTTAACCCACTACAGGGAATTCACAGCGAAGCTTGTTATTAGCAGTGATCTAATTTATCAGATGTAAATAGTTATTAATGCATAAAAGACAACAGAAAGAGAAACAACACAAGAAACCACAACACCAGATATAATGTGGTTCACCCCCAGTGTAGGGGCTACGTCCACAAAACTGTGTTTTATTCAACTTGCTACAAAACCACAGTTTGGTCTGCGCACACAGCTGCAGATCCCTTCAGTCCTTTCAAGCTGCGCACACAGCAGCAGGCCTCTGTGCACACAGCTGCAGATCTTTCCTTAATCTTCTTACAAAAACCCTCTGCGCACACAGCTGCAGAGGTCGTCCACGCACACAGCTGGGACTTAACCTTTCCTTACACAATCAGCCTTAGCTTCGCCTTTCTTTCTTTACATAAAAAAGCCTAACCTTTCTTATTTACCCAAGTGCCTATTTATATCGCACTATTTACAAAAACATGGATTCAAACCATGGGCACCCAAAACCCTAAACCCTGGTCTTAAGCCGCAGGTTTATTACAATAGAGGATTTTGACTCAACCCCTAACACCCCTAAGACTATTTTGAGTAAAAACCCGCGGAGTTACCCATCTTAAGGACCATTGAGGTACGCGCCCCAACATGATAAACTAGCTGAAATTTGAATTTTGTAAATGAGAGACTTATTGGCCACTTTCTTCACCAACATAATCCTCTAAGGAGTTTACTTCTAGCCTTTGTTCTCAGTCTTATACATATTTCTTTGTCCTTCTAATGGTTGCAAGGCCTTTTTTCTCGATGTAGCATGCACAACTACAATGCAAATAACAATTTATATTCTGAGCTAGTTTCTCTATTGTTCTCACTAGGTGGGCACACAAGAAACAAGTGGTCATACCAATAAAAAATAGGACTTTGCAAATACTCTACCACTAATAACATTGTCTTTGGTGAAACTACTTTGTACTTTCATATCTATTGAAACTATACCTCTAAAGATGTTTTTGGTTGAGACACCATTATGGCTCTATGTGTGTTAGGGTACTACCCTAACCACTTACATTAACAAGAAAATTACCATCCTTTAAATGAAATAATTGCTAGAATATGTGCATGTTCCTCAATAGAATGGAAAAAACAAACAATTTTCATGATTATTGGAATAATTTCATAATTTTCTATGCCTTGAATATTTTAGAAAAAAAATGAGAAATGAATCATATATTTAATATTAATACATGTAATAAAGAGAGTTATAGCAACTTTACTAAGAAATTTCCATCCTAAAATAAAATGGAAATGCTAGCATGTGAACATGTATTCCAATACGAGGGATAAAACATATTTATGGACAAAAATGAATTTGAATTTAACAAGCAAAGCCAGTTTTTGCTTAGCAAAGCCTTAATTCTACTAAACTAAAAGGGGATGGTCCTTGTTCAAAAGTAGCCTTACACCAGTATTCTCACATAAATACAACATTGGAGAGCCAAACCATGTGTCATAAATATTTTCAAATGTCCCTAATCATTCAAGTGTCTGTCCTCTGGGACATAACCATTCCAAGAAAGTGGAGCAGTTACAATATAGTTAATTTATACCTGGAATCATGGCTAAAAATACTTAGAATACAGTCATAGTAATCTCTATAAGACATGATAAATAGTTTCATTTATACCACAAAGAATACATGCATCATTGTAACACCAACATCTTGAAGCATTGGATGAGATTTTATTTAAAAATATCACATTTCAAAAGGGTTTAGAATTCTCAAGCAGCTAAAATATGCATCCTCAAACTCATACAACACATATGGAAAACTACACATAATATGAAAAGGTCAAAATCAAATCAGCATGTGTTGGTCATTGTCGAGATCAATTTGAGAAATATATGTCATTTTCAACTTCTTCCAAGGTTCAGCTGATGAAAACATAAAAAAACAAGTTTTGGGCATTTTTTTTCATTTGAAATATAATTTTCAAGGTCATTTCCTCACAAAAATTCATAATATATTAAACAATAACATTACTAGACATCTATACTAAAGAAAATGGAGTTGTGATAAGTGAAGAGAAGACAATACATATGATTCTTGGTAAGTAATAATTGAGGCATGCTTGAAGTTTGCTGACTATTCTAATGTGAATAACACTATTCGGGGTGGGAATTGCAGGTGGATGTCTTGAATACGCCTCAAGGAGGTTGGAATATTTATACACACCCAAGCCAATGTCAACATATGGTGGTCAGTTAACTTTTCCTACTATGAGTAGGACGTTTTGAGGATTGGTAGTTGCATGGGGATCGTAGTAGTTAAGTTTATCAAGCATGGATAACTTCCCATCAAACGAGAACATCATGGTGCAAAATACTAAGGAGGCCACCACCTTCATGGAGTACATGTAATTGCGACCCAATAAGATATTATAGTCTAGCTGGGAATCAACAAATTCAACATTGATCATCACCATTTCTCCCCCTGGCTCAATGGGGACATTTTGGTATAATCCTAGTGGTTTGTACGGTCGTCCATCATATACATGAAGAGAGATAGAGTATGGGACTAACTCAGGTGATCCAAATTGTTTCCAAACATTAAAGGACATAATGCATGTGGACACATCTTCATTGATGATACATTGATGAATGATGATGTTCTTCATTGTGAACAGGACTCAGAACGCGACACATGATGGTAGTCATGGTTCTCCTTTGTTAAGGTCAAAATTTATGATGTGAAAGTTATAAGGGTTGACACCACCGAGGGAGTTCAATAACACATTACATTATGTGGGGAAAGAATGGAGAACCTCTAATGTGTACATGGCGGCTGGTGATTGGGAAAAATCGTCCACAATGTTATAATTGTGGGAATCCTTCATGTGAGGGTTATGGAAGTTATGCCTAAGTGGTTCTTTTGGTATGCTTAGAATTTGTTGTGTGCTAGGGCATGGAATCTTCAAAGGGCATCGTGAAGGGACTAAAGTCTCTTCTAGGACAAGTGATATTTTAGCACTAGCATATCCTTTGGCACGAGTCTAAATTTTGATGGATGTCGAGTTCATAAAATGTTTTGGAAGGATCCATCACGTGGGGTAAAGATCCGATTGTTGGGTAACCACTCCTTGATTGGAAAAGGGTTGTTGCAAAATAATTTGTTGGGGTTGTGGTGCAGGAGGAACCTAAGGAAGGTTTGTGGGTGTCTATTTCTTTGCTCCCGCCTATTGTTGGTAGTTAGGGATAAGCAGACAATGGTGAGTGTAATGGACATCCTCGCCACATATTAAGCAAGGGTGATTGGTCCTCATGTTGGAATTATTTCCTTGATTAGGGGGTTTACCCCTTATGCTGGTTGGTTACCCTAGTTTAGGTTTTATTGGGGAAATTGGTTTCCACCTGCCCCTTTTGTTGGGCCTTCTTGTTCTTTCCCTTCTTCTTCTACTTATTTTGAGAATTCATGGGGTTGGAAATGTTCAAGTGCTTGAACTATTTAGTATGTTGTTGCATAGAAGGTTGAACAAAGTTGACTCTCGTGTGAGGTATGGTTGTTGTTCTAGGAGGACATGGGTATGGATAATAAGGATTATACACTAGTGGTATATAGGCTAGTTGCACTGCATATGATGTGGATGTATAGGTAGGAGTAGGTGGTGACATTTGTGGTTGGGAAACCATTTTTAATGGGATCGTACTAGGGTATATAGGGTTGTACGGTCCATATTGGGTGCATCCAAATGAAGTATTTTCATAGTAGTAAGGGGATCTGACACAACGATGATATATGGGTATTGCACCATCATGGGAGATGGTGCAAGAGTTGTCTATAGGGGAGCTTTAACATTAGATAAAATGTACCTGATAATCTCATACATGGAATGTGACATCCCTGCAACGAGAGGATCTATTGATCGATGTCGATGCACATCTAGTAGTACGGTTTACAAATACCATGATTTGGGATATATCATGTCAAAGTGTTAGGCCTTGAGAATCACTTCTTCCTCATTTTGTGACATTGAAGTAGCCACATCCTTCACAATATCTGGTTGGAGCAATTTGAGGAACCATTTGAAAAGGAAGGGAGGTTGAATGTCGATTGGTCATAAAGTGCGGTGACGGTGCCTATTTATCTTAGGTTTTTCTAGCCTTTTTCTATAGCTGATTGTTTACCTTAGACACTCTCTTGTTCTTGATTTTTAAATCTTTCTTTAAAACTTTGGGATAGTTTTCCTTTTATTTCATGCATTACATATATATTAAGTTTCTTTATCTAAGCTCCAATAGATGATTAAGTCTTCATTTAAAAACATTATATATTGTTATTAATATGAGCTGGAAGCACATGATAAAGACTCAAGACGTAGGTATGATACCATATTTCCAAGGAAATAAAGGTTTGCAGGTATGTTGTCAAGGTTTTAAAGTTTTGCAGGCACCATTATCGTGCTAGCAGTCTCCAAGCTCTGTGCTTATTTCCTTAATACGACATATGGATTTGAGTAGTACTCGAGTTAAAACATTTGAACAAAACCATTTTTCTTCATTATTCTTCATTCTACAGTTTGTACTCTGTAAAAGGGTCGGGAAATATGGTTTTACAGCAACACAGATGATGAAGTCCAAGTTTCCTGATCCAACTTTATCACTTTCTAGAATAGGAGGAGTTGAAAGTCGAAGTCATGCTTCTAATTTTATTCTACTTGGATAAAACATTGTTCAGGTCTGCACAGGTGTCATGATGCATGGTTATGGACTTGCTAACCAGCTCTGCTCTGAGCTCAAGGACTTTATGGTGAAGCATAATTTTTCATCTATTGAATATTTTCGTGGGGCATCTCTACAATTTTTCACGACCCATACAAATTTGGTTCGTCGTCAGCATGAAGCTATTCGGCAGAGAAAACCTGTTCGAAAAGGTTTAACATCTGATATGAAGTGGATTGGTGATGGCTTTGTCAAAGAGACAGAAACCATGGTTTCTAATTGATGACCAAATGAACCATATTTTGTGGGTTTCCATTTCTTTAGATACCACTAAGATGCCAACCTCTTTTTTTATCTAGTGATAGGATGAACTTTCCATTGGGAAAAGAAAGAAGACAACAGGTAATTTCTATGCAATAAAAAAATTGAAGAAGTCTGATATGCTTCACCGAGTCCAAGTGGAACATGTGAAAGCAGAGAGGAATCTTCTTGCCGAGGTAGACAATAATTGCATAGTTAAAATTGCTCCTTCCAAGATGAACTGCATCTTTATCTAATAATGGAGTATTTACCTGGAGGGTGATTTGGCCACCATTCAAGTTTATGAAGAGACTGCGGGATTAATGGAATGCATTAAAAATTAAATATATGGTAGATAAAAAGTGTGTTCATTGCCATATCATCAAAATTGTATTTCAACGAGACACATTCATATGGAATCGAGTGATGGATACTTATATGAAGTACGGAAGTTTGGATAATGCACTTTGACAAAATGTATATGAAGGATACAATTTCATGGAATACAATGATCGGTGGATTTGTCAAACTTGGTAGCATTCATGATGCTCATCAATTGTTTGACATAATTCCTGAATGGAATGTGGTTTTGAAGAATGCTATGATTGCCTGATATGCCCGACATGGGTATCCAGAGGAAACCATGGAATGTTTTGAACAAATGCAAGTGGCCGGCTTCGAGTGGGACCATATCACATATGCATGTGTTCTCAATGCATGTACCAGTCTACCGTCTCTGGAACAGGGCCATGCTCGACAAGGACATGGTAAAGAATCCCTAAAACTATATTTCCAAATGCAAAGGGAAGACATGAAGCATGACCACATAATCTTTGCGAATGGTATTGGTGCATGTGCAAGTCTTATGGATCAGGAGTATGGAAAATTGATACATACCCATATTATCAAAACTAGATTTGAGTTCGAAGGATTTACAGGAAGTGCCATTGTTGATATGTATGCTAAGTGCGGAAGCATAGAATATGCATGACAAGTATTTTATAATGGGGCTGAAAGGGACTTGGTCTCATGGAATGGCATGATTGCAGGATATGTCTAAAATGGCTATGGCAAAGAGGCTCTCAAATCTCTTTGAACAAATGAGGCAGCTCGAAGACTCTGATATTATGCCTACGGTAGTAAAGTACTTTACACTTGTTATGTTTAGATTATTTTGATCTTTTCTAGATATGATTGTCTTCTATTTTTGGAAGTTCAAACCTTAAAAAGTGGGTCTATAACAAACGTTGATTACACTTGTATGCCCTATATATTGTAATACTTTTGAGGAATGAGAGAGAATATACATGGGAATCGAGAGACTGGAACTTATGCAGACCTACAATAATTTATGTGTAAGATCTTTTTGTTTTATGAATGATTAATGTCTATTTGGAGCTAGGTTTTGGACTTATATTATGTTTATGTTCATTAGTTCTATTTGAAATCTGGTTTATATTGCAGTTATGTAGATGTCTTCTATATAGATGCTATATTTACTTGTGAATGTTTATGTCTGCATGATATTTGGGATGTTATTTCAAATGTCTGTACTTTTATATATGTTACAATAATAAAATGTATGTTTATTACTTGATTATGTATATATTCTTAAAACCCTATTTCAATTGCTTAAAATTGTGCATCATTCGTACTACAAATTTGCTTCATTATTCAATCAGATTATTGTACTCTATGTATGGTTCTTACTATATCTGATTCTTATATTGTTAATCCAAAAACCCAAAAAGTTATCTTTGTATGTTGAGGTGCCTGAACACTTCCGACCCCGTAGTCTAGGTAGCAGAATTTAGGGAAAACATATTTTGGTGACTCTGTTGGGGAGGAAGCATATAAGTTCTTCCTTGCTTTGACAATGATTAGATCCAGTCTTTGATGGTGAACAAGGGCTGGTCACACACTTTAGACTACATTCTTTCACTGAGCGGCTCCATGATTAGAAGGCTCCACTGGAGGAAGGGACCCATTGATAAAAAAAGAGATGAAGAGGCTAAATGGAAATACCGGGTATCAACTTGCTTGTTTCCTCTACGAAATTTTGATTTTCTTCATCAACTCATTTCTACTTTTTCCCTTCACACATTAAGAGGATCATCTTGTGTTTTGTTTATTCGAATGATCAACAACCTACTTTTGTACATCCATTTTTAGAAGAAGAAAATTTGCAGCCTCCTCATGTTATTGATGTTGATCCTATATCTTCACCCCATCCTACTCATAAGGATGAGCTTTGTATTCAAATCCTTTCTGAGTTTAATCAGCCATGTAACCTCGAGGAAATTAAAACTGATTCAAATCCTTCTTAGATCTCAGTACCTTATGCCATTAAAAACGAACCTTACCATCATCCTGTTAATTCTCATGTTTAGACTACTACTTTTCAAGCTCAAATCAGAAATAAGTTGTTTAAACCTTTGAGGCTGCCATATCACCTTGATCCTTATCCCCTTGATTTCTGTGAATATCTTCCCCAGTTTTCTGGAGAAGATCATGTTTCAGCTGAAAAGAACTTGGAAGCTTTTCACAATTTCATTGATAATTTTAATGGTACATGAGGATGTTATTTTGAGGTTGTTCTCCAAATATTTGGTGGGAGATGCTGCTTTGTGGTTTAATAATCTAGAAGCTAGTTCTATTGGTTCAAGGGCTGATTTATATAATACCTTTTCAAGATCTTGGGGTGAGAAAAAGTCTCTTGATCAGTACCTCATGGATTTTCATACTCTGAGGAGAGGGGAGGAAGAAGCTTCGGTTGTCTTCAACAGAAGGTTTTATATTGTTTATCATAGTATGCCCTTGGAGATCAGGCCCACTGAGATTGCTGCCATGGTATATTATGTTATGGCTCAACATTCAGATCTTATTCTTTTTCTGTTAGAAAGGAAATCATTATCTTTAAGACGGTTGTTTGCGATGCAAAAGGAGTGGAGTAGAACATCCGTGCTTCCAGAAGGGTGCAACATCTAGTTTACTTTGAAGATCTGCATGGGAAAGAGCAGGAAGACAGTAAGTATGGATAAGATCCAAAACAACAATAGGGATGTAAATATATTTCAGAGTTGGATCAGAGTTCTTCAACATTGACAGATGATTCTATGAATAGGTATGCAATCAAGTTTATGATCAGTATTTAAATCATGTTGAGTATACAGTAACCAATGATGGCTTAGACAATTACATATTCTTGGCTAATCATAATCAATGTGTTTCAAACATTGTTTCACCATTATCTTATGATCATATTTATGAAAAAGGAGTTGCTGCTCCTCAGCATCTTAATGGTGATATAGGAATTCAGTCCCCATTTTTCACTTATGATGAGTTCAAGGAACATAAAACAAGATATTATTTACAAGAAGAGAATGAAGCTGAAGATATCTATACCAATCATATGCATAAAGAAACATTTCAACAGAACTCAGATCTCATTGTTCAAGAATTTGAGGTTATCTTTGATCGTAATAAAACAAGTAATGTCCATGGGTTTTTTCAAGAGGATTATGGGACTATGAATGAAACAAAAATTGTAGATCAGTCGTATGGTCTTTTAAAACTCTATCATGTTTTTCAGGACCGAGTAGCCGTTTACATGGACTCATAGGTTTCAAAAGGTTTCAGCCTTCTATTATTTGAAATCAAAGTAGAATATGCTTTGCCAATTAATTTTCTGCTTTGAATGATAAAATCTTCTTTGATTTTTATCTACCTGCAAGAAGTTGTTATAGTGGGATGGATGATATCATGGCTTCACTGGAAGTATGATTACACTTGATTGGGATGTTTATACTGGTAAAATTAGGAGTATGCAGAGGAATAAGCTCGCCATACGAACATGCAGATTATTTTCAGTGTGTTGGCTTGTAGCTGTATTTTGTCATTTCAGAGGTGTGTGCTTAGAGTTTGAGAAAGTTTTAGAGTTTTGGTAAATATTCCATAGCCCAATGGATTGGTATTTTTGACAGAAAATAGGGCACTTGGTCTTCAATTCTTGGCAAATCATAGGGAAATTCCATCCCCCAGTTGGAGCCAGTGTTTGTCTTAGTTTTTTCTAGCCTTTTTCTATAGCTCATTGTTTACCTTAGACACTCTCTTGTTCTTGAGTTTTAAATATTTCTTTAAAACTTTGGGATAGTTTTTGTTTTATTTCATGCATTACATATATATTAAGTTTCTTTAGCCAAGCTCCAATAGATGATTAAGTCTTCATTTAAAATAAATTATATATTGCTATTGATATGAGCTGGCAGCACATGATAAAGACTCAAGAAGTAGGTATGCTACCATCTTTCCAAGGAGATAAAGGTTTACAGGTACGTTGTCAAAGTGTTAAAGTTTTGCAGGAACCATTATCGTGCTAACAGTCTTCGAGCTCTATGCTTATTGCCTTAATCCGACATCTGGCTTCGAGCAGTACTGGAGTTAAAAAATTTGAACAGAACCATTTTCCTTCATTATTCTTCATTCTACAGTTTGTACTCTATAAAAGGGTCAGGAAATATGGTTTTACAGCAACATAGATGATGAAGTCAGAGTTTCTTGATCCAACTTTATCAAATTCTGGCATAGGAGGAGTTGAAAGTGGAAGTCATGCTGTTAAGTTTATTCTACTTGGATCAAAAATTATTCAGGTCTACATAGGCATCATGATGCATGGTTATGGACTTGCTAAGCAGCTCTGCTTTGAGCTCAAGGACTTTATGGTGAAGCATAATTTTTCATCTATTGAATATTTTTGTGGGGCATCTCTACAATGTTTCACAACCCATACAGATTTGGTTCATCATCAGGAGGAAGCTATTCAGTAGAGGAAAGCTATTCGAAAAGGTTTAACATCTGATAAGAAGTGGATTGGTGATGGCTTTGTCAAAGAGACAAAAACCATGGTTTCTAACTAATGACCAAATGAACCATATTTTGTTGTTTTTCATTTCTTCAGATACCACTAAGATTCTAACCTCTCTTTTTATCTAGTGATAGGACGAACTTTCCATTGGGAAAAGAAAGAATACAATAGGTAATGTCTATGCAATAAAAAAATTGAAGAAGTCTAAGATGCTTCACCGAGGCCAGGTGGAACATGTGAAAGCAGAGAGGAATCTTCTTGCCGAGGTAGACAGTAATTGCATAGTTAAAATTGCTCCTTCCAAGATGAAGCACATCTTTATATGATAATGGAGTATTTACCTGGAGGGTATTTTTTCCACCATTCAATTTTATGAAGAGATTGCGGGATTAATGGATTGCATTAAAGATTAAATCTCTGGTAGATAGCAAGTGTGTTCATGGCCATATCATCAAAATTGTATTTCAATGAGACACATTCATATGGAATCGACTGATGGATACTTATATGAAGTATGGAAGTTTGGATAATGCACTTTGAAAAAATGTATACGAAGGATACAATTTCATGGAATACAATGATCGGTGGATTTGTCAAACTTGGAAGTATTCAAGATGCTCATCAACTGTTCGACCGAATGCCTGAATGAAATGTGGTTTCGAGGAATGTTGTGATTTCCTAATTTGCCTAAAATGGGTATCCAGAGGAAACCATGGAACTTTTTTAACAAATGCAAGTGGTCAGCTTCGAGTGGTACCGTATCACATATGCATGTGTTCTCAGTGCTTGTACCAGTCTACCATCTCTGGAACAAGGCCATGCCTGACAAGGACATGGTGAAGAAGCCCTAAAACTATATTGCCAAATGCAAAGGGAAGACATGAAGCATGACCGCATAATCTTTGTGGATGGTATTGGTGCATGTGCAAGTCTTCTGGATTAGGAGTATGGCAAATTGATACATACCCATATTATTAAAACTGGATTTGAGTTTGAAGGATTTACATGAATTTCCATTGTTGATATGTATGCTAAGTGTGGAAACATAGAAAATGCACAACATGTATTTGACAATGGGGCTGAAAGGGACTTTGTCTCATGGAATGGTATGATTGCAGGATATGCCTAAAATGGATATGGCAAAGAGGATCTCAAATCTCTTTGAACAAATGAGGCAGCTCGAAGACTCTGATATTATGCCTAAGTTAGTAAAGTACTTTACACTTGTTATGTTTAGATGATTTATATATTTTCTAGATATGATTCTCTTCTATTTTTGGAATTTCAAAACTTAAAAAGTGGATCTATAACAAACGTTGTTTACACTTTTATGCCCTATATATTGTAATATTTTTGAGAAGTGAGAGAGAAGGCACATGGGAGTCCAGAGACTGGAACTTATGCAGACCTACAATACTTTATGTGTAAGATCTTTTTGTTTTATTAATTATTAATGTCTTATTTGGAGCTAGGTTTTGGACTTATATTATGTTTATGTTCTTAGTTCTATTTGAACTCTGGTTTATATTGCAGTTATGTAGATTTCTTCTATATAGATGCTATATTTAATTGTGAATGTTTATGGCTGCATGAGATTTGGGATGTTATTTAAAATGTCTGTACTTTTATATAAGTTACAATAATAAATTGTCTATTTATTACTTGTTTATGTATATATTCTTAAAACCCTGTTTCAATTGCTTAAAACTGTGCATCATTCGTACTACAAATTTGCTTCCTTATACATATTTGAACCTGATGTTATCAGATTATTGTATCTCTATGTATGGTTCTTACTATATCTGATTCTTATATTGTTAATCCAAAAACCCAAAAAGTTATCTTTGTATGTTGAGGTGCCTGAACACTGCTGACCCTGTAGTCTAGGTAGCATAATTTAGGGAAAACAATGCCACTCGTGGATATGGTCCACGATGTCTGTCATAGTGTTCTATCAAAATTCTATGAGTATTTTGATTCCTAGGTCATATCTTATTGGTAACTAAAAGTAGGAGAGAGATGTTGTGGTAATTGTCTCAAATTTGGTATGATATGCCCAGGTCAAATTCACGTACCATTTTGTAGCTGTACCAATGAAAGTTCCTTGGAAGAGACAGAGTCATACCAAATATGAAACTATGTTGTTTTAGGAACACCACAGATGAAAATACATGATGTAGGTGGCATAATCGTCTTTTTGTTTCCCCTCAAACTTAGGGATGTCAAATGGGAGGTTCTTAGAACTATTTGTCCAAGTGGCATTATGAGTTATGGTATCATTAACCAATTTGGATAAATCAAGGAGATTCAAACTTGCCCTGAATGGTAGGTTTGGGTTGGGGGCTTCCATTGTATTTTGTATGTTTTTTTCATGAGGGGGAGACAATTGAATATGTGGCGATGATATTGGTATTCTAGGAGAAGATGAATATGTAGTGTGGGCTCTTCTTGAAGGGGGGGGAAGAAGCTGGGTTATTCCCTATTGGGGGAGTAAACAAAGGTGAGCCTCTTCTGAGAGAGGATGAGGAAAAATGATATACACTATCTCCAAGGGGAGAGAATGATGCATGAGGGTTATGTCCTCACATATAAGATCCAATCCTGTCACCTAGAAGTAGCTCTAGCCAGGTGATCTCCCACGTGTACCATGGGGAGAAAATGGAAAAACATCCCTCAAGAGAGCAGAAAGTCCTTGTAGTTGGAAGGATTGTGTTAGGGGGGATTTTATTCCTCTATGGTGGAATTCTACTATCCAAGTGAGAGTGATGGGTGGTGAATAAACACAATGGAAAAATTCAAAAATAATCCAACCACAAGATATGCAAAATGGTGCAATAAGTGAGTGATATGTGAAAATATGGATTAGTGCAAGGGATTCCACATGTAGGTTCTTTTTAAATTACAAGTTAAATGAACTTGTGTTTAGAAAATAAAAACAAGTGTAAATTTCCTAAACAGACCTAACCTCCTTCCTCTCAAATGTAATTGGGCCTCCCAAAAGCACAAATGTTGGTGATAGTGGAATTCGCACAACAACCAACTAGTGGAGGTAACAAAGCTCCAATTTTATTGGAAATGGGACCAATTTACAATCAAAGAGACTTGGAAGCAACTCCCAAAGTAAATAGCTGGATCCATGAGTCACTTGCACTCACAAATTCTCCTTGGTGATGCCCTAATTTTGGGCCACTAAAGTTACCTTGTGTCAAGTGTGGATCAATTGTTGGTCCTGGATGGTATAGTGTGTTTTCCCTACAACGAGCTGAGTGAATCATAGGGGAGAGAAGGGTAGTTATACATCTACTTTTACCTCCTTGGTCATGGTACACTTATGATCCAATAGTTTTTTGAACAGTTGCTCATAACAGGATTTGATAGCACCCTAAAAAACAACAATGCTAAGTTTCAAAAATAATTCCTAATGAAACTAGATTGGTGGGCATTGTTTGGATGCCTAGCCAAATCAATCCTACCAAGATAAAATGTTATTTTTTTACCTCTTGTGCAGGATTTTAGTTGGTTATCATTTACAATGGTTGATTTTAAGGGTTTTTTCTTGAATTAAAGTGTGTAAGGGAGGTATTTCACAATTACCTTCCTTTTTTATTCACTAAAATCATGAAGAGAATACTCAAATTGAAAGAGTCTTTAGGTCCATTAGTGTGTGAAAAAAGTGGATATAATACTACTTGAACTAAATATGTTTTAAGTAAAGCAAAGAAGCATAAGATTCCCTAAATACTAGTGACAACAATGAGGCCCTTTGGAAGCCGCATGGTTAGTTACATGAGTAGTTTTCAATGGATGACCCCTTTTATTTCCTATTCTTAGTCTAGATGGGAAAATTACTAAAGAAACATGTAACTATTGCAATATTACTTAATTCTAATTCATTAGTGAGAAGCAATTGAGATGCAAATTGTTGACTGAACTGGTAAAAATAAAATAAAGAGCAACCATGTAGAAAAAAAATCAACAGTCGTGATATAACATGACAGAGAGACTTACTGGCATGTTGTTGCATGGGTACAATGAGTATAAGAACACGTTGATGTGAGGCAGAAATCCATGTGGAAAGAAGTGTGTTAATGTGCACAGGTCACAGGTCTGTCGCAAGGATATTCGCACTATTAGTGTGGTGAGGAAATCGAGAGCCACACATCTGATAAAATGGTAAAAATGACCTCTTGGGGGGTGAATTTATGCGATTAAAGGGATTGTCCTCTTCACATACAAAGAAAAATACATCAGAAAAAAGTCACTTCACAAACAACAACCTAAGTAAAGAGAAATGACCAAAAAATGACGTATGGTTTCCATGAATACTGTTATGGAAAAGATTGCACAAGAGTTATTTGTTCCCACATGGGGAGGGGTTGTTGATGTATTTGTAAATTTAGAATATATTTTGATGTATATTATCCTTGTATGTTTTTGTAACCCCATTGGGTATGTTTGTTACCCCTTTTATGAGATGTATAAATTATGTCTAGACCTTGAGGTACAACCTCCGTTGTAAGTCGAGGCAATAGTCCCCAATGTAACATAATGTAATATGTAAGTGTGGTCTCTCTAGGAGAAGTGGGCCTCATGTGAGATGACATGTAGGCTTGAGTATTCTATTTGGTCAATGAATTGAAAGGGTATAAATAGGGAGGTGTTATCCCTCATTTATACACACCTCACACACTCTCTAATGCGTTGGGGGGAGAGAGACAGTCATAGGATGAGAGAAAGATAACTGCTGAACATTTCTTATTACTGCTTTTGATCATCTTACTATTATGAATAAGTTTGCGGGGTTTCATCCTTTATGGTTTCCCCGATGAAAATATTTGTGTCTTGTGCATAATTTACATGTTATGCATTTTGATGTACTTGTTATTATTTCAGATAAAGATCCTAGATAATCTAATCAGATCTTAAGAAAATATAACATGGTATCAGAGCCTCTCTGAAAGAAGGAACTCTGCAGTTTTGGGAACTAGGGCTTCCTAGTTGAAGGTGTTCTCTTCACAGATCATCAAGCAAGAAGGAATAGGATAACTTAACTCACTAAGGTGCATCTGTTGGTGGTAGAAATTTCTTTGTGCAGCCAAAATACAGCTACAATGGAAACTAATGGAAATTAGCGTTTCATACCTCCAAACCCTAGAAGATTGAATTTAGTCATTCTAGAACTTTCTCTATAACGAGATATTTGAGGAGGCTCAGAAGCTATAACTTTTATAGGCCGAAGATAAATTTGTGTTGTACACTGTCTAAAAGTTTCAGCCTCTGATTTGCTATAATTTAGGAGACATGGTTCCTCCAAATTAGGGTTCCAACCTCCTCCATAATACAATCATAAATAGGTGACCTAGGGAGATTCGCTATATCTCGGGATAGGAAGGTCCAAAATAAATTTCACAAGATGTTGTAGGTAGGGCACGTAATTTAGTTTATTTGGTACATTTTTCAGACCCATAATGTGAAACAATGATATGTGGAAGTCCATACAAGTTTTCTATGATGAATAGTCACCTTGATAAACTCAGCATAAGTCCCACTTGGAGAATCCATTTCTTCTCTAACTTGTGTGGTTGGAAAGAATATTTATCATACTATGACAGTGAAAAATTTTATACCTTAAGGATCCAAAAATTCAGAGATACAACAGAAATAATATCATTCATTTCTATAGAATAAATTGGAAAAGTAGGGATTCCTGTTTCGGGAGCTTCCCTCCACTGTTTTCAGAAAAGGAGTACATTGGACAACTCACTTTGAAGAGGCCCATATTTATTTCCAATCATAAGTTTGAAATTATAACTTTTGAAAATTAGGGCTTCTTTTACAAACCCTATATCAGCTAGCTCTGGAACCAGGACAGACACCTCAAATTGGTAAGATATAAATTTTTTCTATTTACATTTGAGGTTCTCATGACTAATCACACCAGCTTGATAACAAGCTTGGTGAAGATGACAATTGCCGAGTATGGAAGTATAGGAGCTGCATGATCCTTGAAGAAATTGACTTGGATCAATATTTCAGTAAGGAAGTTCTAAGAGCTAGAGGGAGATGAGGCTAAGGCTAGAGCCAAGAGAATCATTGCAAATCATCTCATCCCTCATGTGTCATCCTTGAAGACACCAAAAGTAAGTGTTCGATGATATGACAAACAAATTGAATAAGAATAAAATATTGTTATAACCACCTTGAATGGCCTCCCAAGATCATGGGATTCATTCATTCGAGAAATGTGTGCAAGAAGGAAGTTATTACCTTTAGCGGAATCTAGGAAGAGTGCACACAGGAAGAAGCTCGACTCATAATAAGAGAAGAGAAGATGGGAGCAACTTAAGATCAATCTCTCATGATTCAAAGAAGATTCCTCAAGTAATGATGAATATGAAGGACTTAATTCTTGAAGAAACTCTTATGCATATTAGCATTTGGATAAGAAATAATGTTGTTATGAATGAAGAAGATGATGAAGATGGAGGCTCAAGAAGGAATCTACGTACGAAACAAATAAAGATAAGTATTCAATTTTCATTTCATGATATTGTTTGGTTATTCATTTGTTTATATTCAGTTGATGTGGTTATGCATGTTTGAGTATTTGCACTTATACTACTAAATTTCACATGATGGGTAAGAAGTCAATGATCTTGTACAACATTCCATTATGACTTATCTAGATTGAAACCTCTTTGTTGGAATATTAGGAGTAGTACAAACTCTTAATAACATTAGGGTAGAATGTATCTAGAATTTATTGTATGTATACATGATATGGATGAATACTCTATCATTGGATAAAAATAGTCGCATGGCTATGTGACATATATTTGTCACTATTAATATGTTTTGGAAATTATGATATGTTTATAATCATGCAAATGAACTTGACTTGTGTATCATTCCAAAGAACAAGGTAACGACGGTTCAGAAGAGGAACCTTAAAATTCCTGGGCCAAAGACACCATAGCAAAAGAAAGAGCTTTAGAAGAATATAAAGAGAATGGTAGATGAAGATTAATCCAAGATGAAGAATAGTATGATGAGACTTCCAAAGAAAAAAAGAGGCCTCAGACACACTCTAGTTATGTGACATTGTTAAGCGACATCATTGATGCAGAGCCTTCCAGCTATGAAGAGCCAAGAAGAAAGGGAAGGAGAGCACCAGTTCAAGAAGAATGATGTTTAGGATGTGGTATCGAGACCTGAAGGGAATTCCGTAGTGTCTTCTAAATAGATCTACAAGATCTAGCATGCAGTAGATGGAAACATCGTGGGATACAAGGAAATATTCGTAGCATGAGTCTTCTCACAAAAAGAAGGCATAGACTATGAAGAGACATTTGCAGCCACTGGGAGTTGAGACACATGATAGGCAGACTCGTGTGCAAATTAAAGAAGGCCTTATACGAGTTCAGAAGGCACCCATGGGATAACACATACACGAGGAGCTTGAATATGACCTAGAGTAATGAATATCTTAACCTTTGCTACAAGTTTGAAGATCAAAGCCTATAGAGGATGAAAAGCTCACAAATGGGTGCGAGAAGAACTTTTCAAAAGTCACTAGTACAAAATGAAAAATTAGTGACTAAAATCAAGCTATAAACGACTATTTTTGAGTCGGTGACTAATAGTAGCTAATTTCCACTATATTATAGCTAGTCGTATTTCACTTAGTCATTAATAGCTTGACTTATTAGTCATTGTTTTAGTCAGTGATAGTCAATGATTTAGTCATTGATAGTCAATGATTTAGTCATTGATTTAGTCATGGATTTAGTCATTGATTTAGTCACTGATGTAGTCACTCATTAGAGGAAATTTCAACTCAAAATGGGCCTCCTAAGGAAAATTAATAAAATAATAGTTAAAATAATAAAATAATATTTATTAATTTTGGAGGAAGAAAAGAAAAAACTACTTTTTTGTTCGTATTTTCGACATATCTCCCTGTGTTTTTACTCAAATTTCAATCGGGAGAGATCATTCAATGTGGAAGTAATGAGCGAGGCCCGTCAAAAGTATGCCAAGTGGGTACTCGTTGGATGCAGAATTTAATTCCACATCCAATGATCTCTCTTGATCGAAATTTGAGTAAAAACATGGGGAGATATGTTGAAAATACGAACAAAAAAAGTAGTTTTTTTATGATACCTATCGCCAAATTTATATTAAAACATTGTTTAAGAGGTGCTCCCTTTTTTAATTTTAAATCATTTTGATTGGCTAATTCATGATGACATAAAATTTGTATTATTTTTGGAAGGCTCATTTTAATTTGAAATTTCCTCTAATGGATTGCAACAATTAATGAACAAATATACGACTAAATAAACTACTAGATGATAGCATATTAATTACTAATCTAAATATGACTAAGATACGGGAAATTAGCTACTAATAGTCGTATATATGTGAATTTAGTCGTTTTTGTAGTCACAAATTTATGATAGGGCATGAAGGAATCGAACCACCAACCTCCTGCCTATAATTAGGCAGGTGCTCTACCATTGAGCTAGAGCCCTTTAAGAAGTTGTTATTGATTGACAATTATTATATTCAAACAAATTTATGATAGATAGCAATCTACAAACTACATAATTATTACTATTACAAGTTACCAGTAACTAGTATTTATGATAAACTAATTCCTGAGAGCTATGTACAATTTCCCCTATCTGGCATATCCATTCATGTTACTAGAGCGAATGTAATACCTCTGTTATGGATGTGATACAAATTAATTCAACCAATTTACGAAATATCTCTTGGCATTCCTGAAAATATGAGAAAAATACCATTATATGAAATCAAGCAAAGTAAAAGTTAAATAAGGTAAGCAAACCTTGCCATTCATAAAACAATCTATCAGTGACAATATAAAAATACATGAAAGAGAAATATTTCAGACTAAGTGTTGCAAAGCATAAGCTACCATATCAGCCAATTCTAGAAAATGAAACATGTTTTTATAAAATTTTGAAGGATACCAAAATAAGCAACAAAATAAATTCAACACATATTTCAAAAAGAGTTGAATGAAATAATAAAAGCATACCCAACATTATAGTTGACACATTTTATATGAAAATCAGTGTGAAACATTCAATCATGTTTATAAGTTTATCGTTGGACAACTTGCCTTAGAGGATAGCCAAAACTAGACTGATACAAAGAATTATCAGAACCAAGGGCACTCCAGAAGTGAACCACATGAAAAGTAATAAAGATAGGAAAAAAATCGCCACAATGAAGGTAAGATTTGAGAATAGACAAATGTTGTATGCTAGTTCGATTTTATTTGGACACACAGGTGCTATAAGCAACAAAAATTAAAAGATAACCAATTAGCTAATTTTCAGTTATTATCCCTTGAATCTTTTACAAGGAAATTTGAAGAGAATGAGACAAACCCATTCTCCCATAATTTAGCCTCCCTGCTAACACGAACTTCCTCAATATTCTTTATAGCTTTCAAATTATTTTGAACAACATTTCTATCATATCTCTCATGCTTGTTTCTTCTTCTCTCAAACTCGAACGTTGATGTCTAAACATGAAGTTTTAGAAAGCACAACCCTCATGTGTGCTACCCCATGCATTTATATGCTAGGGAAGCAACTACCATTTCTTTGTTTCTCTCATATGTTAAGGCACAAAACCTATAAAGGTAATAGAGAAGCTAACCTATCAATATTTGAATCAGCGTGACTATATTTCAAAATTGCATGAGAATTTCCAAAAGTAAAGCTAATATAGTGTGCTCACATCCATATTGACTAATGAAAAAACTGGATAAAACTTTCAAATCAAACTCTAAGAGCTTATGAGACTTACTTGTGGAAATTGAACCCAGGTGTTAGAACAATTACACTCACAACAATTGCCAATTACACATGCAAATTACTCACAAAAGGAGATTGAATATGGAGCAGAACACTAATCTGTATTGAATAAGTGTACAATAGCCAACCCTGTGAAGTCATAGGCTGCCACAATAAATAATTACATGAGAGATTCGAATGCACGAAGATGCCATTTGAATTTAGTCAAAAGTTGGATTACTAAATCTAAGCAAATCCCCCATAGGTGCATAAAGCACATTCCAAATCTGTCTAGGAGCTCACGAATTGGAAAAATCAATTAGGCAAGCTAATAGATGGTGGAAGGACAAATCATAAATGCTTTTCATAGGAGAAAAGAGTGGAGGATGTTGAGGACAAAAAACAAGTTAACTTCACCTAGTCAAACTTTCTCAATTGCCTTAAAACTCAGAAAAAGCAGGCAATAAAGCAGAAAAAGTAGACATGCGCTAGGGAGGCCAGGAATAAAGTAGATTTGATTCCAAGAGGTTTCCCAAGTGCTCCATGAATCAAATTTAGCAAGTTTTACCACTATGGATGTGTGGAGGACAACTTGCATAAGGTGGAATATGGAAACTAGGCAAATAAGACAAAAATTGGATTAATTAATGTCTAAGGTAGCTAACTATGGGTTGATTATTCTAACACCCCCCCTTAAGCCTGACTTATGAGTAAAATATCAGAAAATTATAGGGCCTCGCAACAAGGCTTAGTCACCCTTTACATACTGCATGTCCATTTAACCAAGGAAAGAGGCAAAAACCCAGTGGGAAAAATCCTCCCTTAAACATGGACTGTAAAACAAAATTTGGAAATCTTGTCATCACTCATGCTTCATAGCATGATCAGCAATCCCCAGCAGTGATTTGAGATTGCTGAATGTCTTCTCACAAAAACCTTTGGTGAATATATCTGCTACTTGTTCTGAAGATGAACAGAAGAGTAGGTGAATGGTGCCATCATGCACAAGCTGTCTGATGTAGTGCATATGGATCTCAATGTGTTTGGTTCTCTGCTTCTGAACTGGATCATTGTAGATTCGAATGGTACTCTGATTATAATAGTAGATAGTAGTTGAGTATTTTTATTTGAAGCCACACTCTCCAAGTAACCCCTGCAACCATAAACATTGAGTTGCTGCATTTACAACTCCTTTGTACTCTGCTTCTGTAGATGAGAGTGCAATGGCACTCTGTTTCTAGCTTGAACAGATGATTGTCCCTTCTACAAGCATGAACAAATATCTTGATGTTGACTTTCGATCTGTGCTATCACCTGCCCAATCACTGTCAGTAAACCCAATCAAATCAAGATCAGATTTAGCTTTATAGAAGATCCCATGTGTCCTTGTTCCCTGAACAAAGTTAAGGATCCTTTTGGCTGCTCTCCAATGGATCTCATGAGGCTGATCCATGTATCTTGAAGCCACACTTACTACATAATAAATATCAGGTATAGTATGTGTAATATACAACAAACATCCAATCAATTGCCTATACAGTGTATTGTTTACCATAGGTGAAGAATCAACTTCTTCAAGCTTCACTCCTGAAAGGAAAGGAGTCTTTCTTGGCTTGCAATCCTTCATCTTGAATTTGTTCAGAAAATCCAAGGAATACTTGGACTTATGTACTTTGATTCCTTCTTTGGTTTGAGCAATCTCAAGCCCCAAGAATTGGCTCAATAAGCCCAAATCTGTCATTGAGAAGGCATGGTTCATTGCATCCTTCAAGGAGGAAATCTCATCCTTTGAGCTCCCTGTAACGAGAAGGTAATAAAAATATAAAACAATTATCATTAATGAACCATGAATCAGCTTCAAATAGACATTTGGATCTTATTTGCATTGAACAAAATTCAGTGATAGCAGAAAGCTATCAATCTTGGCATACCAAGCCTTGGGGGCTTGCTTAAGCCCATACAATGACTTCTTTAGCCTACACACAAGAGATGGGTTAGTAGAAAATACTTGAGGCTACTACATGTATATCTCTTTAGTGAGATCTCCATTCAGTAAAGCACACTTCATATCCATGTGATGTACTTCCCATTGCTTGGAAGCTGCAATGGCTAAGGCTAGCCTGATGGAGTCCATCTTTGCCACTGGTGCAAAGGTCTCATTGTAGTCTATTCCATGAACCTATGAGTAGCCCTTGTCTACCAATATATCCTTGTACTTCATAGGTGAACCATCAGAAGAAAATTTGGTTTTTTACACCCACTTACACTAAACTAGCTTCCTCCCTGGGGGAAGATCAACCAGCTCCCAAGTGTTGCTCTTCTGGAGTGACCTGAAATATTCCTTCATGGATGCTTGCCATATTGGATCATTTGATTCATATTCATATGTATGTGGATCTGATTCAATAATCAGATAGAATTTCTCTACAAACATAGGATCTTTCATGCACAGAGCACTCTCAAACTAAGATCTAGTCCTCCTAGGATCATTAGGATTTCCAGCTAGTCCTCTAGCTGCATGAATGGTATTGGATGCCCATTTTGGTATTGTAGGACTGTTAGGATCTACAATAAAATCATCATTATCATAAATATCAGAATTATCATGTTCAACTATCTCTTCACTTACATTCAGAGGTTCTGGTGGTGAAGAGGATTCTCCAACTTCCACTGCTGCTAGGGGCTCTTCTTGAAAATGAACACACCTTTCAATGAAGGCTTTGTTTGTGATAAAATTTATCAGCTTGTACCCTTTTGAATCTTCAGAGTACCCAACAAATAGACACTCTTGGCTTTGGGGCTGCAAAGCCTTCCTCTTTTCTGTTGGAATTCTAGCCCAAGCCCTTGAGCCAAAAATCCTGAAATGGGTCACATCTGGCTTGTGCCCACTCCATGCTTCGAAAGGAGTCATACCTTCAATATTTTTATGAGGAACCCTATTCTAGATATAGGCTGCATAGTTTATAGCTTCGGCCCAGTACTTTGGTGGCAAAGTCTTAGCCTCCATCATGTAGGTTGCCATCTCTTTCAGTGATTTGTTCTTCCTCTTAGCAACACCATTCTGCTGTGGTGTGTAAGGGATAGAATGCTGCATCTAAATGCCTGCATATACACAATATTGAATAAAATTAGACTTGACATACTCACCACCATTTTCAGATCTGAGGACCTTGAGTTTCCTCCCAGACTGGTTTTCAACCAAAGCCTTAAAGACTTTGAAGAGGCCAAAAACTTCCAACTTGTGTTTCAGGAAGTGAACCCAGCAATACCTGGAAAAGTCATCTATGAATGTCAATGCATATTTGGCCTAACTCATTGACATATGAGGAAATGGGCCAGCAACATCATTGTGGATCAACTCAAGAGGTGCAGAGGTTCTCTCATGACTAGCTCTCTCAAATTTATGCTTTGGTTGTTTTCCTAGGATGCAACCTTGACAGACTCCTTTGGAAAACTTATCTTTGGTAACCCTATGACCATTTATTTTTCACTAATATTAGAAAGATACTTGTAATTTAGGTGGCCAAATATTTCATGCCAAATCTTGCTTGCCTCATTAGCATGAATCAGAAGAGCAGAGGGGTTTGAGTAGGGTAGGAAGTGTGAGAACATGTATACCTTCGAAGTGTGATTTGCAACTCCTTTTGCAATGAATTTACCACTTGAGATCTCTGTGATCTCAACTTCATCAGGGGAGAATATGACCTTCTTTGGAGACCCCGTGTGGGTCATCTGATACACTGATAAGAGGTTAGAGGCAAGACCTGGAACATACAACACATTGCTGAACTTACCATGGTCAAGATCAATCCTCCCTTTGCCCAAAATTTCAGTGAGAGAGTCATCTCCCAGTACTATTGGTGGACCTTTTGACATGTCAAGTGAGGTGAATTACTCCTTAGTCGAAACCATATGTCTTGAAGCTCCAAAATCAATGATGAAACTAGGTGAGCTTGATGTGCAATCAACCAATGCATGAACTCTCTCTCTGTCTTCTGAATTTGATCCTCCTTCCCTCTTCTTTGAGCTGTTTGGAAGGGAGATGCCATTCTTCTCCAGGAGTTGGGTCAGCATGTCAATTTGCTTCTTCATGTAGGAGATTTTAGAATGATTACCCTTACTACAGTATGCGCACTTGCTCATTTCTCCTTTGTTCTTCTTCTTCTGGGGGTTCTTCATGGAACCTTGAGGCTCCTCTTGAGACTTGTTCTTGTCTCTCTTTTGCTCAGGTGGCTTTTTAGATTTCTTCTTGATTTTTGAATCCACCCTCGAATCTCCAGCAACCAGAGCTTGGTATTTGGATGGTTTGATGGTGCCCATCATCACCAATTTATCTTGTTCTTGTGTGAGAGATTCCATGAAATCTGCAAGGCTAGGCATTTTCCAGGCTCGAGCTGTCAACTTTCTGGCATAGAAAGTCAAAAAAAACATTGTATAGTTAGGGCCAAGCTTTGAGAGTATGGCCAATACTAGCTGATCATCCTTATTTTCGATGCCACATTGTTTTAGCTGCAAAACAAGTGCTTTGAACTTGGAAAAATAGAGTTGCAGGGATTCAAAGCTATTGGGACTCAGGGAGATCAATTCATTTTTAATTTGATGTCCCCTCATCTCATCTATCTTTCCAAAAAGATAAACAAGCTTCTCCCATACTTCATTCGGTGATGTCAATCCGTCAAGATGGAAAAGGAGGTCTTTGGATATACTCAGACACAGGAGACCATAGGCCTCATCTCTCCCGTTGTGCCATTTAATCTTCTCTGCAGCTGCATTGGGATCTGCTTCTGTTGCCATAATCACTCTGTAGAGGCCTTTCTCTCTCAATAGTATCTCCATCTTTGCTTTCCATTCAAATAATTTAAATGGAGTTAAGATGATCTTCTGAGATTGATCCATAGCTCAGAAATTGTCCCGTCAGTCAGCAGAATGCTCCTAGTCAATGATGTTGAACTTGCAAAACAAATTGGAAGGAGAGAAATAGATCTACAAAGGCTTTGATACCATGTGGAAATTGAACCTAGGTGTTATAGCAATTACACTCACAACAATTGCCAATTACACATGCAAATTACTCACAAAAGGAGACTGAATATGGACCATAACACTAATCTATATTGAATAAGTGTACAATAGCCAACCCTGTGAAGTCATAGGATTCCATAATAAATAATTACATGAGAGATTTGAATGCATGAATATGCCATTCTAATTTAGTCAAAATCAAGCTTACTAAATCTAAGCAAATCCCCCATAGGTGCATAGAGCACATTCCAAATCTGTCTAGGAGCTCATGAATTGGAAAAATCAATTAGGCAAGCTAATAGATGGTGGAAGGACAACTCATACAGCTTTTCATAGGAGAAAATAGTGGAGGATGTTGAGGACAAAAAACAAGTTAAATTCACCTAGTCAAATTTTCCCAATTGCCTTAAAACTCAAAAAAAGCAGGCAATAAAGCAGAAAAAGCAGACATGTGCTAGGGAGGCCAAGAATAAAGTAGATTTGATTCCAAGAGGTTTCCCAAGCGCTCCATGACTCAAATTTAGCAATTTTTACCACTATGGATGTGTGGAGGACAACTTGCATAAGGTGGAATATGGAAACTAGGCAAATAAGACAAAAATTGGATTAATTAATGTCTAAGGTAGCTAACTATGGGTTGATTATTCTAACATTACTCACAGAGCCTGGAAGTATCTGTATACACCTTCATAGCCTGATTTGTTTCTCCATGCTTTGTATTGTCATAATTTCAAGGCTCCAATAATGAATCACCATGAAGAAATTTTAAAGCCGCTTGAAAGTAACGACCAGTGATTTCAATGTCTCTACCTCCCATAGTCTGCAACATCTATTGCAACTATGTTATACTTCTAAGGCAGTTAGCATTTTAAACATTTGATTGCATAACATCACGAGATTAATTTTAGGCTATGTATAGATGCAGCAATAAGGATAATTAATGTCACGCAAACCTTCAATCTGTCTGCAAAGTGTTTCAGATCCTTGGCCTCTTTCAGTACATAAATTCTTGTAGCTTTCCCATGGTATCTTCTAATAGGACTTACGGCAACTGCTCTATTAGTTTCCCTTTCTGTAACTCCATTAGATGCACAGTTCGACAAATTACTAATAGTCATAAGGGCCAATAAATATCTTCAAATATATACATCCCCTAAGTAATTAAATGATTGCTTTCAATTTATATACTTCTATAATAACTCTGCTTTTGAGGTAAATTCCAGCAACAATTCAAGGGAATGAACCCCCAATTACCCCCAATAAAACTAGGACATTGCAACAAGAAACACTAAAACAAGGGGATGAAACTTCAATTACCCAAAATAAAACTTGGACATTGCAACAAGAAATGCTAAAATAACAACAAAGGATTTTGATGTACTCAAGAATAAAGAACCCCATCAAACAACTTTTTTCTATAGAATTTACCTCATCTTCAAAAAGATATCCATCGGGTACAAAAAACCCATCACTATCATCATATTCATCAGATTTAAACTTATCTATGTCAACCTCATTCTTTTCTTCCTCATCATCCTTGTCACAGTCAGAAAGGATTTCCTCGGGATCTTCTTGAAATTTTTAACAAAGTAAGAAAGTTAATAAAAATAATACAAATACTCTTACCATAGAGATTTAGTGATGAGTACCTCTTCCCATTCTTCATTACTATCATTCTCATAGTCCAAAGCAGAGTCCTTCCTGAAAGGAATTCGAGGCCCAATGCCATCACTGGATAAAAAACAAAGAGTCAGAAACAAAACTTTCCCTCTTGTCTACTGCAATATTAAGAATCCATGAGCTTCAAGGTGTTTTATATGTTCCTCATCATGGGCTATCAAAATTAAAACACAACCTATTGCTTTGATAATTAATAAACTTAAAATTATGCAAAGTATATTCACCTTTTCTTTGAGAAGGTTCCATAATAAGCAGGTCTATGGCTGTGATCAAACTGCAAAATATTTCTTCTCTTATTTTGAATCCTATTTTCTCTTTGTATAGTGGTATTCCCATTATTGCAAGGCAAACCGTCACTCAAAATTTCTTCCCAGTCATTTACAAGGCTCTTTGACATGAACTCATGATATTCAACCTCACTATATTTTGTTTTTTTGTTTGTAGAGGATTGCAATTTTAACAGTGCTACAGCTTCAGCAGATGCCCCATGCAACCAAATTTCATTGAACAATGCAACTTTGGGTTTATGCCAAATACCCCAACTTAGATGTCTTTGTGAAGAAGTGCGCCAATTAAGATGGCGCCAAGATACCAGGTGTGACCTAAGTACATCGTACAATCAAATTGATTCAAATCAAAGTACTTAGAATCTAGAACAAACACGACATATTCATGCAACCTTTAGACATTTATAAAAAGCTAGAACATCAACCTTAGAAGATCGCTTATCTCTGTCTCTACTCCTTTCAGTAATATTTTATCCATTGACAACATAACACCACTGCAAATCTGTGCATTTTCCTGCAAAGAATTATAAATTATTTCATTCAATATAGTGGGCACTGTTTAAGTGTTAGGTGCGTATTTTTTAAGAAATCGGTCCATCAGTGTGGCATTTTTTTGTATTGCAATTTTCTTTTTCATCTCAGCTTTTTCCTTTTCACGTTGCTTCTGTTCTTTTTTTGCCTCCTCTTGCTGCCGTTTATTTTCCTTCTCCTGGCTCAAGGAAACTAAATATGTTAGCAACTGTATATGGTTCCATTATGGAACACAGAGTATAAGTGTTTCCCTATTGGAATGACATAAATCTTAAATTGGAAAAAGAGGTTTTGTGCTTGAATTTTAAATTTTAACTGTAATATTAAGAGAAGTATATTCCACATATACTATAGAAGTAGAAGACGGAAAATTTTGATAAATAACTTGATGAAATGGAATAAATAGAAAACACAATAAAATCAATATAGGATAACATGTCGTCATAGTTGTAATAATGTAAGAAAGAAAGTTGATATTGCCAACTTCTCACTTTCACATTTGCATCAACAACTGGATTAATAAATCATGCAATTTTGTTTCAATGAGCAATCAAAGAAAGTGATGTAGCCTTGGAATCTTACTTGAATGATGGATTCCTTCTGAGCATGAGCTTGTTCCTTTTCCTACAAAGGTAATAAAAAATGTTAGTAAAACTCCAAACCCTAGCTTTTAAAACTTGCATTCTTCCATAATATTCCAACTAACCTGTTGAACATTCTCCCTTTTCAGCTCCCACTCCAACCATTTTTGTTCCATCTCACTCTTCCATTCATTTCTTTGTTTCTCCTTCAGCTTGGATTGCTTGACCATTCTACATCAAAAGAAGAGATGTTGGAAACATTGAATATCTTCTACAAACAGTAATATCCAAAAGGATAAATCTAACAACATCCAATTGAACTGACTTGCTGCTAGTGCTAGAAATTCTTCTAGACTACTAGAAGAACAAGCCAACACAATCTATAAAATAAAACAAAGTAAAACTGTCTTTTTTGTATTGTTTTGGTCTAAAAATTTCATAAACAAGAGGGTAACATTAAACAAGCTAAAACAAGTACTAAATCATATAAAGATAAAGGACTGAGATGAATCATATATAACAAATAAACCAGAAAGAGTAAAGACAAGTGACTGAGTTCCACCCACAACCTACTAGCATTTCATGAATAAAACATTATACAAGAAATGAATATGCACATTTAGTGATTTAACAAACCATAAATGAAACCAGTAATGAATATAATAAGGGCTTATAAGTGATATATATCATAACCAGTCTGCAAAATTACATGAGAGTTTGAATCTTAGCTTGATACAATAGCTCTTGAGCCTCCCCTTGCACAAAATTTGAACCCTACTACCATCTAATTTCTTTCTTTAATGCTTGTTACATCCCAAAAACAATTACTTAACTAACAAACTAACTTTTAGGTCAAGCTCTCAAAACTGCTACTAAAATGATTTTTTTTCAAAATAAACTATTAGCTTTAAAAAAATTAACCATAAGACACCTGTCAGTAATGATCTTTAAATATTTTTTGTTTCCTCAGCTAGAAGTGCTATCCCTTCCAAAGCTTTTGATTTCCTTCTAGTTCTCTGTTGTTCTTCTTCCAAGTCTTCAACTTTCCTGGATAGTTTTTTATTTTGTTGAGTTAAATCTTGGATTTTCTTGTTCGACTTCTCAAATTTTCCTTGAGTCTGTCTCTTCCTTTTTAAAGCTTCCTTTGAAACCACAATCATCTCCTAGTAATGTGTGTTAATATCTTCAATATATTCCCTTAATCTCCTGTTTTCCATGACTAAACCCTCATTGGTTTCATTCATAAAATCGATTTGATACTTATACTATTTAACAGTCTTCTGAATATTTTCATTTTCTGAGTCTATGAATTTTCCTTCTTGAAATGAGGAAGATTTATCTGATACCAGGGGATATTCAGTTTCTTGAAGATTGCATCATCATCTTCTTCATGCTTGAATACTTCTGACACTACACGAATCTCTAGGGCTCCAACCCCTTCAGTGTTGCAATCCATTGAATGCTCTACAATTTTCTTTTTACTTGTAGATGATTGCAACATCACTAAATGATGTTTCCTAGTATGAGCCTGTTGAGGACTAATACTCCCCTTTTTTTCCACATCTTCTTGGGATGATGAATCCTCAATATCTGTAATTTTGTCCTTCATTAATTTAGGGTTTAAAATTATTTTCATGTTAAGTCTTAACTTATTCTTTGCTCTTATTTTGGGTCTCCAATTTGATTCTCCTATCATTGCATAAGACTTCCCACAAAATTTTATACTAGAAATTTGTACAACTTCATTCTTTAGTTCAACCACTGGCTCTCCTTTGAGTTTTTTACTTGGAATTTGTATGTTCTCAGTTTCTAGCTTGGTTGGAACAAAAAAATCTGCTATGTTTTCTTGAATATCAGTGAAATCTTGATCATGTTCAACTGATTTCCTTTCTTCTTCCTATTTGAAAATTGATGCCTGGACTTCTTCTACATTTTCAAAAAGTTCTATCTGATTACCCTCATAAGTCTCTCTTTTCTCTTCACATACAGGTTTTTCAAGCTTCTGAGCTGAAAACTCCTCTTGAACATTTTCTTCTACTGACTCAACAATGACTTATTTAATCTTTTAACCAAGCTGTAATGTTTGTTCACATGTCTCTTTTTTGACTGGTCCTATTTTTCACTTTGGAACCTTGACCAGAACAAGAATTAGTCCCAAGTTTTACCCTTTTTCTGAAGCATAATGCAAATGATCAGTTTTATTAGGCCATGTTGGAAGATAGATTGCTGGGTATGATCTTTATGTCCTTTTACCCTACTTGACATTTTCTGTAGTCTCTTTAGAAATAAAAATGGTAGATTCATCCTAGACTCTTGGTTTAGATGCTGTAGAAATATAATATGATATTTGAAGACTAAATAGAATATTCCCTCACAGTTGATATAAATTTGTAATATTTTAATGGTTTCTCTCAACTCAAGCGTAAATTTATCTAATTGCACACATTTTCCCCAGTCTATACCTTCCACCCCAGGTAAAATGAACTTTTTTGGATCAAAGGTGAAGGGAATTTTTTTGAACCAAAATTCTCCCTCATTTGCAATGTCTATTGCTTCAGCTATCAGCTCTCTCATTAACTCAATTTTTAGGGTATTGAACGAAACCGTATCTTTATCTAACCCCTGGGAAAATCCATATGATACTTCAGAATGAAAACCATCAATCTTTCCAAAGTAATTAAACCAGCCAACTCTCTGGAACAATTTTGCACATTCAAGAAATTTATTAGTCCAACCAATATCAGTAGGTTCGTCCCTATTGGTTTTACCACTCATCTTCATTTCTCTGCACTAAACCCTAACCATATCTTTCTTTCAAACAGTTCAGGAAATTTTGAGATAATTCTCTACACAATGGAATTGGTAACTCAAACAAATCCTATTTCACAGGATTACGATTTCTTTAATGTCATAAGACTATGTCAATGCTGCCCCTAATCTTGGTCAATAATAGCGCTACCTGAGCATACAGTTATGGTGATGATGAACTAACCTCCTATGTTTGCGATATTATGTATTCAATGAATATTTAGCAACTCTTAGTACCTTACTCTGTAACCACCCAAATATTCAACCGCTTCCTTCACAATTTCATCCAATGAAATAATGACATGTATAACCACGATCTTTGCAGCTTCTCATATGCCCATCAAACTCCTCATTGGCTTTGAACATGATTCGAGGATGCGCTATCATAAATGTTTAAGAAATTTCCACTCGACAAGATTTCGGAAAGCTGCGATTTACCTGCATAATCTTTACCTTATCTTGCACACTTGTCACAATGATTATTGAGGTTGATACACGTATCATGTTGTCTTTACAGGTGTAAAAAATTCCATCATTTGCGATTTTGAAAAAATCCCAACCCGATATTACAATTTTTTAGTGCCTCAACTTTCTTGTAGTGCTTTAGTTCATGGTCTTTCCCTTTTGCGCTACATGAATCTCCCTGCTGAATGTGTTTTGTCAAATGGATTAAAAAAAAAGGGTTAGGTAATATGACCAAACTTAGATTAAACCTTATGATAAATTTTTTCAACTTTTCAGAAATATATACATCTAATAAGCCCATTAAAACTATAAAACCAAAAAAATAAAGTAAATTAAAAAAGAAACAACATGAAATCAAATCAAAATATGCTCATTATTCTAATACCTCAAAACCAAGTTCCAAATTTAAAAGAAATAAGAAAAAACAATGCTTTGGGAAGAAAAACAAAAACATATAATCTAAAAACAAAATCTAGCTATAACATCTGGCTCCTTCTACGGGATGAAAGCATCCTTGTGATGTTTCAAGAACATGTATATCAATGCCTTCTGCCATTTAACTGAACCTATCTGCTACTTTGCAAAACATCCATTGGGCTATGGAGTCTTTATTCAATCTCTATCACACCGATATATAAAATGAAATGACAAGTTTCTTACCTTCAATAGCTGTAAAAGTGTTTTAGGAATCGTCCATTTACTGGATTGGATAATTCCTCACCTTCCAAAGTTTGCAATATGAAGGTATTGTTCTCCAAAAGCTTTAAAACTACAAAAGGACCAAACCCCAAACTGTCAAATTTACCATGTTTTCCTTTTTGTTCCTTTCTGGCATCCCACCTTAGTACCATATCTCCATAAGAAAAAGTGCTCTTTTTTATATTCTTATCAAACCTTTCCTTAATCTTCCTTCTGTGTATTTGAAATTTTTCTTCCACAGCTTCACGTTCTTGTTGTAATTCAATTAGTGCATAAACTCTCCTTTGAATATCACTAGGTTCCTCTTGACTATCTTGAAAGAATTTCATCACTGGAATACCTAGCTCAATTGGAAATACCACATCGGTGCCATATACTAGTTGAAAAGGAGAAGTTCCAATTGCTTTCTTAGTTTTTATCTTATCTGCCCAAAGTGCATATTTCAACATTGAATCCTGTGACCTTTTATTTTGACTCAACAACTTCTTGATTATCTGAATAATATTCTTATAGGTTGATTGTGCCAACCCATTCCCCTGAGGGCAATAAGGTGTTGAATGCTTCAAGACAATCCCATTTTGTTCACAAAATGCAACCATAGCTTTAGACTTAAAGGATTTAGCATTATCAGTCAACAACTTCTTTGGATAGCCAAATCTGCTAAGAATATTTTTCTGAATAAAACTAATTATCACCTTATCATTTGCATTTCTAGTGGGAATGGCCTCCACCCATTTGGTGAAAAAATCAGTGGCTTTCAGGATCCATCTATGCTGTCCCAAAGATGCAGGGTTTATCTCACCTATGAAGTCTAAACCCCATTCCTGAAAAGGGGAATTCACTGCAATGGGTTTCAATGGTAAAGATAGAAACTTCTGTTTACCAGCAATCTTTTGACAAGGAACAGAAGCTCTAACCTGCTGACATACATCAGAGAATAGAGAAGGCCAGTAATATCCAGACCTCAATATTTTATAAGCAGTAGCCTTCCAGTATTTGTGTCCTCCACAAGCACCTTCATGTGATTCTGAAATTACTTCCTCAATCTCTGACTTGTCTAAACATCTGAGCAAAATTCCTCCTGGATCTTTCCAACACAACTGTTGATCTACTAAATAGTATTTAGTAACTTTTAATTTTAGTGACCTAACCATTTTTTTGTCTAGATGTTCAGGACATTGCAAATAAAATAATAAATAAACAATGTCTGCATTCCATGTAGATTCTGCATACTGCTCCATAATATTTTCCTTCTCTTGCTTAGCTTGCAATTCTTCCCGTATAGGTTGTTCTGCCATCAGATGAAGGCCTAAAGCTTCACAGTTTGAATCATCCAATAACTTTGCTAGACCTTGTCCTTTCACCAGCTTAGTAGGATTGATTTCCACATCATACTTCATTATCATAGCAATCCATTTTCCTCGTTTCCCTTCACTATCAGGCTAAGTTAAAATATCCTTAATGGCAGCATTGGAAACATAAGCAATGGCTTTTGAATGCAAGACATAAATTCTGAAAAATTTTAATTCCTTTACCAATGAATAAGCTTTATTTCCCAAGGTACTGTACTTCAACTCTGAATCCCTAAGGGTCTTGCTGAAAAATGCAAATGGCTGCTCCAATCCATCATCATTTCTTTGTAACAAAACAACATGGCTATTGTGTCCTATGATGCAAAAGAAAAAGTCAGAAAATATTTCAAAAAATCAAGGCTTACTAGCATTGGTGATTCTGTAAGAGCTTGCTTTATCTTCTCAAATGAATTCCTGGCCTCTGTTGTCCATTTTACTTCCTGATATTTCTTCAACATAGCTGTTATTTGTTTAATATTTTCAGTAAAATTTGGTATAAACCAGCGCAGAAAATTAATTTTCCCAATAAAATATTTCACATCCTTATTACTTCTAGGAAAACAGATTTTTAAAATGGCCTTGACTCTTTCTGGATCAATCCTTATCCCATCAGCTGAAACCAAATGTCCTAGTGGCATACCCTCCTGCATAGCAAAATGATACTTTTTTCGATTTAGTGACAGTCCATATTTTCTGCATTTTAAGAAATTTTGTTTTAGGTGCTTTAGATGTTCTTCATCAGACTGTGAAAACACTGTAATATCATCCAAGTAAATCACAACAAACTTCTCTTTCTCCCTAACAAAGGCTATATCCATAGCCCTTTGAAAGGTGGCCCCAACATTCATAAATCTGAATGGCATTTTGTCATACATGAAGGTACCCCAAGGGGTAGTGAAGGTTGTCTTGTCTCAGTCATTTAGATGCATTGCAATCTGGTTATACCCAGAGAATCCATCCACCATCGAAATCATCTAAGCACCCACCACCTTCTGCAAGATTTGCTCAATTTTTGGTAATGGATAATTGTCTTTCAGTGAGGACCTATTCAGATTACGGAAGTCTACACACAACCTTATCTCTCCATTCTTTTTCCTGACAGGAACTAGGTTTGCTACCCATGATGAGTATCTAAGAGGAACAATGATTTTTGCATCCAATAATTTTTTAACCTCTTTTTCTATGACAGGAAATAATGCAGGATTAATTCTTCTTAGTTTCTGTCTGAATGGTTTTACATTAGGATTCAAAGGCACTTTATGCTGAATAATACTAGTGTCATGAGTTTTTAAATCCTCATAAGACCAAGTAAAAATATCAACCTATTCTTTCAACAACTTAATGTACATATCTATTTGCTTCACTGAAAGTGCTTTAGAAATCTTCACTATCCTAGGCTGCTCCTTTGTACCAATATTACAGTCCATAACATTCTCTTCCAAGGACTGCATAGCTGGTTTCAATTGAGTGTCATCTTTTGAAAAAATCCTTTCAAGGGGAACCAAACCCTTGGGAATAAAATTACCTTTCAGCTCAACAATTTTATGACCAGCAATTTTGTTTTCTGAATATTCCTTAGCATTTTCAGTCCCAACAAAATACTTCCTCCTCCTCCTTCCTTGGATGAGGAGCCATCAAAATACATTTCCCACAACTCATCTTTTTGTTCCATAGAACACTTGACTGGTTTTTCCTTCTCAACCTATAACATACTAGTTGTATTGTCATCACTGAAATGTAACATGCAAGAGCCCAAATCCTTTTCTACAGCATATAATGGATTATTTGTTGGATTCCTATCATCAGTAATAATGTAAGCAAACTATAATTCTGTATACAACCTCCTATTCTCACCTCCAAAAATAGGAATTGTTGCATATGACAAATCCATCTGTAAGGTACCCCCTACCTTCTTAGCCAAAGACCTAGAAAGTAACATTCCGAATTTAGGAGCAATATTTGCCACCACAACATCCATGATGACACTTTTCATAGGTAACTGTGTTAAATTTACCACCATATCTTTAATCACTCCCAAACATTTAACAAGCCTGAATCCTTGAGGGTCTTGCTAAAAAATGCAATTGGCTGCTCCAATCCATCATCATTTCTCTGTAAACAGACTGTGAAAACACTGTAATATCATCCAAGTAAATCACAACAAACTTCTCTTTCTCCCTAACAAATGCTATATCCATAGCCCTTTGAAAGGTGGACCCAACATTCATAAATCTGAATGGCATTTTGTCATACATGAAGGTACCCCAAGGGGTAGTGAAGGTTGTCTTCTCTCAGTCATCTAGATGCATTGCAATTTAGTTATACCCAGAGAATCCATCCACCATCGAAATCCTCTAAGCACCCACCACCTTCTGCAAGATTTGCTCAATTTTTGGTAATGGATAATTGTCTTTCAATGAGGACCTATTCAGATTACGGAAGTCTACACACAACCTTATCTCTCCATTCTTTTTCCTGACATGAAATAGGTTGGCTACCCATGATGTACAGTATCTAAGAGGAACAATGATTTTTGCATCCAATAATTTTTTAACCTCTTTTTCTATGATAGGAAATAATGTAGGATTAATTCTTCTTAGTTTCTGTCTGAATGGTTTTACATTAGGCTTCAAAGGCACTTTATGCTAAATAATACTAGTGTCCTGAGTTTTTAAATCCTCGTATGACCAAGCAAAAATATCAACCTATTCTTTCAACAACTTAATGTACATGTCTATTTGCTTCACTGAAAGTGCTTTAGAAATCTTCACTATCCTGGGCTGCTCCTTTGTACCAATATTACAGTCCATAACATTCTCTTTCGAGGACTGTATAGCTGGTTTCAATGGAGTGTCATCTTTTGAAAAAATCCTTTCAAGGGGAACCAAACCCTTGGGAATAAAATTACCTTTCAGCTCAATAAATGTATCACCAGCAATTTCGTTTTCTGAATATTCCTTAGCATTTTCAGTCCCAACAAAATACTTGCTCCTGCTCCTTCCTTGGATGAGGAGCCATCAAAATACATTTACCACAACTCATCTTTTTGTTCCACAGAACGCTTGACTGGTTTTTCCTTCTCAACCTGTAACATACCAGTTGTATTGTCATCACTGAAATGTAACATGCAAGAGCCCAAATCCTTTTCTACAGCATATAATGGATTATTTGTTGGATTCCTATCATCAGTAATAATGTAAGAAAACTATAATTTTGTATACAACCTCCTATTATCACCTCCAAATATAGGAATTGTTGCATATGACAAATCCATCTGTAAGGTACCCCCTACCTTCTTAGCCAAAGACCTAGAAAGTAACATTCCAAATTTAGGAGCAATATTTGCCACCACAACATCCATGATGACACTTTTCATAGGTAACTGTGTTAAATTTACCACCATATCTTTAATCACTCCCAAACATTTAACAACCCTAGAATCAAATGCATATAAGTCCTGATAGGTTTTTTTGATACTTAACCCTAAAGCCTCCATAACTTCCTTAGGCATCAAATTGTGAGAAGCACCAGAATCAAGTAAACAATTATGAATCATCTGATCATGAATTGTCAATGTTATATAGAATGGTGGAGATGAATTTGAATCAATTTCAGTTTTATCAGCTAATGCAGAACCAATGAAAATTCTAGGATGTTCTTCTTGTAGATTTATTGTATCTGAAGGTAGTTGACTAGCTACTGAACCCAACATCTTTAAAACTGAATTTTTATAACAAGGATTTTTTATCAACTCAGTAAAAGGCATTGTAACTTTAATTTTACACAACTCATTTTCAAAATTAAAATTCTGTAGATTCTTATTCACTTTTTCAACTTCAATAACCTTTTCTGGATTGCCTTGATTCTTCCCTTTTTCCTGTGTTTGACTGCATGATTGTTTAGGAGGAAGAACTGCTTTCTTTCTAGGGTTTTAAGCGACCTGCTTTGGTCTTGACCTTAAACCAATAGTCCTCTTGGGTTCAGACTAGCATATTTCAGCTATTACTTCAAGACCTAAATAATTCTTTGTCTGAAAAATATTTGCATCATAATATTCAGAATTTAAATAATATTGTTCAGTTAAAAAACCTTCTGTCAACAGTTCCCCAAAATGATTTATGTCTTGATTTGTATCTTCAAACTGCCCATCTTCCTCTTCTTCTCCTTGAACAATGACATTGTTTTGGAGTGGTGGTGGCACCTTTTGATCTTCAACTTATCTTCTCTCCCTTTGTATATCATTATTCCTTCTTTCTCTAGGATTAAACCTAGGTGCAAACGGGCGTCTAAACTTATTAGGGTTATTAGGGTTTCTTTCCCCTTCTTGAGCATTCCTGTTTGAATTCTTCTCCAATTCCAATTTGTTTAATTTTGCTATTAAATTTTTTACTAATTTAGCCATTTCATCAATTTTACTATCAGCTGATTATGATGTTGAAACTACTGGAGCAACCTCCTTTTTACCCTTTCTGTCATAAGTTTGCTGATCTGAATTTAGTTTCAGTCTATTAGAATCTAGGATATTGGATTCTACCTCTAATGTTGCTTCTTGCATGTTCAATAGATTGACTCGTCTTCTTTCTCTCAGGTGCAAATAAACTTCATGATCAAAAGCATTTGCATAGGTAAGTTTTGCTGAAGTTTAGGAAGGTTTGATTTTTGTCAGAATTCTACCATACATCTTGTTAAATCATTTAGAAAAATATGATATTGTTTCATCCTTCTTCCTTCTTAAGGCTCCAAATTCAATAATATAGTAAGTGTGATCCTTTGTATCACCCCATTGCCTCATAAATTCATCATGTAGCTCTTCTATCAAGGTTATTGAATTTGCTGGTAATTCCCTGAACCACTTCCTAACCTCCCCATCCATACTTTGCACAAACACTCTCATCCATACATCTTTTGCTTCAATGTTTTGATTGTTTGCATAGCTAAGAAAAGCATCCCAATTCTCTTCAGCATATTTTTCTCCCTGTCCATTGAACCTTGGTAAATATTTTTGATAATCCCCTCTTGGAAGGGCATTCAATGGTTGAGGAAGGACTAATGGTGCATACCTAGCACCCACCATTCTATCCATCATGTCCAAAAGCTGATGTCCAGCCATTGTGGAACTACTAGGATTTGGTGAAGGAAAAGGTTTGTTTACTAGACTGGAACTGGGCTAAAACAAGCTTTTGCTAGTTTTGAATTGAAGCAAAGGGATCTTTCTAGGAGACCAAGTTTTTGCTTTCTTAAAGGACTATGGTTCAGTAAAAACCTGAAAGCTGCTAACTAGTAAAGTAGGTATTGACCATGACAAATGTTCTTTTTTCTCTTTGGAATGTGAAAAAGGTGAAATTAGGTCAACAAACTCAGAAGTGTATAAAGCAGGAGAAGACTGTGATCTCTGAATTTTCCTAGCTTCCTTCAAAATATCTTCTGCATCAGGAATACCTGGATGCAAAGGTGAAGTAGGTTTTGTCCTGGTTCCAATCCTTCTGATAGCCACTTTGGACACTGCTTGGTGAAATAGTAGTCTAAAAGATTTGCTGGTTTTGTCCACCTCTCAAAACCAATTGAATCATAAAAACCCAGGGAATATATGCTTAACCTTCATCCCCAGCAACGACACCAAAGATGTTAGTGCTAGAAATTGTTCCATACTACTAGAAGAACAAGCCAACACAATCTCTAAAATAAAACAAAGTAAAACTGTCTTTTTTGAATTGTTTTGGTATGAAAATTTCATAAAAAAGAGGGTAACATTAAACAAGCTAAAACAAGTACTAAATCATATAAATATAAAGGACTGAGATGAATCATATATAACAAATAAACCAGAAAGAGTAAAGACAAGTGCTTGAGTTCCACCCACAACCTGCAAGCATTTCATGAATAAAACATTATACAAGAAATGAAATTTCACATTGAGTGATTTAACAAACCATAAATGAAACCAGTAATGAAGATAATAAGGGCTTATAAGTGATATATATCATAATCAGTCTGCAAAATTACATGAGAGTTTGAAGCTTATCTTGATACAGTAGCTCTTGAGCCTCCTCTTGCACAAAATTCGAACCCTAATACCATCTAATTTATTTCTTTTATGCTTGTTACATCCCAAAAACAATTACTTAACTAACAAACTAACTTTTAGGTCAAGCTCTCGAAAATGCTACTAAAATTATTTTTTTTCAAAATAAACTATTAACTTTACAAAAATTAACCATAAGACACCTGTCAGTAATGATCTTTAAAGATTTTTGGCTGCCTCAGCCAGAAGTGCTATCCCTTCCAAAGCTTGTGATTTCCTTCTGGTTCTTTGTTGTTCTGCTTCCAATTCTTCAACTTTCCTTGACATTTCTTGATTCTTCTAATTCAAATCCTGGATTTTCTGGTTCAACTCCTCAAATTTTCCTTGATTCTGCCTCTTCCTTTTTAAATCTTCCTTTGAAACCACAATCAGCTCCTGGTAATGTGTGTTAATATCTTCAATATCTTCCCTTAATCTCTTGTTTTCCATGCCTAAACCCTCATTGGTTTCATTCATAAAATCGATTTGATACTTTTACTGTTTAACAGTATTCTGAAGATTTTCATTTTTTGAGTCTATGCATTTTCCTTCTTGAAATGGGGAAGCTTTCTTTGATAACCAGGGGATATTCGGTTTCTTGAAGATTGCATCATCATATTCTTCATGCTTGAATACTTCTAACACTACATGTATCTCTGGGGATCCAACCCCTTCAGTGTTGCAATCCATTAATTGCTCTGCAATTTTCTTTTTACTTGTAGATGATTGCAACATCACTGAATGATGTTTCCTAGTATGAGCATGATGAGGACTAAGACTCTCTTTTTTTCCACATCTTCTTGGGATGATGAATCTTCAATATCAATAATTTTGTCCTTCATTAATCTAGGGTTTAAAAAGAAATTCATGTTAATTCTTAACTTATTCTTTGCTCTTGTTTTGGGTCTCCAATTTGATTCTCCTATCATTGCATAAGACTTCCCATGAAACTTTATATTGGAAATTTGTACACCTTCATTCTTTAGTTCAACAACTGAATTTACTTTGAGTTTTTTTACTTGGAATTTGTATGTTCTCGGCTTCAAGCTTGGTTGGAACAAAAACACCTGCTATGTTTTCTTGAATATTAGTGAAATCCTGATCATGTTCAACTAATTTCCTTTCTTCTTCCTGTTTCAAAACTGCTGCCTGGACTTCTTCTACATTTTCAGAAACTTCTATCTGATTACCCTCATAAATCTCTTTTCTCTTCACATACAGGTTCTTCAAGCTTCTGAGCTGAAAAATCCTCTTGAACATTTTCTTCTACTGACTCAGCAATGACTTCCTTCTTTAATATTTTAACCAGGATGTAATGTTTGTTCACCTGTCTCTTTTTCTACTGGTCCTCTTTTTCACTCTAGAAACTTGACCAAAATAAGAAATAGTCCCAAGTTTTACCCTTTTTCTGAAGCATAGTGCAAATGATCAGTTTTATTAGGCCATGGTGGATGATAGATTGCTAGGTATGATCTTTATGCCCTTTTACGCTAATTGACATTTTATGCAGGATATTTAGAAAGAAAAATGGTATATTCATCCTGGACTCTTGGTTTAGATGTTGCAAAAATCTAATATGATATTTGAAGACTAAAGAGAATATTCCCTCACAGGTGATATAAATTTGTAATATTTTAATGGATTCTCTCCACTGAGGCCTAAATTTATCTAATTGCACACCTTTTCCCCAGTCTATACCTTCCACCCCAGGTAAAATGAACTTTTTTGGATCAAAGGTGAAGGGAATTTTTTTGAACCAAAATTCACCCTCATCTGCAATGTTTGTTTCTTCAGCTATCAGCTCTCTCGTTAACTCAATTTTGAGGGTATTGAACAAAACAATATCTTTATCTACCCCCTCAGAAAATCCATATGATACTTCAGAATGAAAACCATGAATCTTTTCAAAGTACTTATAAAAATAGCCAGCTATCTGGAACAATTTTTCACATTCAGGAAAGCTATTAGCCCAACCCATATCAGTATGTTCGGCCCTGTTGGTTTTACCACTCCTCTTCATTTCTTTGCACTAAACCCTAACTGTATCTTTCTTTCAAAACGTTCAGGAAATTTTGAAATAATTCTCTACACAATGGAATTGATAACTCAAACAAATCATATTTCACAGGATTATGATTTCTTTAATGTCATAAGACTATGTCAATGCTATTAAATTGAGCACATAGATCTATGGACAAACACACAACTCACAAAATAGATCACACAATTTACTCAGCAATTGAAGAATGAAACAATGCAAAAATGGCTTACAGCTTTGAATGCTTTCATTAATCAAAAAGTGATCAGATAATAATTACAATGAAGTACAATGGATTTAATAGCCACATGAAATTCAAATCCACATGAGGAAATTCGAATTGATAGACTCTACTTGACTGTAGGTAACTAAGACCTTGTCTAAATCACTATCGGAGGACTCAATAGTTAACTGACCTTGTCTAAACCATAACCGGAGTTCATCAGATCTCTAAAACACAACTAAAGTGTTACATTCAGTGTTGACTAAGTCTAGCTGACTGTGGTAGGTGAGAAATGCGCCCCTCATGAGTGCAGTCAAGTAAACCTAGCGCTAACTGAATGTAGAGGACTAGAACTAAATGTAACTGACTCCTAACTTAGCTTGACTAGTCATTAACTGAACTGAACTGACCTTGGTTGGTTTCGACACTCCCAGTGGCTCCTAAATTGTAGGGATTGGTCTAGGATGCTCCTAAACTGATGCAATTAAGTGTAATTAGTGGCAGTAATCCTCAATTAGTGTTACCCACACTTTAGTAACTGAAACATGTGCCCCAATTAAGCCAAGTGGAACTAATGGTGCTAATGACTATAAATAGATTGGATGGACTCCTGATTTAGACACGACTCCTGATTTAGATATATGACCAAATTTGGACAAGGGAGGATTAATAATTCTAACACCCCCCCTGAATGCTAACTTGGACAAACTGTGGGCCCTAGTAACTAAGACCATAGGTTACCCATTACATCAAGTAAAATAAAGTAACTGCTTAATACAAGGAGCTGAGGCAAAAACCACATGGGAAAAAATCCCCCCCTCTATCTAAGAAGGTAGAATCAGGTCTCAAATTTGAAAAACTTGAAAATATGTTGCTGCAATATTCATCTCTGTGAGGTAGTGAAGAAGCATGCATGGTGTGTTGTGCACAGGTATTCTGGGGCCTGGAATGTAGACTTCTCCTTCTTCTCCAAAAATGATGATGGAAGGAAGAAGGAATGTAACCTTTGTCTCTTGCTGAATGAAGAGGTGTATGATCATATCCATTCTTCTGAATGTAATGAGACTGAGCCCTTTCCATATAGCATCTTACAGGGAGTCTATTGCATCTCTCTGAAGGAGGTAAGAAACCATGGCATAGCACAATGGTTTTTCCTTTCTGAGTGTCAGGTGAGTTTCCAGTCATCTTCCTCGCTTCCAGTTTGGAAGTAGGGATTGAATCTTGATCTGAGTCACCTTGAATATCAATCTCATAAACTAATAAAGATGGATCTGCAATACTAGTAGAAGTTGTAAAAGAAGTAGATGCAATGATTTTACCTTCCCTTGCAAGTGGCTGCTAATAGTGCACTAGTTCTGAAGGAGGCATGAAATGTGAGAACTCATATGCTTTTGAAGCATGATTTGTAGCACCCTTTGCTATCATTGCTCCCAATAGAGATATCTGTGATCTCCACTGAGTCAGGACCAAAGATCACTTGCTTTGGAGATCTAGTATGGGTCATTTGATAGATAGATAACAGGTTTGAAGCTAGGGAGGGAACAAATAGCACATATTTGAACCTTCCATCTTCAAGCTTGACAAAGACCTTCCCCTTTGTTTTGACTTTATTGTTATTTCCCATCTGAATACTAGGACCATCAAAGGACTGAAAAAGAAGAGAATGATTCTCTGGATGTATCCATATCGTTGGAAGCTTCAGAATCAATGAGAAAGACATGTGCTGATGTGAAGCAAGCCTTCAGTGCATGGCCTTTCCTTTGGTATTCATCATCTTCTTATTCTTCAGAGTCATCCTTCCTTGCACTAGCAAGTACATAAATGTTATTTTTCTTCAAAAAAAGAGCCATTTCATCAAGTTGTCTTCTCATACAGGAGTTTTCTGAATGAAATCCCCTTCCACAGTAAGAGTAGAGGACCTTGCCTTTTCCATTCTTCTTCCTTCTCTTCAAACTTGAAGGTTCTTTTGACTACTATTTCTTCACAGGAGACTCATTAATTTTCTTCCCTTTGTCATTCGCTACCTTATCTCCTCTTGCAACTAGAGATAGATCTTTGGAAGATCGAATTATTGATGTAATTGTAACTTCGGAATGTATTCACTTGTATTTCTTATCTATTGTAACCTGATGTTTATTTCGGGATGTATTTGAGTCATGTCATGCCCCAATGTTCTGATCGGGAAGTTTCTATAATGAGAAAGTCATGTCAAGTCATTGTGGGTAACCCTCCTATTAGTCAAGGGTTAAAGTCCCCACAGTTGTGGGGCCCTTGGGTTATTAGACTATCCTAGTGAATTCGGCCCTAGGTGAGTCATTATAAGTCAGGGAAATAGTCCTCACCATTGTGTTACCCTCCTATTGGTCAGAGGAGGCAAAGTCCCCACAAGTGGTGGGGCACTAGGGTTATTAGACACTCCTAGAGATGTCGGCTCTAGTAAGTAATTGTTAAGTGAGGCCGACATGTTGGAGTGCACTTCAAGTGAACAAAATAATATAAATAGAGAGTGAGATCCTCTCTATTTATCACTTGCAACACACATCACTCACTCACTCAAGTGTGGCACACTAGTGAGGAAGGAAATACACTGGGACTAGACAAGAAGAAGACTACTGCTGTCGGGAGTGCATCTTACTGTTTTGGGGTCTTACCATTTTGTGTTGATTCTATCTCTGAGGAAGTTGCAGGGTTTTCTCCTTTATGCTTTTCCCAAGGAAAACTCTTTGTGTCTCTTGTCTCTTGTGATGTGCTTATGTTTATTGATGTGTTTGTTATTCTCTCAGTGAAAAGATCCTAAGATCATAATGCTAGCTTATATGATGAAAAGCTAACATGGTATCAGAGCTAACCTGAGAAGAAGACATTATGCAGCTGTTGAAGCTAGGGATTCTTACTTTTTTGGTCTCTCTCCACAATCCATCAGCAAAATTATGCTAGGATGACTCTCCATTTAAGGGCGCGTCTTTCTGTCGAAGTGGAATTCGATTCCGAGCATTTTCAGTTTTCGATGCGGAAATTAGGGATTTCTACAGAAGAGGAATTTTTGAGTGAGACCAGCATACGATTTTTATCCTCATCAAAACCGAATTTTAGAGACCTGGATCAAGAAATTTGGTTGGGTGAAACTCCGGGAAAGTCAAACCCTAGTTTGACCCCGAGCTGGAAAAAACCATAAATACTAAAACTGATAAGTTTTGGTATATTCGCTATATTCCGAGGTTGGAGAAGTCTCACAAGCAGAAAATTTTATGGGCTGAAGATAAAATCCTGATGAATTTTTTTTCCAAACATCAGCCTCATATTCACTATATTCTGGGAGCTACGATCCCTCCGAGTTAGGGTTCCAGCCTCTTCCAGAATTCATCCCTAAACAGGATAGCTGGGGAGAATTGAAATATATTGGGATACATAGGTCCAAATGGAATTCCTGAAGCTGTTCCATAAAGGTAACGGACTTTAATTTCTGTGGTCCGAATATCAGACTTAGAATATCAACCAGTGAAATGTGGCATTTTGTACAACTTCGCTATTCTGAACAGTCCTGTAACAGGTCATCTTGGGAAACGGATCATAAATCCAAAATGGTGAAACAAAATCTGATGAAACCTATGGTGTTGGATCAGGGCCATGCGAGGTTACCTCATTTTGAAATTTCATACATAGAGGATCAGTAATTTCGGAGATATCACAGAAACATTAACAGGCATTTCTGTAGAAGAAATTGGAAAATTAGGGCTTCCTGTTCTAGGATCTTCCCTCCACTGTTTTCAGAAAAGGAGTACATTGGACAACTCCATTTGAAGATATCTATCTGTATATCCAATAATATCTAAAAGATTCCAAGTTTTGAAAATTATGGTTTATGTGACAAACCCTAGATCAGCCAGCTCCGGAACCAGGACGGACACCTCAAATCGGTAAGATCTAATCCTTTGCTATTTTCATTTGAGGTTCTCATTTCAGAATGATCTATCATATCAGATTGATGACAAGCTTGGGAAGGTTGACAACTTCCAAGCCTGGAAGTATATGATCTCTCTGAATAAAATGGATTGGACACCTACATGAGTAGAGAGGTTCCAATTTCAGAGGGAGATGAGGCTAGAAGCCTTTCACAAGAAGAACTTGGTCAAGGCCAAGAAGATCATGGTTGATTCAGTATGGATCAACTTGTACTACAAGTGTCTTCCTTAAAGACACTGAAGATGTTTGATTCCTTGACCAATCTATTTTAAGGGAAGAACATACATCAAAATATGACCTTAAGAAACCAGTTGAAGAATGTGAAGATCCAGAATGCAGAGACCATGTAGTCATAAGAGTCTCTCAAATCAAGAACAACTTGAAGCGGTAAAAGAAAAAGTGAAGAATGCAGAAGTGGTGATAGCCACCTTGAATGGCCTCCTAGGATCATGGGATTCATTCATGCAAGGAATGTGTGCCAGAAGGAAGTGGTTACTTTCAGCAGACTTTGGGAAGAAGAAGAATCTCTACCCATAAGAAGAGAAGAGAAGATGGGAGAAACTAAAGATCAAGCTCTCACCATCCAAAGAATATCGCTCAAGCGATGAGGAATATGAAGAACTCAACTCTTGAAGCACCTCTTATCCACCTTAGCATTTGGATAATAAACAATGCTATTATGAATGAAGAAGACGATGAAGCTGAAGACTCAAGAAGGAGTATACCCACAAAACAAATAAAGATAAATATTCAATTGTCATTTCATGATATTATTTTGTTATATTCAGTTGATGTATTATGCATGATATGATGTTTTCATTAATGACAGTATACTACTAATATGCATGTGATGGGTAAGTAGCTCATGGTGCTATACAACTCTCCATTGCTACTTATCTAGAATGAAACCTCTTTGCTAACATATTGGATTAGTGCACAATCTCAATGTTGTCCTGGTAGAGATGGAAGGCATCTAGAAATTTTCAGTGAGATATGGATGAATGTTGTATTAGCTAAAGTAGTTGCATGATCATATATTTATACATAAGAACTTGCCAGTATAAATATTCCTTATGAAATGTTCTAACCATACAAATGCATTTGACTTGTAGGAAAGACCGCATACATAATCACCTGCAAGCAAAGAAGAATGAAGACTTGTTCCGAAGAACAAGTGACGATAGTTCAAAGACAAAGAATAACATGATGAATGCAGCAACATCATTGATGCAGAATATTCCAACTATGAAGAAGTAACCAAGAAGACCAGTTCAAGAAAAATGATGTCTAGGATGTAGTATCGAGACCTGAAGAGAAGTTTGTAGTTCCATCATGCAGTAGATGGAAACATCGTGGGATACAAAGCAAGATTTGTAGCACGAGGATTCTCACGAAAAGAAGGCATAGACTACGAAGAGACATTTGCAGCCAGTAAGAACTTAAACACATACATGATGAGCCTGATGAAGATCTTAAACTTTGCTACAAGGTTGAAGATGCAATTCTATACACTAGATGGTCACATAGAATATTAGTAGCATAGGAAGCTACTTGTCACTCCGGTATAGAATGTTTTCAGTGCATAGAACACAGAAGACAGAGGGAGTATGATGCTTCACTTCAGAGGGAGTGGCTACAAAATATCTTGAGGTTCGACATGGTATGATAGGATGGTCAAATTACTGATGACTCTAGGATTTACTGAGAGTAAATTGGATTCCAACCTTTGCTTCAAGGTTGAAGGCGGAAGATCAGTGATGCTTCTGTTATATGTTGATGCACTATTTTCTAGGCATGGAGGTGTAGACAAAGGAAGTATGCAGTAGAGATCCTGAATAGGTTCAAGATGATGGACTACAAGGCTATGGCCACACCTATGGCATCGAACCTGAAGCTATTGAGTGATGCTTCATCAGAGTCGGTTGATGCTACCATGTATCGTCAGATTATTGGGTCATTGATGTAGCTGACGAACACGAGACCAGAAATTTGCTTTGCTATTAACACCTTGAGCTAGTACTTGACAGATCCGAGAAGTGTTCACTTGACTACTGCAAAGCATATTCTGAGGTACCTGAAGGGTACAGTTGATTATGGGCTCAAGTATGATACGAATCAAAAGATTAAACTATAGGGTTATGTTGATTCAGATTGGGCAGGCAGTTCCATTGACAGGAAGAGTACTTCAGGAAGTTGCTTCAGTATGGGATTAGGTGTGATCTCTTGGTTTAGCAGAAAGCAATCATGTGTGGTACTGAGTACAGCTAAAGCAGAGTATGTCGCATCTTGTTCAGCTAGTTGTGAGGCAGTATGGCTGCAGAAGCTACTATCTGATATATTTGATCTCCAGTTGGATGCTACTTGTGTACATTGTGACAACCAGAGTTGTGTGAAGTTGTCAGAGAATCCAGTGTTTCATGACAAGTCGAAGCATATCGAGATCAAGTATCACTATATCAAGGATATGGTGCAGAGAGAAGCAGTGAAGCTCCAGTATGTTGCGATGGAGGAACAGATAGTTGATGTGTTGACGAAGCCATTAGCCAGAGTGAAGTTCAAGTACTTCAGGGAGAAGCTTGGTGTTCTCCACATCAAGGTTTCCTCCAAGGGAAAGTGATGTGTCCCAAATCCATTTTGACGAGTAGGTCAGATGTAAGGGCTGAGCCATTCTGTCATGGTGAGAGGATTCAGTTCCTTCCATGTCAAATATAAGTACTAAGGATCCAAAGCCATTCTGACGAGTAGGTCAGATGTAAGGGCTGATCCATTCTGTCATGGTGAGAGGATTCAGTTCCTTCCATGTCAGATATGAGTGCTGGCCATTCTGTTGAGTAGGACAGATGTAAGGGAAACTGCCACTCTCCGGGAGAGTGGAGGCACCTGGTCCGTTACCAGGTAGTTCAATTTGGGACTGGGGGCCATTCTGACGAGGGTGTAGGATTCAGTTCCTACCAGGTCAGATGTGAGTGCATGCCCTTCTCACGAGTAGGTCAGATGTAAGTGCGGAAATATTTCATCATTGTGAGCAGGATGTGCTCCTGCCTGGATGAGAGTCTTTCATCATTGTGAGCGGATGTGGTTCCAGCCTGGGTGAAAAGAACAGAGTTCTTTCATCATTGTGAGCGGATGTGGTTCCGGCCTGGATGAAAGTGAGGAAATCTTCCATCATTGTGAGCGGATGTGGTTCCAGCCTGGATGGAAGTGCAGAACTTCTCCATCATTGTGAGCAAGATGTGTTCCAGCCTGGATGGATGTGAGTACTATGCCCTTCTGATGAGTAGATCAGATGTAAGTGTAGATCCATTTCACAGATGGTAGTGGATGTGCCTACCATGCTGGTGAATGTGAGTGCTGGGCCTTTCTAATGTGATTGTAGTTTACTACATGATCAGATGTGAGTGTTGGGCATGCCTTTCTGACGAGTAGGTCAGATGTAAGTGTTGGGCATTCCTTTCTGATGATTAGGTCAGATGTAAGTGCTGGGCATGCCTTTCTGACGAGTAGGTTAGATGTAAGTGCTGGGAAAAGACCTACCTGATGGCTAGGCCTACAACCAACATGAAAGAAGGCTGGCTTTGTAGAACTTCCTATGACAAGATATTACACACATGATGATGACCAGATGAGATCCAGATTGAGCTATGATCGAGATCTAGTTACGATGACTCCGAGAGATCCAGATCGAGTGATGATCCAGATCTAGCAGTGATGATCCAGATCGAGAGATGATCCAGATCTAGATCGAGTGATGATCTAGATCTAGTCCAGTGATGATTTAGATCGAGAGATGATCCAGATCCAGTGATGATGATCCATATTGAGTGATGATCTAGATTCAGTGATGACGATCCAGATTGAGTGATGATCCAGATCCATTGACGATGTTCCAGATCGAGTATGATCCAGTGACGATGTTCCAGATCGAGTATGATCCAGTAATGATGTTCCAGATCGAGTATGATCCAGTGACCATGATCTAGATCGAGTGATGATTCATATCCAGATGAAATATGACTAAAGATTAAATATGACTTGAATATGATGAGGACTTGACGATGATTCATATGATACAGAGAAGAAGACTTGTGCTAATAAATTATGTCGAGAGAATACCTTCCTAGTTAAGAGAGAGTGTTGATGTAATTGTAACTTCGGAATGTATTCACTTGTATTTCTTATCTATTGTAACCCGATGTTTATTCCAGGATGTATTTGAGTCATGTCATGCCCGGATGTTCTGATCAGGAAGTTTCTATAATGAGAAATTCATGTCAAGTCATTATGGGTAACCCTCCTATTAGTCAAGGGTTAAATTCCCCACAGTTGTGGGGCCCTTGCGTTATTAGACTATCCTAGTGAATTCGGCCCTAGGTGAGTCATTGTAAGTCGGGGAAATAGTCCCCACCATTGTGTTACCCTCCTATTGTTCAGAGGAGGCAAAGTCCCCACAAGTAGTGGGACACTAGGGTTATTAGACACTCCTAGAGATGTCGGCTCTAGTAAGTAATTGTTAAGTGAGGCCGACATGTTGGAGTGCACTTCAAGTGAATGGAAGAATATAAATAGAGAGTGAGAGCCTCTCTATTTATCACTTGCAACACACATCACTCACTCACTCAAGTGTGGTGCATTAGTGAGGAAGGAAATACACTGGGACTAGACAAGAAGAAGACTACTGCTGTCGGGAGTGCATCTTACTGTTTTGGGGTCTTACCATTTTGTGTTGATTCTATCTCTGAGGAAGTTGCTGGGTTTTCTCCTTTATGGTTTCCCCAAGGAAAACTCTTTGTGTCTCTTGTCTCTTGTGACGTGCTTATGTTTTATTGATGTGCTTGTTATTCTCTCAGTGAAAAGATCCTAAGATCATAATGCTAGCTTATATGATGAAAAACTAACACGAATGATCCCCATTTGGATCAATTTATCATTCTCAGAAATAAGAGATTGGATGAAGGAATTAAGAGTGGGCATCTTCCAATTTGGAGTAGTGAGCCTTACTATTTGGAAGGTGGATACAAAGACTAAGTAGTTTGCATTGATATTTGTGAGAATGGCAAGGATGAGCTGATATTCATCCTTCTCCACTTTGCATTGCTTCAACTGATATATCAAGTTCTTCAACTTTGTGAAGAATTCATTCAGAGATTCGAAATTGGATGGATTAAGAGTGATCCGATCATTTTCTAGCTGATGGATCCTCATCTCATCCTGCTTATCAAATAAGGAGGCAAGCTTGTCCCAAACCTCCTTGGGAGTCTTCAATTCTTGGATGTGGAATTGAAGATCTCTAGAGACTGAGGAGAGTAAGTGTCCATGGGATTCATCAAGCTTGTTCATGTACTTAGCTTTGTCTTTATCTGAAGCTGGCTCTACCTATGTTTCTTCTATGAGTCTGAAGAGTTGCTTGGTGTGGAGCATTACCACCATGTATTCCTTCCACTGGTGATAGTTGAAGGGAGTGAGAGGCTCCACTGGATGATCCATTTTGAATGTAGTAAGAAGGTCTGAGCTGCTGTAGTGAATGCGGTGAGAAGATAGGGTTGCTTGTAGCGAATGCTGTAAGAAAAGATGATAACCTATCACACAATCAAACATACAAAGTAAGGTCGACAGTCTGCACTTTTGGAATTTCCTTCACACCCTGCATAGTTGATCAAGCAAGCTTGATCAACAATTTCCTAACTTGGGATATTAAGTGGTAAATTCTCCGCTTTTGGTGCAGTACTGGAAGGAGAAATTTTCTCAAAAAAAATGATCCAGCTGGATATATGAGGAGGATAGGTGTCTTTTCTTCCGAGGCTCTGATACCATATTAAATTGAGCACATAGATATGTGGACAAACACACAAGTCACAAAATAGATCACACAATTTACTCAACAATTGAAGAATGAAACAGTGCAAAAATGGCTTGTAGCTATGAATGATTTCATTAATCAAAAAGTAATCAGATAATAATTACAATGAAGTACAATGGCTTTAATAGCCACATGAAATTTGAATCCACATGAGGAAATTTGAATTGATAGACTCTACTTGACTGTAGGTAACTAAGACCTTGTCTAAATCACTATTGGAGGACTCAATAGTTAACTAACCTTGTCTAAACCATAACCGGAGTTCATCGGAGCTCTAAAACACAAATCAAGTGTTATATTCAGTGTTGACTAAGGCTAATTGACTGTGGTAGGTGAGAAATGCGCCCCTCATAAGTGCAGTTAAGTAAACCTAGCACTAACTAAATGTAGAGGACTAGAACTAAATGTAACTGACTCCTAACTTAGCTTGACTAGTCATTAACTGAATTGAACTGACCTTGGTTGGTTTCGACACTCCCAGTGGCTCCTAAATTGTAGGGATTGGTCTAGAAGGCTCCTAAATTGATGCAATTAAGTGAAATCAGTGGCTGTAAGCCTCAATTAGTGTTCCCCACAATTTAGTAATTGAAACGTGTGCCCCAATTAGGCCAAGTGGACCCAATGGTGCTAATGACTATAAATAGACTGGATGGACTCTCAATTTAGACATGACTCCCGATTTAGATATATGACCAAATTTGGACAAGGGAGGATTAATAATCCTAACAAATTTTGCCCCTAATCTTAGTCAATAATAGCGCTACCTGAGCATACAGTTATGGTGATGATGAACTAACCTCCTATGTTTGTGATGTTATGTATTCAATGAATATTTAGCAGCTCTTAGTACCTTACTCTACAACTGCCCAAATATTCAACCGCTTCCTTCACAAATTCGTCCAATGAAATAATGACAGGTATAACCATGATCTCTGCAGCTTCTCATACACCCATCAAACTCGTCATTGGTTTTGAACATGCTTCGAGGATATGCTATAATAAATGTTTAAGAAATTTTCACTCTTCAATATTTCGGACAGCTGTGATTTACCTGCATAATATTTTACCTTATCTTGCACACTTGTCGTAATGATTATTGAGGTCCATACATGTATCATTTTGTCTTTACAGATGTAAACACTTCCATCATTTGCGATTTTGAAAAACTCCCAAGCTGATAATACAATTTTTTAGTGCCTTGACTTTCTTGTAGCGCTTTAGTTCACGGTCTTTCCCTTTTGCGCTATAGGAATCTCCCTGCTAAATGTTTTTGTCAAATGGATTCAAAACAAAGGGTAAGGTAATATGACCAAACTTAGATTAAAACTTATGATAAATGTTTTCAACTTTTTAGAAATATATACATCTAATAAGCCCATTAAAACTATAAAACCAACGAAATAAAGTAAATTCAAAAAGAAACAACATGAAATCAAATAAAAATATGCTCACTATTCTAATACCTCAAAACCAAGTTCAAAATTTAAAAGAAATAAGAAAAAACAATGCTATGGGAAGAAAAACAAAAATATATAATCTAAAAACAAAATCTAGCTATAACACTTGCAAATTGATCCAATGCATAAATATGTGATTGAGAATCTTACATCTGTGCATTATTTTTCTGAAGCAACTCTGCAACTGTAGCACGAATACTCATGTCATCATCAACTTTAGCAAGCAATTCCTCAGCTTTGGCTGCATTTATTTTCCCACTTCCTTCTGATTCTAGTGATGACAATGCTAATAGCATTGTTGTTTGTAAACAGGAAATATATATATATATATATATATATATATATATATATATATATAGTTATCTTTTCAATACTGTATGTAAGCCTTAAATTTTTTTCTCTAAATTCTACCTTAGAAACAATTACTCAATTCCTTTCAATATGTTTACAGAAAAGATAGAACTTGATCAATTGCTAGTTTTCACCATCAAGAATCATAGAATTTTACATTTTGTTCCTTTCAAGACAAGAGAACATTGATCAAAATTGAATGGGGGAATTGGTTGATATAATCAACCACTCATATCCATGATGCACCACAGTGAGTCTAAAAATATTCATAATATGTCCTACTGAAATGTTCATTTGCAAAATGACATATAGTATATGTGCAGGAATATTGACAATATCCTATGCTATCTATCCTCAAAAAGACTTAGAAATACAAAATGATCAAAACATACAGAAGGAAAACCTTATATCAGGTGCCTCGGTGACTCATATTTCATAATTGACACAGAGTATTACAACAAGAAACTAGCTTGCTTGTCTGAGAGGATGATGGACTGTAAGTCTGTAAATTGGTAAGCTGTTTAAAGCAGAATTAAATATCAACAAAAGAAAATACCACTCCAAGTTGATGCATTCAAATTTCAAAGATATACTTATTTTGCTGAGGAAATTCATATCAACGAACACATAGAATAATAAGATATGAAGATGCCAATAATTGGTACCTAAAGACAACAAAATGACCAGAATTTTACTCACTTGGGAAGGGCCAAAATATATTTAAGTATTCTATAGATAAGCTCCACTAAAAAGTATGACCCTCATCAAAAGACAAGTTCTGTTTGAGTATCTGAAACCTAACCCAGTCTGCTGAAAAGGTTAGCTGAGGCAACAAGAAAGTATTCCTTCCATAAAGACCAAATTCTAGAGTAACTGAAATCTCCTCATATTCGCATTCTTCCTATTAAAAATACACAGCTCATACCATGAATCTCCATTTTTAGTGGATATAAACTATAATTAAAATATTTCCTAACATTGATAAATCCATGTGAATGGGGGGGATGTATCAGATATCAAGAAAACATATAATAAGTTTAACTCATCAATGCATCCTTTATTATAGCAAAAACCAGGAAAATCGTATTTATAAATGCTTCAAAAATAATATTTTCCTTAGGAGTATGTTTATGATACATGAATTTTACTTGCCATTACCTTTCTCACAATCGCATCTCTTCATTTTAAACAACAGAACATAGCCATCATAAAATTTCAGACAACTCCACGTAAACAAATTTAGTTGGGTATTGAATTATTTAATCTGAGGCTTTAGCTGCTCTATAAAAATATAGTTGAGTGTTGAATTGTTTAATCCGAGCCGTTAGCTTCTCTGTAAAAATACAATTGTGCATACTGAGCCCAAGCCATTGCATCACTTTCAAAATCAAAGGCCAAGAAAGTTAACCCTCCCAATGTTACCTACTTGTGGTAAATCCGCTAAGTAATCAAGTACAAGAAAGGCCCAAAAATAGAGCAGCTGATTTTCTAACTCTTTCATCGATTATCACTCTGACATTCTATGAAGTATAGGCAATTGAATTCCAAGACTTTTGCATTCAATACCAAAGAGCAGACTTCGACCAATAATACAAATTATTAAACAAGTCAACTAGAAGTAGAATCAAGCAAATATATCACCTATAAGGTCAGGTGCTATACAGAATCTATACACTCTTGTAGATCAGGGTCCATCTAACCATATTACAGACCCAAAATGCACACCCCTATCTTCCTTTCAATACCTGTCGTGTTATCTCCCAAAATAAATTTATTTTGATACTATGAAGAATTCAATTCATGTAATGAAAGATCTGAGGATGAATAACAAATTGAAGTTCTTTGTTTTTTATATGGTTGAAAATTTTGGAAGTTATAGATTTCAGTGGCTTAGCTGAGGTTCTTAATATCTCATTAGCCACTGAAAGGATATGTTTAGGCAGCTAACGGTTTAACACATGATAAAAATAAACCACCGAAAGCGGGCCCGAGCGAGTAAAATGAAAAAACAATTTGGGTGGCTTGGGCGAGACTTCAAAAGACTCATTAGCCACCGAAAAGTGTTGCTTTCGGCAGCTTAGGGAAAAGACCAAGGAGGGTGTTAACCACCAAAAGTGGACAGAAAGTGACATGGGTAAAGGCACTTTCGGTGGCTTAGGAAAGACTTCAGACATCTCATTAGCCATCGAAAGGTGATGCTTTCAGTAGCTTAGCGAACAGTTGAAGACACGCTTTAACCACCGAAAGCAGGCGAAAGGGCGTTGGGGAAAAATCCCTTTCTGTGGATTAGGCGAAAGCGCTGACATTTCATTAGCCACTGAAAGGACAGGTTTTCGGCAGTTAAAAGGAATATTCGGCGAGGCCACTATCCGTCGAAAGCTGGGTTTCACCGCAATGCTGGGAAAATGGTTTCGGTGGCTTAAGTGAAAGGGATATCATTTCATTGGCCACCAAAAGCCATCATTTCAGTGGCTAGCAGACAAACTCTCGAAGGCTGTTAACCACCAAAAAGGTAAAATGTGGAAACGGTTAGAAAGTGGTCAAATCAAACCCCATCAGCAAGATAAACGATCAGTGAAGGGTGTGACAAACCACCGAAAGGACGTGAGCCTGCATAAATGTGTGTGGAAATAAGTGAAGGAGGTTGTTATAAAACTAATAAAGAACATATAGGATCTGAAACCTTCATTTTTCTTCCACCTGTCCAAAAGAACAGCAGAAAAGCTCACCGGGGATCCAGGTTGATTTGAAGTATGATTGATGGGGGTTATCGAGAAGATAAACTACAGCCATAATCTTATGACCTCAGCATCCATCATGACATCAAAATCCCTCATAATCAGTGCCAAAAACTCCAGTACATTTCACTTTCGATCTTAGCATTTCTCTCCACCAGAAATCCATCTCTGAGAAGCAGCCTAGTACAACACTGTCATACAGAACTCCAACCTATTTTTGCAGGTACCAAGGAGTGGCACTCAGTAAGATGAAGAAGGGAGGACCTACTCTCAATAAGGACTTGGGAGATATCAGCTATTTGGAAGCACATCCAGAAGTCTGAAAATTTTTCCAGGATGCTGGCTGCTTGTTGGCAAGCAACACCCTTCGGAGTATTTCGAACACAAATAATTTCTAAACTGGTATTTTTGAAGATCGACATTTGATATTATCACCTGGATTAACACTCATCTATAGATATTCTAGGAGTGCCCTCAGAATCTTTGATTCTGAAGGTACTCCCAATAGAAACTTAATTGATTGATTTATAGAGATTAACAGCAGTTTATATCGAATTTGAATCTTTTGGTCTTAATCTCATTTCTTTTGATCATCTGGAAAACTATAAACCCGGAATTTAGTAGCTCCTAATTTCACTCCATTTATCACTCATGCATATTCGAAATCAAATGAATTTATTACTATTAATCCAAGCAAGTTACTACATGGTGTGATAATTGTTTATGTTCAATTCCTATAGGAGATCCAACAAAGATTTTTCACTTCTAAATTATTTATCTCATCATGTTAGTCATAAGGTTAAAAAGCGTATATAATATAATTTTTAGTAAGTCACACATTATTATACACTTATCCTTATTACGAATTTGTATTTTCAAAGTGAGTCAGTATTAAAGTCTATCATAAGGGGTTAAGATATTTTTCAGAGTTTTGATATAGGTTTGGTTACGCTATCAATTGTTTCCTTGTCATTATAATATCAACCTTGATCCTAAGTAAATCCGTTACAATCTTATTTAGTAACATTATTATTGTGATATTCGATGAATGAAGGATTAGGGCATTGTAACCATTCAATCATGTTTTGAAACGATGAGTTTTCTAGGCTATCACAACATTATGAAAATGTCAATCAGCGCTGAGGTTATGATTGAAATTAGGGTTTTTGATACCCATGTTACCTGAAGGTTTGCCATCTGTCGATTTTCCATCATGCAAACATCACACTTAAGCAGTCGCTCGCTCGTTTTCCTGCAGATCATTATGGTGTGGTAAATGTTTCTAAACCTCATTAACCTGTCAACTCGTAAGTATGATGACATTGCAGGGAAATTCAAAGTGCTTTGGTAAAATAGGGCATTTTGGAGTGTTATTTGAAATGTCTGGACTATGGATTAATCGATTGTGTGTTTCAGTCCGGTTTTGGAAAGCCTTGACAGTTTGTGTAACCGCTACCATGGCTCTGGTGTCGAGGTTTGAACTTATAGGAGACGAGTATTTGGATGTTGTCCCTGAATACCATGAGGTAATACTTAAGGTTGGGTGGTTGGGGTTTTTACAGAAGTTCTCTGGGTTCAACGTAGCAACTTCCAGGGCGTTTGCGGCATCGTTTGATGGGGTTAATGCACAGGTTGGGGATATTGAGCTGAAGCTGACAGAGGAGTTTGTTTCTCAAGCCATTGGGTTACCATAGACAGGTGAATGGTGGTATAAAGGTAAGCATGTTAAAAATTATGACTGGAAGGATTTTCTTACTCTAGCTCACCGGCGAACGAAATACAAATCCGATTTCCCCTCTAGGATGCTCATGAAAAAATGGCGTGCTTTGCTCGAGCTAATCATCATGTACGTTACCTATGAGGGTAGGCTCTCTCAAACCCAATTCTATCACCTCTGAATGTTAATGATATTTAAGGGACACCCTATGAATATGCCTTACTGTTTCTTGAATAGCCTGCACCTATGAAATGAACATAGGGGATAAAGGGAGAAGTCTGTTTCATCACTGATTAATTAAAATTCTCGTGTCCTATCGGTTAAGAGAATTAGGAGAAACTTGGGAATCTTTCCTCATGCGTAATGGTTTTGGTGAGAATGAATAATGGCCCAGACAGAGGCCTAGAATTAGACGTAGGCGTATAAAAAATAAAGAAGTCGAGCCCGTGTTAGAAGACTCTAGTTCTCAAGGTAGTTTGGATGATGAAGTATCTAAACCTAGCCAAACCCTAAGTATCAGTGATGTTAAAGTTAAGATTGAAATAGACCCTGAAGTTCCTGTTGATAATTTTCAAACTCAAATGAGAAAACCAGCAATCACCGTACCCTGTCAAAATAAGAATTTTCCTCAGTCACAGGCCGAAGACCAAACTAGCTGAGTGTTGAGTAATCGAGCTATTCGTAGGACCACTCACAGTATGACAGGTGCATCGTTTGCAAGAAGAGACATAAGCATTGGGGACAACCCTGTTATTGAGGTAAGTGACTCCTCGGAACCTCGTCCCAATCCAGTTCCCATTCATCAAGATTTTTTGGATCTGAAATATGTGTCACTCTCCGGGGATAATGTTGCTGATATTCAGCAAATAGATCATGAATGTGATCAAGAAATAGATAAAAAACCCTTCATAGTTTAGGAAGACCGAGGAACCTCTAATAGAGAATCGAAGGAGAAAATTGATCGAAACTCTCATGCTCGAGTCATCTCGTCTCTAGAAACCGACTTGAAGGAGGATCAAGCTATCCAAACATTTTCTATGGATGAGATCATGGGTCTGAAAGCTGATTTAATCTCTTGGGTTGAGAAGTGGAATTTGTTGAGGGAAAATAAGTTGAAATATAAAGAACAAGTTAAAAGGCTTCTGTTAAAGAATCGAAAGTTGAAGAAACAGAATAAGATTGCCAAGATCAGAGCTGTTAGGTTCAAATCCAAGCTAGATGAGGTGAGGAGAAGCGTGCCAATTCGGCTTTCAGTCGAATCGGCTCTAAAAATAAGACATTTTGTTTTCTACAATGAATTCTAATTTTGATCTTATGGTTTTAAATATTCAATTATGTATGCAGATGATTCCAAAATTAGTCTCTACAGGTCAGTAATATCTTCGTCTTTGTCGTTTTTTCCTCTTAGTGCAAAGTTTTATTATTTAATGAGGATATCTATAGAATTGAAATTCTGTAGACATCCTGTACATTTCTATGTGATTATTATTTGCACTTTCCTAACAAATTCTGTTTGAAATTGTTAGGTATTAATGACTACGTGACATGGAGCTAGATGCTGTGCTGTTTTTGCGGTTTCAACTGAAGGTCATTTCAAAGATGCAACTGAGTACTGGTTTTGTTGTTCCTGCGCTCTTGTTCCTAAACATTATTAGTATGGGTTATCGAATATAGGGATGACATGTTCTAGGGATAATGACACTGGATTTATCCAGTAAGTTACCTATTTCTTTGCATGTTATTCCCTTCTAGTGGTTACACAACTACATGCCTATGATCCTGGTCTTTTTCGTTGTCCTATATTTGGATAAAACCCATGTATCATCATGAAAATAGGAGCATTAGTTAATTAGTTGTTATTTCAGTTCCCTTTATAAACAAGTTCCAAACTAGAGTAAAGGGGTTCGATTCCTAATACTTGTGGAGAATGGATATTTGACAGTTTTATATTACATTCTATTGTACTTGTGTTTTTGGAACTTATTCTGAAGACTATTGGATGCTACAGAATACTTAAGACCTTAGCTAAGTCTTTTAGTTATTTTATATTGTGCTAATGATATTTCTCCTTTGTTAAATTTCGTTTTCATATATATATATCGTCATATTGTATGTGAAACCATTCTTTCGTGGATCTCGAATGATTACATCATCTTGAAATGTGAATGATTTGTTGTTATGTTGGAAGTGAGTGAGTTTATTCACGATTTTTTAATTGATTATGAAACTGTGTTACATGAATTATTAACTGTGTAAGTTGACCTTGTTCTACCTCCATGTTAATATATGATTGTATCTGTCATATTTAAAGATTATGTTAGATTTATATTGATAACAAGTTTTATTTTATATTTAAATTATCTTGTAATGAGATATTATCTTATTGTGAGTTGATTTAGTTTTAGTTATGTTAATTGTAGACTTCTCTAACAATGCAGAATTATAGATCACCTTATACATTGAGACGTGTTGTTAAGTCCAAAATTCATGCTCTCAACTGAGATAGTTAGCTTGCATTTAGGTGATTATAGTATAGAATTAGGAGCTACTATTTTTAGTACTTAGTTTAAGATAGTCTTCAGCATTCGTTAGTCTTTAGGTTGAATCTCTATGATTTGTTAGAAGATTTGGTTAAGTAAACCTTGCCACATATACCTAACGAGACTCTTTGTTTTCAAGAGCACATTATACAGGCAGTAGGGCCTTGATATTGTGAGAGACAGTTAGTCCAAACATATACAATATTGCAGTAAGTCGAGTGTGTAGACTGTCTTTCCATTGTTGGCCTAGGTCAGTATTTTCAGCCAACAAATGGCGCTAGAAGGAGGGCTTGAGCTTAAATCTTAATGGCTGATCAATCACATAACGCTCCTACCAGTAATCAACCTACTTCCTCCCTCACAAGTTTTGGAATATTGTCTACCCCGGTCTCTACGTCACAACCTGAAACTGTAAATACCCCTTTTTTAGATGCAGTTAGGACCATTATTGAAAGAGACCCAACTGTCTCACTAGTTTCCCCAGATCAGATAAGTCAAACTTTAGAGGAATCTCGTAGAATTTTAACTAGATCCTATTCTCTCCAAATAGGGATCCCTTCGATCAATTTTGGATTGCCAAGCAGAGCTCATTTTCAAACCTTGGCAGTGACTGAGTCAGTTGCTGATCCAATTGGAGAAGAGCCTCTTGAACCATTGAGAGGGTCTCCTGAATATCATATTAGTGATATTTTGAGAGGAGTGGCTAGTCATAACACTTCTTGATGATTGTTGTCTGTAGGTGGGTCTGATATACCCCCTTCACCTCCTGAATCACCACCTGATAGCCCCCGTGACCATAACAACGAGTCTTCGTCAGACCCGGAATCTGATCCAGACATGGTTCCGTTGCTATGCCTGGACTACAGCATAACCTACCTAAACATCCTGACAAACTGCTACCTAATTTTGACCCAGATGATAAATGCCTAGCCGAAAATCACATTGACAAATTCGTCCTGGCTGTTCAGACTATGAATGTTCAGCATGAGGATGTGGTATGTCAACTATTCCCTTTAACTTTCAAAGGAAAAGATGTTGTTTGGTATTTTTCCCTAACCCAAGGATCCATAACTAGCTGGAGTGATTTTAGTCAGGCATTCCTAAACAAGTTTGGTGAAGATAAAACCTATTGGAGTATCAGGTACCACATGGTATAACCGCCGCACCTCTGGGAATATAAAACAAGTGGTTTAACCACCACTCTTGGTGATAGGGCCTTGTGCTGGGTTTCAAATGTTCACCAACATCTGCAAGTTTTGGTGTAATGGAAAACCTTACAAAACCCCTGCTGTGTTAGCACTAGAATTGGCTAGAATCAAGATGGAGAGAAAAGAAAGGATAAAGGATTTCAATCAACATTTCCTTACTCTCTTGAATAAAATACCAGTCGCCTCCCAACCTCCAAAAGATATCATAATTGAGAATTATGCTTTGGATTTACCTAAGTACCTCGGTATGTTTGTGAAACAAGCTAGTAAAATCACGTTAGTTGAAACCTTCGAAGAAGCAATAAAGGCTGAAAAGAATTTGTTGACATTTGAACCAGAAAATAATGGCAAAACTGATGGTTCTTCTCATAAACGCAACGAAGGTTCTGTAAAAATCAACATGGATAAAAAGGATGCTCCTGCTTTTGATGTAGAAAAATTACAACAAGCAATTAGGTCTCTCATGAATGAAGTAGTGATACTGAAAAGAAATAATGGGGAAGGTACTTCAAATAGAGGGAATTTTAAAACCCCATATCAGCCATATACATCACCAAATCCTAGGCAAAACACCCCTCCTGACATATCAACTAATGAGGAATTTTTTAATACTATAAGGGTTGTTTATGCCTTACGTGATGCTTCAACCGATCAGGATTAGGATGAAGATCATGAACCAGAGCACCCTGAAACCGAGGAGGAAGATAATCAGGATCCTCTCCCATTTAATTGCCATTTCTAGGATAGTTCAGCCAAAGAGGGAGAGTCTAATGATCACTCTGTCTTTGTCAACCAACACACCCATAATACAAGAAGTAAAGGGCCTGTAGATTTGCAGCCGTCATCAACACCTAAGAATAGTCCCCAACCTTCAAATCAGCAGCCTGTGACTCAAGGTATAGATCTCCAATATGACATCATAGAATATCTCAAGAAATAGAGGGCAAATATCAACATGTTTGATTTATTGAAAATTTACCCAATGCCTGGGGGTTCGATACTTTCAAACTTAACGACTTCGTCAAACCCTGAAACAAAAAATCAGCCCTCTATACCTTCAGTCAATAACCTTGATCCTTCAACCAGTAAAGCAACCATTGGTTTTAATAGTAATATCAAAACAGCCGCTGAAAAAGATGCACTAATAGGTAAGAACTCCATATCTACAACTCCTCCCTTTCTCCTAATGTTTGAAATCTTCAATCGAAATGTTCATAACTGTATGATCGATTCTAGAGCTTCGTCAAACATTATGCCCTATTTGGTCTGTAAGAAGATGAATTCCAAACCCACTCTTTGTGAAATTCAAATCAGCCAGCTAGATCGATCTAAGGTGAAAATTGTAGGAGAATTAAAAGGAGTAATTATCAGAATGGCTACTAATCCACAGATCTTCCAGGTTATTGATGTAGTGGTAGCATACATACCAGATGTTTATGGGTTTTTCTTAAGTCATGACTGGTCTCAAGCCTTAAAAGGACATTTTTCAACCGATTGGTCACACTTGTGGTTACCTAAAAATGGGCGACCAAATCAGATCAGGATTAACAGGGAGAGGTACATGAAACACACAGTGACTGAGATTAACTCTCCCAATGAACCAGTCTTGTTTAGTGATTCTATTTTGGGAAAATATGGATACGATTCTGATTTAGGGAGTTTTCCTGCACTTACATCTGCATTTACTAATTCTATAAATAAATCAGAAATTTTACATTACGATTTTTAGGAAGTTGTTCCTAGTTTGATTAACATTGTGAATAATGTAAATGATGTAATTAGTCTTTTTGATAAGCCTTGGCATCTGTACTTTGATGGTTCTCGATCCAAGGAAGGTGCAGGAGTAGGTTGCATGCTCCTAGACCCCACAGGAAACAAATTTACGATATCTTGTAGGCTGGAATTTCATTGCACAAATAACATAGCCGAATATGAGGCCCTTATCCAGGGACTCAAGAATGCATTGGACTTAAATGTTAAGATTCTTATTGCATTCAACGATTCTGAAATTATTGTTCGGCAAGTCCTCAATTCCATTCATTGCTTATCTAATCATTTGCAAAGTTATCAAAAAGAGGTATGGAATTTAATTTCAGCACTTGATGCCTTTAATATCGAATCCATTCCTCGTTTTCAGAATCAAGAAGCAGACCTTTTGGCAAATGTAGCTTCATGACTCATTCCCACAAAAAAAAATTCTCCTAATGTTTTTTCTATTGAATTGTTGTTTAGGCAATCAATCCCTGATAACATCACTAACTGGCATGTATTTAATGATGATTCACAGATTATTGCCTTCTTAACAGGAGAATATGCTTTTAAGGAATCATCAATTGACGAAATCACGCATGATGAGGATCTACACAATTTTTCAATAATCCATCCACCTCAACCGGTTGACCAATCTTTTGAGCTGGTAAATTCGATTCCCACATCGTTTCTTAGACTTGAAAATTGTTATGACCTACATGATAAGTTTAAAGGAGTGCCTAATTGCAAAACTAACATTTCCAACATGCATTATGCAACCATAAATTTAGGCACGGAAGAAAATCCTCAAAACATCAATTTAGGATCAGATTGTACCCAACACAAAAAATCAGCCTTTCTAAAACCGTTTAGTGAGTTTAAGGATGTATTTGCATGGTCATATGATGATCTGAAGACCTTTGATACCCAGATCATTCAACACATAATCCCTATGAAATCTCAATCAAAACCTTTCTAGCAGAAGGTAAGGAAAATGCACCCTGCCTTAGAACCGACGGTAAAGAAAGAATTGAATAAATTACTTACTGCCCGGATTATATTTCATGTACACCACACATAGTGGGTGGTAAACCTTGTCCCTGTTAGGAATAAAAATGGATATGTTCGGTTATGTGTAGATTTCTGAAACTTAAACCGATCATCAGAGAAGGACAACTATCATGTTCCTCCCATGGAACAAATCCTCCAGAAAGTGTCAGGTGCTCAAATGTTGTCTTTATTAGATGGTTTTTCTGGGTACAATCAGGTTCTAGTCTCTCCTGCAGACCAGCTGAAAACTACTTTTTGGACCCCGTGGGGAACCTATGCCTATAGGAAGATGCCCTTAGATTTGATAAACGCTAGGGCTAAATTCCAAAGGGAAATGGACACTACTTTCAGAGGTCCAATAAATCACTCTGTCGTTGTCTATTTGGATAACATCATTGTGTTTTCCAAAAATAGATCTGATCACATTTCACACTTACGTAAAGTGCTTGAATGTTGCAGGAAGTTCGGTATTTCCCTTAACCCTAAAAAGACAATATTTGTAGTAACTGAGGGAATTTTACTAGGGTTTGTAGTGTCAAAGGAAGGGATCATGATTGATCCAGAGAGAACCGAAGCTATCTCTAGGATTCCTTTTCCTTCTACTAAGAAATCCATGCAATCCTTCATGGGAAAAATTAATTTCGTGAGAAGATTTGTTCCCAGTTTTTCTGAAATCGTGTGCCCACTGCAAAATATGATTAAGAAAGATAGTACTTTTTCATGGGGAGATAAAGAAAAAGAGTCATTTATCATAATTAGAGAAGCCATAGCTAAGGCACCTGCACTCATGAGCCCTAACTTTAGGAAAGACTTTATTCTCTATACTTTTGCATCTGACATATCTTACGCAGCTGTTCTTACTCAGAAAAACTGGCAGGGGGATGAAGTACCTATCTCCTTCATGAGATCGAATTTAAAAGGAGCTGAGCTGAATTACCACAAAGTGGATAAACAAGATTTTTCTATGTTCAAAGCAGTAAAACATTTTCTCCCTTATCTCCTTAAATTGAAAACCAAGGTAATTGTTCCATTCTCTGCTATGAGAAATTTGCTAGTACAGAAAGACCTTGGAGAAAAAAGGGCACATTGGATGGTTTCTCTTCAGGAGTATGACCTTGAGATTAAACCCTCTCAAGTCATACATGGTTTGGGCTCATGTAAACTGACAGCTGAATCGGCACATCTGCCTGCTGACCAGAATGGCATACCTTTAAATGATACCTTACTCCAGAAGGAGGTTCTTTTTATCCCAGATCCGGCTAGTTCATGGTACACTAATATTCAAACTTATCTTGAAACTGGTAGTGCTCTAGACCATTTATATCCTAAGAATAAAAGAGCGGTAATATTAAAATCGGCACCCTACCAATTGGTAAATAATGTGCTTTTCAGGAAAAATGCAGATGGAGTTTTACTTCGTTGTCTAGAAAAGGAGGAATCTGATTTGGTTTTAACACAACTACATGACGGGCCTACTGGTGGCCACTTTAGTGGTAATACTATTGCTCATAAAATTTTAAGAGCAGGTTATTTTTGGCCAACTCTTTTTAAAGATGCACATGCTTTCGTTAGACGGTGCCAAGATTGTCAGACTACGGCTGGCAGAGTTAAAAAACAGCATTTCCTTTACAGCCTTTGGTGGTGGATAGGCCTTTCCAATAGTGGGGAATCTATATCGTTGGACCAATAAATCCCTCCTCCTCTCTTCAGCATAAGTACATCATAACTTCCACTGACTATTTTACTTGATGATCTGAAGCGGAACCAATGCGGGCGGTCAATACAAATCAGGTATTGCATTTTCTTGAAACTAACATAATAACCAGATTTGGAGTGCCTGAATATCTTGTGTTTGATAATGCATGTTATTTTTCTTCTGGAGATTTAACTGAATTTTCATTAGAAAAGGGAATCAAAATCAGGTATTCAACAAATTACTACCCACAAGGTAATGGCCTTGCTGAATCAACAAATAAGAACTTGCTGAAAATTCTGAAGAGTTCCATAGCTAAGAATCATAGGAACTAGCATATTGTTCTGTATCAAGCTCTCTGGGCTGATAGGGTTACCCCAAAATCATCTGTTGGTAACTCTCCCTTCTTTTTGGTATATGGAGTGGATGTTATTCTGCCCCCAAATCTATTTTTGCCTTCATTACAGCTTGCACGAGCTGTACAAGAGACACAGTGCTTAGCCATTGAAGAAAGAATCAATATGCTGTTGAATTGGAAGGAGGAGAGAATGCTAAGAGAAATTTCATCAAGCATCAACAAATTGTTAAATCATGGTTCGATCATGGCTCATCCTCGAACAGAGAATTACAGGTAGATAATCTGGTTTTGAAATGGGACAAAGCACATGAAGATAAAGGGGAACATACTAAATTCCAACGTCTTTGGTTAGGTCCATATGTGATAGTAGAAAAACTTGGTCCTAATACTTTTCATTTGCAAACTTTGCAAGGACAGCTCAATACCCTCTTGGTAAATGGGAATATCCTTAAAAGCTACTTTCAGTAATCCCATGTCATCGAGTCATTTTCATTGTATATTCCACTGTGTAGATTTTTGTACATATTTGTGGTTCCATTCTAATTTCTAATTAGAGTTTTTGATCTTGTATTTACTAATTAACTTCTTTCCTGTCATCATCATGTTTACTCATTGGAAATTTTAGACGACAGGTCATGAAAATAATTCAAGTCTTCGAGATCATTCACTATACATAAGATTGCATGCTTGCCTCTATAAATAGTTGTTTTATCCGACACATCTCCTACCTTCTCTCACAGAATTCAGCATGAAGCATTTTGCATGGACTTAAGGGAGAACCTGATGATGAAATATGTCAAATAGGAATGACTAAAATACATATTAGAGCATAACCACTGATGATGGTTGGAAGTATATGCTGTCTCATAAGTGATCTGTTTTCAAACTTGTATTAGTTTTAACCTCCACAATTTTTCTCTTAGCAATCCTTGATTGTTGTCTTCGGGTGTTTTCCTATAAACTGATATCTCAGGGAATTTATTTACTGATTCCAATGGATGTCTACTAAGCTTGAAGATTCGTTGAAGATATCTAGTCATCTTTAAGCTGTCTTAAGAAGTCTATGGTTTTCTCCCTCATTCTTGTGAATACATCTGGTCACTCAGCCAGGGCAGTACTCTTGAACTAAGGAAAATATGAAAAGTTTAATCAGGAAATAGGAGGTCTCATCATGAGCCGGTCTATTTATGATCATAAATTCTATTGGAATGACGTTGTCAAAAATTTGGTTACCAAGCCAATGACAGCGACTCTCAGCCGAATAACTGAGAGACAAGAAGTCTCATCACGAGCTGGCCTGATCAATTTCTGGTAGGATTGGTGAATAAGGCTATCATTATTTGGTCACCAAGCTAAGATAGCATTTCTGATTGATTCTTTTCGTATTTACCCCTGTGTATATGATTTGTATATATACTAACATTGTTAAAAAAAAAATTATATAAAAAAAGGAGACTATTGTCCGCTATTTTGCTTAAATGAGGGAAAAGTCAACTGATGTTCTAAAGAAGCCACATCTATACTGGTATTGGCTAACCTGTCTTTGGTCTTATAGATCTACATTGGAATTAATTCATTTTACTTCACATATTCCTGAGGTTGAATAGGATCAAGAACACTTAGATAACAACCATAGGATTGTTTTCAGAAATATGTTGAGGTCTAGTTATATGTTTAGATTGGTTTGAATTTGGGATCACTTAAGTAGGTATTTGATACTTTTAAAGCATCGTTTTTTATTATCTGAAGTGTGAATGTTGTTTCCTTAGAGATAATTGGTTCGGTCCCAGCATGTCACCAATTGTTGGCAAGCAACACCCTTCGGAGTATTTCGAACACAAATAATTTCAAAACTGGTATTTTTGAAGATCGACATTTGATATTATCACCTGGATTAACATTCATCTATAGATATTCTAGGAGTGCCCTCAGAATCTTTGATTCTGAAGGTACTCCCAATAGAAGCTTAATTGATTGATTTATAGAGATAAAAAGCAGTTTATATCGAATTTGAATCTCTTGGTATTAATCTCATTTATTTTGAACAACTAGAAAACTATAAACCCAGAAGTTAGTAGCTCCTAATTTCACTCCATTTATCACTGATGCATATTCGAAATCAAATGAATTTATAACTATTAATCCAAGCAAGTTACTACATGGTGTGATAATTGTTTTTGTTCAATTCCTATACGAGATCTAACAAAGCTTTTTCACTTCTAAATTATTTATCTCATCATGTTAGTCATAAGGTTAAAAGGTGTATATAATATAATTTTTAGTAAGTCACGCATTATTATACACTTATCCTTATTACGAATTTTGTATTTTCAAAGTGAGTTAGTATTAAAGTCTATCATAAGAGGTTATGATATTTTTCAGAGTTTTGATATAGGTTTGGTTACGTTATCAATTGTTTCCTTGTCATTATAATATCAACCCTGAACCTAAGTACATCCATTACAATCTTATTTAGTAACATTATTATTGTAATATTCGATGAATGAAGGATTGGGGCATTGTAACCATTCAATCATGTTTTGAAACGATGAGTTTTCTAGGCTATCACAACATTATGAAAATGTCAATCAGCACTGAGGTTATGATTGAAATTATGGTTTTTGATACCCGTGTTACCTAAAGGTTTGCCATCTGTCAATTTTCCATCATGCAAACATCACACTTAAGCAGTCCCTCGCTCATTTTCCTATAGATCATTATGGTGTGGTAAATGTTTCTAAACCTCATTAACCTGTCAACTCGTAAGTATGATGACATTGTAGGGAAATTCACAATGCTTTGGTAAAATAGGGCATTTTGGAGTGTTATTTGAAATGTTTGTACTATGGATTAATTGACTCTGTGTTTCGGTCTAGTTTTGGAAAACCCTGACAGTTTGTGTAACCGCTACCATGGCTTCGGTGTCGAGGTTTGAACTTATAGGAGATGAGTATTTGGATGCTGTCCCTGAATTCCGTGAGGTAATACTTAAGGTTGGATGGTTGGGGCTTTTACAGAATTTCTCCGGGTTCAACGTAGCAACTTCCAGGGCATTTGCGGCATCGTTTGATGGGGTTAATGCACAGGTTGGGGATATTGAGCTGAAGTTGACAGAGGAGTTGGTTTCTCGAGCCATTGGGTTACCATAGACAGGTGAATGGTGGTATAAAGGTAAGCATGTTAAAAATGACGACTGGAATAAGTTTCTTACTCCAGCTCACCGGCGAACGAAATACAAATCTGGTTTCCCCTCTAGGGTGCTCATGAAAAAATGGTGTACTTTGCTCGAGCTGATAATTAGGTACGTTACCTGTGAGGGTAGGCTCTCTCAAACCCAATTCTATCACCTCCGACTGTTAATTATATTTAAGGGACACCCTGTGAATATGCCTTACTATTTCTTGAATAGCCTGCACAAGATGGCCTGCACCTATCAAATGAACATAGGGGATAAGGAGAGAAGTCTATTTCATCACGGATTAATTAAAATTCTTGTGTCCTGTCGGTTAAGAGAATTAGGAGAAACTTGGGAATCTTTCCTCACGCGTAATGGGTTTGGTGAGAATGAAGAATGGCCTAGACAGAGGCCTAGAATTAGATGTAGGTGTATAAAAAATGAAGAAGTTGAGCCTGTGTTAAAAGACTCTAGTTCTCAAGGTATTCTGGACGATGAAGTATCTGAACCTAGCCAAACCCTAAGTATCAGTGATGTTAAAGTTAAGACTGAAACAAACCCTAAAGTTTCTGTTGATAATTCTCAAACTCGAATGAGAAAACCAGCAATCACCGTACCCTATCAAAATAAGAATTTTCCTCAGTCACAGGCTAACATAGGGTAGAAACAGGCTGAAGACCAAACTAGCCAAGTGTTGAGTAATCGAGCTATTCGTAGGACCACTCGCAGTATGACAGCTTCCTTGTTTGCAAAAAGAGACCTAAGCATTGGGGATAACCCTGTTATTGAGGTAAGTGACTCCTCGAAACCTTGTCCCAGTCCAGTTCCCATTCATCAAGCTTTTCTAGATCTGAAATATGTGTCTCTCTCAAGGGATAATGTTGCTGATATTCAGCAAATAGATCATGAATGTGATCAAGAAATAGATAAAAAACCCTTGATAATTTAGGAAGACCGAAGAACCTCGAATAGAGAATCGAAAGAGCAAATTGATAGAAACCCTCATGCTTGAGTCATCTCGTCTCTAGAAACTGACTTGAAGGAGGCTCAAGCTATCCAAACATTTGCTATCCAAACAAGTGGGTCTCTATAAGATTTAAGGAAAATTCTAGAGTTGTCTCATGATGAAACCCATTCAGGCATTGGAAGAATTCAATCTAGCCCATAGCTTCAAAAATAGCGAAAAATTCAACATTCTTCTCAGTTCTCGCATATTTGGAGGTTCATGCCGAGCTAGGATACCCATGTTTGTTTGAATTTAGAATTTTTTCTCAGTTCAACAGATTACAGGTCTCGACAATGGAGGTGAAAGCACAGTGTATGCATGAACAGCTGAGAATGGAGTTGGGTAAATTTGGAAAGTTTCAGAGCATAGAAATGTTTAGAATTTTATCCCAAATTAGGAAAGGTGGCAGTTATTAGGTAACATAAATGGCCATTAATTCGTAGGAGTGGACGGTTAATGGTATGCAGTTGTAATATGTTGGAGACATTTACCATCATACACACTCTTTTTGGTCAAATTGGCCTAGTTAAACCACTATCATAAGTATAATTGACATTAATTGACATCAATGGAGCATTAATTGCCATCATTCAGTCACACCCACACCTACCTACAGTCAAGGAGGATAACTGGAGCACAACGGGGGTGATTTGAGTGATATTAATGCACCTAATTTCTAACTGGTAGTTACAATTAGTTCAACCAGTCAGTTAAGGTGCCTCCTCTCATTAAAAATATTATTTAATGATTATTTAATATTATTTAATGATCTGGAGTCAACAGGGGTGCCTCCACCAACTTCTGATGATTAGTTTAGCTTTAGTTAACCTCATCGGGGTTCATTGAAGTCATGGAGCACTAGCACTTGATGGTTGGCTTGCTATGACATGTGTTTGATCTCCTTCAGTTGAGATTCAGTCATTTATTGCACTCTAACTTGAGTTAGGGTTTGGTGAGTCAATTAGGGTTTTCTTCAAGTGGTTAACTGAGTGTGATTGAATGGCTGACAGTGAGTTAAGCCAGACTCACTCATGATTTCGAATTACCTCCCTAGGTATTCGAATTTATCATTGATTCAAGCTATTGCTTGACATTGGTATTGTAACCATTCATTGTTTATTAAATATTCAGAGAGGAAACCAATTCCGATTCCAATTAACACCATTTCATGAGTTATTTGTTGATTATTCTTTGATGATATTGATGCTTTGTTCCTAGATCAATGTGCAAGAATAATATGGTATTAGAGCTTACGGCAGGATGAACATCTATCTCTCAAAATCAAGCTTTTTGACAAATTTCTCCATGAAAAGTGAGCAATAGCTCAAAATTCCAGCACTGCACTAGAAGCCAAGGCTTACCACTCAATATCCCAAGTAAAGAACTTGTTGATCAAGCTTGCTTGATTGACTATGCTGGGTGTGATGAAATCCTAGAATGTGCAGGTTGTTCGACCTTATTTTTCCCTTTTTGTTTTGATTTTCAGGTTTCTACAGGTGAAGCATTCACTACAGCACATTGAGATGGCCTCCTCAGCAGAACTCTTGACTCCATACAATTTCCACTCATGGAAAAATGAAATGGATATTCAGTTGCGCTCCAAAGGACTTTTTAGAGTTTCCATGGACACTGAAGTTGAGCCTGAATCCGCCATAGAAAAATCAAGATTCTTGAACAAGAAGGATGAAGCCTTCAGTTTCTTGTGCCTCTCTATTTCCGAAGACCTTCTCTTCCATCTTACGGATTTGAAGACACTGAAAGAAATATGGGACAAATTGGAATCTCTATACGAAAATCATGATGACTTGAGAGTTTACCAACTCGAAAATGAACTCATGTGTCTCCAACCTTCCAATTTCGAGACTCTGAATGATTTCTTTACAAAGTTCAAGCATATTGTTTTACTCTTGAAGCAATGCAATGTGGAGAAGGAGGATGATCAGCTCATCCTTGCCATCCTCTCCAAACTCAGGGCTGATTATTTAGTTTTTGTTTCTACATTCTGTGCAGGGAAGCTCACAACCCCCGGATGGAAGATGCCTACACTCAATGCCTTCATTGAGTCCCTAAATAATGAACATGACAAGCTTGTCCAGATGGGGATCATCCGATCTTCCCGTGATCAAGCCCTCCATGTATCATGGCCCAAAGATCTAAAGGGTAAAGGAAAGTAGCAGAAAAATCAAAAAACTAAATTTGATGCTCCCAAGCCTAGAGTTGAAAACTAGCAGCATGATGAATCTTCCGGTTCAAGGAAGAACAAAGGAAAAGTGCACAATGGGAAAGAAAAATTCAAGTGTTCTTACTGCGGGAAGGGTTTTCACCTTGAACATTCCTGTGTGAAGAAAAATCTTGATGAAGCAGCCTCTCTCCTTGAGAGGAATCACATCAATCTTCCAGAGAGCTTTCGGAGGAGAGATCACCAAGATCGGGAACCACAGCATGAGAAAGGTCATGCCCTCATGGCAAGCACTTTGAAGTCCAAAGCACTGTTGATTGACAGTGGAGCTTCAAATCAAATGATGAATGAAAAAGACTCCTTTTCATCCTTGGAGACTGGAAAATCCATCCCCATCCACATGGGAGATGACTCCACCATCATTTCCGAAGGACAAGGTACTGTAGATATTGAAAATGGTTTTTTCTCTAATGTTTTGTATGTATCGTCTCTAGAAGCAAATCTCCTTAGTGTCTATCAGATGACACATATAGGAATGCCTAAGAGAGTCTCTTTCATCCCAAATGATGTTGAGATAACAGAAATTGCATCCGGGAAACTCATTGCTAAAGGCCTTGCAAACCATCATGCAAAAGCCTATGAGTTCTCCATTAGAGGAATTTTGGGGTCTAAAATGGGCCTCCTAAGGAAAATAATAAAATAATAGTTAAAATAATAAAATAATATTGATTAATTTTGGAGGGAGAAAGAAAAAAACTACTTTTTCTGTTCGTATTTTCGACATATCTCCTTGTGTTTTTACTCAAATTTCGATCGGGAGAGCTCGTTGGATGTGAAATTTGATTCCAGATCCAAAGAGTACCCACATTGCATACTTTTGACGGACCCAGCTACCCCAAAAACAAGAAATACCTGAAAAAATGTGATGATGACATCATCATCACGTTTTTTCAGGCATTTCTTGTTTTTGGGGTAGAGGGGTCCATCAAAAGTATGCATTGTGGGTACTCATTGGATGTAGAATCAAATTCCGAATCCAATGAGCTCTCCCAATCGAAATTTGAGTAAAAACACAATGAGATATGTCAAAAATACGAACAGAAAAAGTAGTTTTTTTTAATGACAAATATGTCAATTCAACCATTATGGTTGACTTATTTTATTGAAATTCTATTGGTTCTTGAATTCCAAATCACAAAAAATTATTTTGGCATGTTTTCTTATAAGGCCCATTTTAGACCCCAAATTTCCTCTAATGTCACTTTGTTGCGGATGCAAAGCCCACCGCTCTGCTAACTCATGGAAATGAGGTTAGTAGGCTATGGCATGAGAGGTTTCTGCATATTAATTTCAAATATTTGCAGCAATTATAGAAAGAATCCATGGTTGAAGGCCTCCCAGTCATCAAGGCAACCACGGGAATTTGTAAGGGCTGTGGGATTGGAAAACACCCTGAGCACAAGTTCGATCGGGGAAAGGAAAACCGAGCTACAAGCATATTGGGGCTGATACATTCTGATATCAGTGGTATGATTCCTGTCACATCCATGAATGGATCAAGGTACCTCCTTACTTTTATTGATGATTTTTCAAGGTATACATGCGTTTTCTTTCTCAAAAGGAAATAAGAAGTATGTGAATTTTTTTTTGAATTGAAGGCCTTGATCGAAAATGCCTCTGGGCTTAAGATCAAGATATTGAGATCTGATAATGGAGGGGCATATGTCAGTAATGAGTTTCTGTACATATGCTACAAAAGTGGTATTCAGTTCCAGCATTCAATTCCCTACACTCCCCAGCAGAACGGAGTAGCAGAAAGGAAGAACCAGTCTCTCAAGGAGATGACCACCTGTATGTTGGAATCCAAGAAGCTTTCTACAAATTTGTGGGCTGAGGCCATGCATGCTGTAGCATACATTTATAACAGGGTGCCACACTCATCCATGAAATGAAATACTCCTTTCAAGGCATACTTCGGACACAAGCCAAATGTGTCGAACCTACGGGTGTTTGGGTCCACTGCATGGGCCCAGATTCCGCTTGATAAAAGAAGGGCTTTGCAACCGCAAAGCATAGAATTTTTGTTTATTGGGTATCCTGATGAATATAAAGGATTCAATCTACTGTATATCAATACCAAACATATCATCATCGAGAGAAGTGTCAAGTTCGATGAGCCTCTTCAGGAGGTGGAACTAGTGAAGGAGAAAACTGTTGAATTTTCTTCTTATTCTTCTGAATATTTGGATAATGAAATTGGGGGTGATGACCCTAATTTGGATCCTCTGATTTCTGATATCAGTGTGCAACAATAATTGGATGCTGAATCAGAACCTTAAGTGCAAAATCATCTTCCTACATGGGCCCAACAGACACTCTCATTCGCAGGAGAAAACATTGGAAATCCGGATGATCTAAGGAGAACCCGGTCTGATTTCCAAAGAGTAGGTATTGCGCTCTCTTGTTATGATAATTTGATTTCTGAAACTTGATATTTGATGATTAGTTCAGATCCAAAATCCTACTACCATGCTCGGAATGATCTGAGATGGCAATTTTCCATGGATGAAGAGATGAATTCTCTTTAGAAAAACACTACCTGGGAGCTAGTTTCTCTTCCTCCGAGAAGGAAATTGGTTCAATGCAAGTGGGTGTTTCAGAAAAAGGTTGCTGATGATGGAAGCACCTGAAAATATAAGGCAATTCTGGTAGCAAAATTTTTCTCTCAGGTCCAAGGAGTGGACTACCATGAGACCTTTGCACCGGTTGCAAAAATGGACTCCATCCGCCTTGTTTTGGCTATTTCAGCATCCAAGCACTGGGAGGTGCATCACATGGATGTTAAGTCAGCCTTTATGCATGGAGATATTCATGAGGAGATATACATGAAGCATCCTAAGGACTACATCACTGATCCATATTTGGTTTGCAAGCTAAAGAATTCACTATACGGGTTAAAACAGGCCCCAAGAGAGTGGTATTCCAAGATGGATGCCTTCCTTCTCTCGCAAAAATTTCAAAGATGTAGATCCAATCCAAATGTGTATTTACAGAAGCATGATGGTCATCCAATTATCATTGTTTTATATTTTTTTCACTTACTGATCACAGGTAGTACAGTTGCCTCCATTTCAGCCATCAAAACTGCTCTCCATAATGCCTTTGAAATGAGTGATTTGGGGCTTCTAAAACAATTTTTGGGGCTCGAAATCGAGGGAAATTCTGATTGGATTATGGTCACTCAGTCCAAATACATTTCAGACCTTTTATTCAAGTTTAACATGGCTGAATGTATGCCTACACAATTCCCTTTCCTTTCAGGGATCATCCTTGAAGAAGGAAAACACACACCTCCGATGGACTGCACTATCTATCGACAACTGATTGGTAGCTTGTTGTACTTGACACATTCTAGGCCTGATATTTGTTATGCCATGAATGTTGTATCAATACACATGCAGAAGCCTCATGATATTCATTGGAAGGCAGCCAAGAGGATCCTCCGGTACATTCAGGGAACCAGGACCTACGGCATTCACTATGCTGCAGACTCCGAGCTAGAGTTGGTTGGATACACAGATTCTGATTGGGCGGGTGATTCTATTGATCGGAAGTCAACTTCTAGATATGTATTCATGTTTGGTGGTGGCACCATTTTCTGGTCAAGCAAAAATCAGGCTGCCATAGCACTATCTTCAGCAGAGGCCGAGTATCGAGGAGCGGTGAATGCTTGCATCCAAGCAGTTTGGTTGCAAGGCATTCTTTCAGAGTTTGATCTTGGTAGTAATTTGTCCACTATCCTCTTTTTTGACAACCAGAGTGCTATTAATATATCCATGGATCTAGTTACCAGGCAGAGGACCAAGCATGTAGAGATTCGCATGCCTAGTGCATGACAGGACCATCATTTTGCAATACTGCCTGACTGATGAGCAGATTACAGACATCTTCACCAAGATATTTTCAGAAAAGAAGTTCACTTACCTTTGTTCACTATTGGGGGTGATTTCATCAGGGTGATCTAGACTACTTTCAGTGTTTAGCTTGAGGGGGGGTTTTCCCACTGGGTTTTCCCTCTTTTCCTCACTTAGTTTGTTTTGAGCATTGTTTCAGTTTCAGCATTTTACAGGGTGACCTATGGCCTTAGTTGCCATGGCCCTAGCATTTTTATGCATCTATTTTTTCTAACTCTTCCTGAGTATAGCTTAAAGGGGGGGTGTTGGAGACATTTACCATCATACACACTCTTTTTGGTGAAATTGTCCTAGTTAAACAACCTAAGTATAATTGACATTAATTGACATCAGTGGAGCATTAATTGCATCATCCAGTCACACCCACGCCTACCTATAGTCAAGGAGGATAACTTAGCCTTCTCCTACAGTCAAGGAGGCTAACTGGAGCACTCCAGGGGTGATCTGAGTGATATTAATGCACCTAATTGCTAATTGGTGGTTACAATAATTTCAACGAGTTATTTAAGGTGCCTCCTCTCATTAAAAATATTGTTTAATGATTATTTAATATTATTTAATGATCTGGAGTCAACAGGGGCGCCTCCACCAACTTCTCATGATCAGTTTAGCTTCAGTTAACCTCATCGGGGTTCATTGAAGTTATGGAGCACTAGCACTTGATGGTTGAATTGCTATGACATGTGTTTGATCTCCTTCAGTTGAGATTTAGTCATTTATTGCACTCCGACTTCAGTTAGGGTTTGGTGAGTCAATTAGGGTTTTGGTCAAGTGGTTAACTATGTGTGATTGAATAGCTGACAGTGAGTTAAGCCAGACTCACTCATGATTTCGAATTGCCTCCTTATGTATTCAAATTTCTCATTGATTCAAGCTATTGCTTGACATTGGTATTGTAACCATTCATTGTTTATTAAATATACAGAGAGGAAACCAATTCCGGTTCCGATTAACACCATTTCATGAGTTATTTGTTGATTATTCTTTGCTGAGATTGATGCTTTGTTCCTAGATCAATGTGCAAGAATAATATAATAATGGGCATAGAAAGGAAGGTATGATTAATGTTGTCAAATCTAGTTAACTCTTAATCAAGTAAATAATCAGAACCATACCTTTGAAAATATGAGATGAATGGTGACCTTTGGAAAATAGTAGAGCGTGTGAAGTGCAGCCATTTAAATTTAATCATTATTGCAGGCATGCTGTAATGACCTTTTCTGCCGGCGAACCAAAACCATTATTTCAATCTTGTTGGAAACATAACGAATGCTAGAAAATAAATCAGAATCGTTGGCCTCAGGAATTGGAGCCATATCTGGAGGAGTCACTAACCAAGGTTGAAAAGAGTTCTTCCAATAATGTAGGAGTCACAGTCGCAGACCATAGAGAAATCAAACAAGTTGATAGAGTCGCAGCCGTGAATTATAGAAAAATCAGCTAGTTTTGGTGGAGTCGCAGCTGCTGAAAAAGGTAACCATAGTAAAAATGGAATGGTGTCGCAGCTGTCGGAAAGGGTAAAAATGGACAAAAGTGAAACAGTGTCACAATTGCTGGAAATGGAAAAAAAGCATTAAGTTGACGGTGTTGCAGTTGCGCGGAATGGGGTAAAGGGTAGGATTTGACGATGTTGTAGCTGCATGGAATGGGATAAAGAGCGGGAGTTTATGGTGTTGCAGCTGCATGAAACGGGGTAAAGGAAGGGATTTTACGGTGTTGCAGCTGCAAAAAAATAGGAAAATAGGAAATGATTTGACGGTGTTGCAGCTACGCGCAATGGGATAAAGGGAGGTACTTTTTGGTGTTGTGGCTGCAAAATAAAAACAGAAAGATAGGAAAAGTATTACAGTGTTGTAGCTACAACATATTTATTCAAGGAATTTTATTCTGATGTAGGAATTTATAGAAGGACAAACCTGGTCGATAGGCCCGATAATGACCACTGCTCCTTAGGCGCTTCCCTGCACATTTTATTTTTTAAACAAAAATGAATCAAGTGCAAAAGAAAAAGATAAAAATAATAGTAAAAATATAAATTTATTTATGCACAAAAATTTTATGTAAGATTTACACCGATTATCTCAGGATTGACAGGGGTAGAGAAATATTCCTGCCCTTGTTCTAACTGGTATTCCAGATCAGCTGCAATCTATGAAGTGAATGCCTCTTTTGAAATGGGCTTATGGTACAGTCATAGCCTATGACCATTAGCAAATAATGGTGCACGATTCTCATCAATGGTTACTAGGTGGACTGTACCATTATCAAATACTCTGTCTACCAGGTATGGGCCCAACCATCTTGTGCGTAACTTACCCTTGAAGTCCCTTTTGAATCTTGAATCATATAATAATGCCCAATCTCCTTCGCAGAAGACTTTCTTTTTAATAAATCGGTCATGCCAATTGGACCTCTGTTGCTGGATTAATACTATCTGATACAGAGCAGCTAAACGGTTCTCATCAAGTTCATTCAATTGATTCAATCTTCTCTTCTGGGCTTCGGTCACATCTAAGTTTACCTCTGTAGCTGTCTTCAAATTCAATTGGGAAGACAACACTTTTCCCATACACCAATTCATAAGGAGAGAAACATGTAGTACTGCGCCAAGTAGTACGATATCCCCACAATGCTTTCGGAAGTCTATCAGCCCAATCTCTATGATGGATTTTGACCGTTTTGGTAAGGATGGATTCATGAAACTTTGTTAGTGCCTTTTACCTGGCCATTGGCTTGGGGAGGGTATGGTAAAGCTATCCGGTGCAGAATATTGTTAACCCAAAAATCCCCCACACAGCTCTCAATGGCCTACACCACCCAATGACACCATCTCACAACACTCATTTCACTCCATAAGACCTTCCATGACCTTCCATTTGACCCCCACACCTCCAAAAGAGCCCAAGGATGAAGAAAAGGGCTAAAAACCCCCAAAAAGAGCCCAAAATAGACCCCCAGGAGCTAAAGCCCTCAAAACGGGGCTAAAACCATGAAAGGGGCTAAAGTTAGGGCGGAAGGGGCTTAAGGCCCAAAAATGGTCTAAATCCTTGACCAAGGGCTTAAAACCCTAAAACCCCTTGGAAAAAATATATAAGGAGGGTGGGGGGTCACTCTCAAAACACTCCTCATTTGCATATTGTTATGCTGCCCGTGGATGCTTTGAGACCTCTTGCTCTCAAACCACCCACTCTCCCTCTCCTCCATCTCCATTTATCCAAATAAATTGCTTCCCAACCAAGAGAGAGGTGCTCCCATGAGCTAGGGCATGGTGGCCCATTTCCACCTAAATGAGGTATAATCTCATTTCTGTTTATGTTCATTTTCTTACTTTGTTTTCTAACCAATATTTTCATTTGCAGGTTTTCCATTGACTTTGTTTGCAGGTTGCTTCCATAGTAGTATAGGTTTCTTTACAGGTTTTAAGGCGGCGGAACCCTAACCCATTTTCTGCAGAGGGGTTCACCAGTGCTTCATCTCCTTCTTCTATTATGTTCTTAGCTTGTAGTTTAGCTTAGCTTTAGTTTACTGTTCTGCTTCTTTTATTTCATTTTTGTTTTTCTGCATTTACCATTAGCAGGAACCTACCCTTGTGCCCTATAGGAACAAGGGAGCCATTCCTTCCCCTGTAGCAGGGAGAAATCCATGCTATAGAACTGGCAACCATACCAGGTCGATCCCACTAGATCCCTAGCCCAAAAATTTTATTTCCAAGTTTTTAAAATTTTTTGCCCTAGTTTTTCAAAAATTTCATGTTAAATCCATCTTAGATTCTTGTTTATTTAAATTTTTAGTTATTTCTGAGCCTCCTAAAGGCCAATCCAAGCCCATTTGGCCACAGTGCCAGTTACTGTTGGCCATTCATGGTTTGCAAATCACTCAACTGTGCAAAAATGACCGAACCGAATTTCTGAAAATTCACCTGTCTTCGGGCTCATTTTCTGCCCAAACAGTTGAGCCATTTGTGAATATGCTCATGGTTAGGGGTAAAAGGTCCCGTTTCTAAAGTGGGTTTTCAACCAGTTGAGGTAATTCCTCATAGTTTGATCAGAATTCAATTCGCAAAAATGGGACTTTTATAGGTGCGCAACCCGTTTTTGGGCTTTTTAATTTATGCATTTTATTTCATGAACATTGTGTAAATGTTAAGTAAATAATTAAGGATTAATAAAATCAACTAGTCTAACTAAAAATAACATAAAATTAACCATCTTTCTGCCCCCTTCCTCCTCTACCCAGTCATCACCCTCCGAGGTATTCTGGGATACGACGAAGGGACAGCTCGTATAGATCTAGGCACTCCATGACATTTTTCCCAAACCACTAAAACCAGGTGACCTGGAAGGTACGAGGGGTAGAGAAGGAGGGATTCTCATGGTGCTAAGAGTCCTCCCTGCTTGACCAACCTAGCACTTGGGAGGTGACCTGAGGATCTATGGATGGGCTTAGTCCCATTGTGTTGAGATCCCAGTGCCTTCTCTTGGTTGAAGAAGAATACCACTTAGAGGTAGACACTTAGTTAGGCCAACAATTCAGGGTTAATCACCATATTTGCTTACAAGTTTTTGTTTACATTTGCATTCAAAACCATGACATAAACTCTACCATCAATACCAGAACAAGCAAGCAAACCAACACACCATACCACATAATTAACCCAACTCAGTTCATGATGCGGAGTGATCCTTAAAAGTTACCAAATTTACACTAAGTTCAACCAACTCTATAGTCTTTGAGGACATAATTCCTTGACTGCTACAACTGTGGGAAGTACTTGGGCCTTGCCCAGAAACTCATTGTGAGGAGTACCACAAGAACCCCAAAGTAGCTGGCTGCTGAGAGGAATTCCCAAGCGAAACGGGCAACGACCCCTTCCAATTCAGTAGATTTACCCATGAGGAACAAGCCAAGCGCTGTCTTCTGGTAGTCTTGGTGGCCAAGAGAACACCTTCAGCCAATAGGAAGCCATTGAAACCAGGGTCCAAATTTCATACCCACCAGTTTCATACACACAAGCAAACAAAATTGATCCTCCACGATCTTCCACACGCCTGAGAGGTGAACCACCACCTTTTGGAACACTCAGTCAGCACCATTGTAGCCGTTCTCAGTGATCTCCTACACCATCAAAGGGCCACACAGCCTCTTATTCAGATTCAGACCCATATCAGTTTGAACTAGACCTCCACACTGCACCATCCAGCCCCATGGCTGCTACAAACCCGGATCCATTTTCTGGCTTAACCTTAGCATGTGGACCCATGTCCACATCACAACTAGCCACCCACATTGTGGTAAGTGGCCCAAGCATAATCATGCAAACTATCATTATCCAATTTCCACCACCCATAGTGACCAGCCAAAATGGTCCAGTGGCCACAAATGGGGGTAGTGGCCCCTCCACACACATTATCCCACTTGCCACATAGGGGGGCAGTGCACCAACCACCCACATTTCCCCTACTGCCATACAGGGGGGAAATTCCCTCGCCACCCACACCATCCCACCCACAACACTTGGGGGCATTGGCCCATCCACCATGGTGCCACCACAAGCACCCCCAGCTATGCAGATCCATTATGCACCTGCAAACCCCACTCCCATTGTAGCCCCATCCCACATCAATTTGGGGTCAAATATGCTATTCATGACTCGTTTGAACTTACCTAACTTGGAAATATTGACGAATGACCCCATCCTTCACCAAGCTTTTTGGCCACCCATGCCAACTAAGCTACCTTCAGACATCCCAAAGTTTGAAGGCAAAGCCAGGGAATGTCCCCAAAATCATATAATGACATTCCATCTATGGTGCTCATCCAATAGCATCGTAGAAGACTCCATCAGACTAAGGCTGTTCCAACACACCCTTATAGGTGCCACGGCCAAATGGTACATTGAGCTACCACAAGCAAAGTACCCCGACTTCAACTCCCTAGCCTTCATGTTCCTGCAGTATTTCTAGCTCCTCGTCAAATATGACGAGGGGGTGGAGATCTTGCTATCCTGTCGTCAAAACACTACCACTCACATCACTGATCATATCCATGAGTGGCGACGGCGCCGCAACTTGTGCAAGATCCAACTTGATGACAGGATCTTCTTAGACTAGCTCCTCAAGACTTTGCTCCGGCCCATTGCAAAGGACTTCGCATCTGAATGTCCCCAATCTGAAGAAGAGGCCATATTGAAGGCCCAACAATTTGACCTCATCTACGCCCAGTCGGGATACTTCTATACCGTCATCCTAGATGCTCCCCATCCAAGTACCTCTTACTGTGATGCATTGGGGACATCCCACGTAGCGGATGGCATTAAAGGGTCAGTCTCTCAACAACCACCACCTCGACTGACACCACCTGTCATCGCACCACAACCAAGCAACACTGCTAATGTTGCTTACCAAAACCAAGCTCCAGACTATGCTATAATGATGTCTCATTCCAGAGCGACAACTTCCTATACAAAACCTACGCCACTGTAGTAGGCTCAAGCTATGGCTTGGCCAGCACAACAGTATGTGGGGAAAATTCCCACGTTCATGGCACCGCCACCCCCACAAATATACTATGCACCACCAGTTTAACAAGTCCAAGCCCTTGCCCCTGCTCCGTTGGGACAAGTGTTTGCACAGCAAAACCACCCCAACTAGCCTACCCCCAACAACCAACAAGGGAAAGCTAGAAATAACCGGCCCCACAACCAGGGTAACAACCAACCACAAGGAGGTGGTCAACAACCGAATCCTCCCAACAATGCTGCAGCAAACCAGCCAGCCCAGAATCCCCCACGACCAAATGCGCCAAGGTGCAATGCCCCATTGCACACAAACCAACCATGCACACTTTGTGAGGTCTATGGGCACTACACATTCGAGTGTCCCCTCATGGGGCGCTCTAAGCAAGCCATTTGGAACGAGGTCCAACAGGCTGCTAATGCTACAAACGAAGCACAACCCAAACCGACACCACAAGGAACTCCCCCCATGGTGCTTCAAAACCCAGTACCAGTCCAAGGATTGGTGGCAACCACACCCCCTCCCCAACCCAACCCCAATGCTCTGGGGGCATTGCCCACGGCCGAAACAGGTGTTCACCACCTGCTAGGCATGATCATTGAAGAGGTCAACTTATAAACTAGACAAAATCAGTACGGTACCACCACTGAACCTGCCGACTCATCAGCAGCATCCATGTCTAAGATAGCCAACCTACCTCTCCAATTACCCCCGTTCCCACGCCCCCCCATATGTAGAATTTCCAATAATGCCACAGCTAGAGATGCAGTCAGCTATAGCAGTGTGGATGATTTGGCCCAAACGCCAACTACCATGTCCGCTCTTGAGGTACTTAAAATGTTCCCAACGTAGCGGAAATCCTTACTAGCTGCTCTAGGGGCAGTAGACCCCTTAGACTCCAAGCTGATAATCTTTGACATGGAGAATGGGGAACCACGCATGCCCTCCACTATCGCCTTCCAAATCCCAGTGTCCATCCGAAATTTGGTTGTGCACTGATGCATAGTGGATAAGGGGGCATCCATGTGTGTCATGTCTACCTTGGTTTGGCAGAAGCTTGGATCACCAATTCTGCAACCATCCTCCACGACTATGTGGGATTATGATGGACATCCCACTAAATCCCAAGGAATCCACCCCCTTGTCCCCATCACATTATCCGGGAAGACAGTCCTGATTGACATCAAAGTCATCAACACTCAATTGGACTACAACCTCCTCCTCAGAAGGAGTTACATGTATGCCATGCAAGCCATCGCATCAATTGTCTTCTGCCTCATGATGTTCCCCATGAAGGGAAGATTGTGATGGTTGACTAGCTCACTTACCGTGATACCCAAGTATTAACGACACCTGCCAATGTTATCCCTACCATCGCCACCACCAAGCCGCAAGGGGCAATCGCACATGCTAACGTCATCCCTGTAACCAACACTATGGTTGAAAACACACCAACCTCCCCACCGTTGAATGTGGGCCCTGGGTTGTTTACCAATCCCACCATTATGGCTCCTTTCCTATTGGTGTCACCACCACCAACACAAAAGAAAACTGTGGACTTGTGCAAGGTCTCATCAAGCACCGATGCACCCAAATAGCAACCGCAACCGCAGCCCCAACCACAACCAGAATAGCATCCAAAGCCGCAATGCCAACAGCAGCCACAGCATCACCCACAGCAGCAACATTACGCACAACCGCAACCACAACCTCACCCCCACATGCAACCAGCTAGGAGTTATGTGGGCTCATCTTTGGTCCATACAATTCCCTTCCTCTTCCCCCGACCTGGCATCATGAGGAAGCCGGTCATGGCCACCTTGAGCCTACCCAACTTTACGTTGGGGATCCCAGTGTGGTACCTAGATCCACCAGCTCAACCACCAATGCCCCAAGTTGTGCTAACTCTGGTGCAACCTATCGCAGTTGAGTCTCACCCCCCACCTAGTTCGCATAGGCCAATCGCTGCACCCACATCTGCACCACCCCAACCCAAAAGGGCCAAGGGAAAGAACACCAAAGCCACCGCAGAACCATGACAAGTTCCACCTTGTGCAGTCTGCGAACAACAGGGCCATCCAACTCAGGATTGCCCTGAAATCCTAGTGATCCGTGTGCATCTGGACACCATGGACACGAATGAAAACATCCCTGTGGTTGAACTCCCAACTGCACCAGTAGTAAAGAACAAGGCATTGAGGACAAACCATGCTTGCACCCTTTGCGGCTTGTATGGGCATTACTCCCACCATTGCCAAGACCTCCCCAAATTTTGAATGGATCTCGCTGACCTCCATCACCATTCCCTTGAGTCTGAGATCACCTTGATCGAAGAAGTTCACCCCCACCTCTTTTGTTAGACACCATGTCCATTTACATGATGTCTAGTTCCCCCCACCAGCTCATCCCTATCTCCAACGACGGTCCATCAGACCTGTCTCTTCATTGTTTTAGCAATGATGAGGAGATACTTGAAGCTCTAACCACCCAGGAATACCCATGGGATGACATGCACCATCGCTCGTTCTTCCTCTCGGAAGAGCGTGCATCGCAGTCCAACCAGTTTTCTGTGGAGACCAAAGATTTCATCCATGGGAAGGTTGGCTGGTTCAAGAACCCAATCCCAACACCTGATGCCTTCGAAGAAGGGAACATGGTGAACATTTTTCCAACCATTAAAATCGACATCTCAACCAACTCTAATATTGTTGAAGAAATCATGCTGGGGGAATCTTTCTCCCCAGAAGAGGTCGATGCCTATACCGCTCTCTTTCAAGAATTCTGTGACATCTTCACCTGGTCATACACTGAAATGCCCAGCTTAGATCCATCCATCGTGGAACACCACATCGACACATGGCCTGATGTGGCACCTGTCCGCCAGAAGCAACAGCCCATCCATCCATCCAAAGTGTCTGCGGTGAAGGTCGAGATAGAGAAGCTTCACACAGTCGGCTTCATTTATCCCATTGCATACACAACTTGGGTTTCTAATCTTGTTCCCGTGAATAAAAAATAGGGTACCATTTGTGTTTGCACAGAATTATGCGATCTCAATGGGGCATGTCTCAAAGACAACTTCCCCACCCCATTCATCGACCAAATCATCGACGCATGCACCGGACATGAGGCCTTCTCCTTCATGGACGGATTTTTCGGATACAACCAAATCCAAATCCAAAAAAAAGACCGTTACAAGACGGCGTTCACAACCCCATGGGGCACATTCATGTACCGAGTCATGCACTTTGGCCTCAAAAATGCTGGAGCCACCTTCTAGTGTGCCATGACACACTGCTTCCATGATCTTGTTCACATCATGTTGGTTTGTTTCGACAACCTCATCGCGCAGTCACAAAACCACACACAACACATAGATGACTTGCGACAAGTCCTCATGCGATGTCGCCAGTGCAGAATCCGCTCGAACCCATCCAAGTGTGTTTTCTGTGTCCCCAGGGGCCATCTCCAAGGATTCATCATGTCACACAAAGGAATGATAGCTGATTCTAGGAAATTCCAAATGAATTCCCCCCTAACATCACCCCTTTGAGTGATAACGTTATAAATTGTATTATAGTCTTTACATTTTTTGTTTTACACATTTTTCCCAATTGAGTCTTATGTATCGTTTTCTCTCATTGCTTCAGATGGAGTACACCTCAAACCGATATATGGGATTCACAAATGGAGCAAGCAGATGGTCTCCGAACCTTGCCTCGGCTACATGGGTAATCTACTCCCCATCGCACGAGTTGATCCACATCGACGGAATATGCTTGGGCACCACAACCAACAACTAGGTGGAATATGATGGTGTCAATGGCCTCTTGGCCGCCACTCTTTAGATAGGAATTCACCATCTCGATGTCTTCTTAGAATCCCAGCTGCTTGTTTCTCAAATGAACAACCACTATCAAGTATGGGATCCCTGCCTCTTTAGAAAGTACCTGCGCACTAAACAGATGGTTAGAACATTTGAATCCATCACATTCACACATGTTCCCAGACACCTCAATAGTGTCACAGATCAAATGGCTAACGATATTCTAAATTGGCACATCCACAACCACATATAGGAAACATACAACCATAACTTCATGCATAACTATGTCTAAAAATACACACACAGTGTAATAATATATCACATAGACATTTGCATTCCATAGCATCATAAAATACTCACATAATAAAACCATAAAAGCGTATCCATGTGCGTTAAAAATATATATAGATAAATATATAAGTCACATGTCCAAAACATGTCCAATACAAAATGAGAAGCCACATATGCTTTCTCAATAGGATACACATAGCGACACAAAAACTCCTAAGTGCACCAATGCACTAGGGGCAGCACCATCAGCTACTAATTCAAAGTCACCCGGAACCGGTTCGAGACACCTCTGACACCTCCGGGCTCAAATTTATATCTCCTTATGATACCATTGTCTCATGTTTAATAAATTAATTTCAAGACCATTTCCCATTAGTCACATTAGTTCACGAGCCATGACATGACGATGTGAGTGTCTATGGACCGGTACTCGTATCGCACCACCCGGTCGCAACTCATGTGAACGATCAGGCCACCACCCATTAAGGATTGTACTATACTTTTTGCATTTATAATTGTCTCTTTCACTGCAACACATGCGGATGTCTGGACCATCGTCCACAAACACCTTTATTTTTCTTCCATGTATTTGGCATAGAAGCATCCTCGGGCCGCCGCCTGTCAAGGACTGTAATTTTAGCTTTTTTTTTTTTTTTTTTAACACATAGATTGTCTTTTCTTTTTACCGCACCTTACACGGACCTTTGGACCACTGTCCACAAAAAGCTTTCTTTTCTTGCATGTATTTGGCATATAAATGCCTCTGGACTTGTACTTACATCGCATGTAGTCAAGTCTGTCCACCGCAACACACACACGCTCTCCTGACCTCTGTCTGAGATCCACCTCGGTTTGCATACCTATGCAGCACCATCTCGCAGGCCTCTACTACGATCTATCCCACGCATGTAGTGGTACATTTGAGAGCCTTCTGCTCTGTCCATACTGCGTGGATGACCTTTGGACTTCTGTCCACCGTCCCGGCATGGGGCACCGCATGTGCCACCACTGGTTTACCACTTTGGAGTTTCATTTAAGCTCTTTTCTGAATCCTTAAAACAATGAAAATATCGCCGAGCATAGCTGCTTCCTTCCCCGCTCGCGAAAGTATAGGAAAGGGCGTCTACATCATCTCGTTTACCTCCTTTTGCGGATCATGTAGACCATTTCATGAAAAGGACCTCCTTGGCACACTCAAGCCAAGGCCATTCCCCTCTGCATAATTTTGTGCTTTCTCAGGAAAAGGGGCCACATTTTATGAAAAATCTCACCACCGATTGTCCTTAAGCTCTTTTCCAGCCGTTTCAACAAGAAAAGATCGCCGAGCAAACTTGGTTTCGTTCATGCTCGTAAAAGTATTTGAATGACCGTCCAGTCAGTCTAGGTTTAACCTTTTCCATCCTGATTGAACTACCAATGGTAAAGAAGTCTCTCATCCCCTCCAGGATGGACGAGCTTTCCTATGTATAATTTTATCCTTTTTCAGGCACATGATACTACCAATGAAAAAAATCCCCCACTGGAGTCTTCTTCGTGCTTTCAGACTCTCTAAAATTGAAAGCACCATCAACCAATTACCTTGTTGGGCTCACCAAAAATCCACGAGATCGTACCACAACGGTGTCCCTAGACACCACCCCATAGAAAACAGTTTGGCAGCATCCCCACATTGGGTCACCTTTGTTCAGAGTACTCTGCAATGTGTCTTCCTTGGATCCCATCAGTATCAAAAGTGTCCTCCGCCTCCAAGTATTTCCCATCTGCAGTGACATTCCTGACATTACAGCTATGACCCCACTCCCTTGAGTCAGTTTCATTTGCTGCCTGGTCAAGCCCTGCCATCATACTCTGAACAAAGGAAGTTTGAGTCTCCCTCTTGTTGGGCTAACTGGGCAGACCCGGGTTTTACCTTTAAATTCGCACCAACAAAAGACCCACAGTGTTGGCCCTTTTGGCAGCAGCCTGCGAACAGGCTACAGTCTCACCTGAAACAGCTATGGGGTGCCGCAGAATAAGGTTTCTACAAGCAGAAGAGAGAATCTTACTGTCCCTTTAGTCTTTAACTATTAATAATCACTTAACACAATGCTTCTATTATCAAATATGTAGCTTCGCGGTTAGATAAACAAACAGTTACTTACACAGCCCTTATCTGGGAATTCACAGTGAAGCTAGTTATTAACAGCAATCTTACTTTATCAGTTATTTACTTAGCAGTGCATAAAATATAATAAAAAATCAACACAAATGAACCACAACACCAGATGTAACGTGGTTCACCCCCAGTGTAGGGGTTACGTCCACAGAACTGCGTTTTATTCAACTCTTTACAACTAAAACGATAGTTCTAATCTGTGCACTCAGCTGCAGAACCTTTCAGTCCTCAAAGCCACGCACACAGCAGCAGGCCTCTGCGCACACAGCTGCAGATCTTCGTTTTCACCAAAAACCCCTCTACGCACACAGCTGCAGAGGTCGTCCACGCACACAGCTGGGACTTAACCTTCTTACAAAAACCCTTATACAATCTCTTATCTTCGCATTACAATAGCTTCATAAGATAATCATTAAATACCTAACCCTACTTCTTTGCATAAGTGCCTATTTATATAGTGCACTGTTACAAAACCATGGACTTAAACCATGGGCGCCCAAAACCCTAACCCTAGATTTACACCAAGGGTTAATTACAAAAGGGGTTTTGACCCACCCGCAACACCCCTAAGACTATTTTGGGTCGTAAATCCACTTACACTTCCACAAAAATCAAGGATTTACCAAAACTAAGGACCCTTAGGGTCGGAGCCCCAACACCTCTCCCCCTGCCCCTGTTCATTTTTCTCCTTCCCTCCCCTTCCCCCCCAATTCAATGAGTCAGTCCACAGATTGCTTCACACCTTTCGGTTATCCCTCATGCCCCTGGTCAAGGAAACATCATCGCCTTGACCAAGGGCAGGTCTCCCTCTGTTAACGCCAACACACATATTCCAGAGGATATACCCAGAGGTACCTGTACCTTCGTTTCATTAACATCAATGATGAGTTCCTTGCACCACTTGAGAGGAGTCGTTAGTGCCTCTCGGGATGGTTGTTTCTCACGTGCTCGAATTCAACTCCATCATCATACCATTGAGATTCGTACAGGATTTGTTCCACACAGTACTCGGTCGAAGACCTCGGATGTCACCCAACTCTAGCACATTGGTGAGTCCACTCGAGGGACCTAAACAGGTTACGTCCCTTGTGTTTTCCGGGTTGCGTTGGAGACAGTGTTCAGAATCCCCAGCAATGCTTCAATATACCTTTATTATTGATACAGCATACTTGTACCATAGAGACTCTGACTCTCAATCAGTAAGTCTACACAGCTATGTAATAGATCCAGCAGATCGTCAGTCATGAAGATGTAGCATTCCATGAGAATTCCATGGGTCCAATGTACCAGATCGGTATTGTATTCAGCCTCACATAGAGGCAACCACCATTGTAACATCAGTTGTATATGACCGGCTCTTGTATTTTAGAGCATAGATCAAATGATCCTTTTGACATTGTCATGAGCATGGGAATTCCCACCTCGTCCATATACATGTCACACATTTATTGTGTCTCACCCATTGATGGGAACCAAATTAATACAAAACCAAAAGCCACCATGCCCCAGCCCCAGAAGCACCACCTCTCAAAAGCAAATCCTATGATGTCCGTCGGCCATACGTTGAGCTCCTACCCTCACACATCAGGGGGCAATCTGTTAACCCAAAAATCCCCCATATATCTCTCAATGGCCTACACCACCCAAGGACACCATCTCACAACACTCATTTCACTCCATAAGACCTTCCATGACATTCCGTTTGACCCCCACACCTCCAAAAGAGCCCAAGGATGAAGAAAAGGGCTAAAAACCCCAAAAAAGAGCCCAAAATAGACCCCCAGGAGCTAAAGCCCTCAAAAAGGGGATAAAACCCTGCAAGGGGCTAAAGTTAGGTTGGAATGGACTTAAGGCCCAAAAAAGGGGCTAAATCCTTGACCAAGGGCTTAAAACCCTAAAACACCTTGAAAAAACTATATAAGGAGGGTGGGGGGTCACTCTCAAAAACCCTAAAAACCCCTTGGAAAGAGTTTTTGAATTTCTTCCTTCACTATGTCCCTAATATTGGGGTTCATTCGTCGTTGAGGCTGGCACATAGGCCGAGAGTCACTTTTGATATAAATGTGATGGGTGCAAAGATTAGAAGGGATGCCCCTCATGTCTATGTACTCCCAGGAAAATGCCCCCTTTTATTTTTTTAAGAGAATGATTAGGCATTCCTATTCATTTGGGGAAAGGCTGGGATTGATATTTAGGGTTTTTCCAGACTCTACCTCGATAGGAACACTTTTTGAATTTTTCAACACTGGAACTATGTGAGTATCACTGACTAATGTCTCTTCTGCGAGATTTTCTTGTTCCTCTTCACCTAGAGTAGCATTCAGGATCTAATAAATTTTCTTATTGACAGAAGTGGGTTCACTGATGAAACTATTAATGGCATCATATTCAGTTTCATCTTTAAAAGTCAAGGCCTTCCCTATCGTTAATAATGGCTAAACGCCCTCTTCTCTCTTTGGCTCCATCCATAATGGAGTTTCAGCTTCTAAGCTCGGCCAAGCTGGAGGATAAAGAGTGAGGTTCTTTATCTCGGTTCCATATGATATGGTCATAGACCCAGATCAATAGTTGATGCAAGCATCAACTGTAGCTAACCAGGGTCTTCCCAAGATCAATGGGTGTCCTCCTAGCTGCGACTTAGGTTGTAAAACCAAGAAGTCAACATGATACTCCCTAAAATCAAATGAGATAACAAGATCATCCAAGATTCCTTCAGGTTTAATAATGGATCTATCTGTCAAATCTAAAACGGTAGGAGTTGACTTGAGATTAGTGAGCCCAATTTTTCTTACAGTTTCAATGGTCATGACGTTAATTACTTCTCCTAAGTCTACCAGTACATTGGGTATTTATGTGCTCCCAATTTTCACAGTGATAGTGGGATTCCCAGGATCGTCGTATTTGGCCAAGAGGGTTTTTCCCATTATTAATGCAGATAATTTCCCTATGACATGAGCAGTGGGAGGATCCCGTCTTGAAGGGCCTGAAGGAGTGGAATTTTAACATAATGATTTTTTAACTCTCCTAAGAGGTTAAATTGAGGTTGTCCCACTACCTTTGGTAACATTAATATTTCATGGTATGGTGGTTCCCTAATCAACTGTGTAGGCTGTGTGTCAATAAATGTGTCTTTCTGTGTTTCAGCTGGCATATCAGTAGGATGTTCAGCATCTTCAATAATGGGAGTTACTGTATTGGATAAATACTGTGGGTTCATCCTTTCTTCATGCATAGAGGATGGAACCTCCTCAATGATCAAAGGCTCCACTACCTTCCCTGATCGTAAGCAGATATCATTGCAGCGTACAGGAGTAGTGGATTAAGTGGGCATGTTGGCAGTCTCAAACTATTGGACTGCTTTATTATTTTGGTTAGGTTTAGGTTGAGCAAGCAGCTGTGGTTGTATCGAGATATTGGGGACAACATTATTCTTGAGTTGCAGCTACGACTGCTGATAAGGCTAAGGATATTGTTGAGGAGGGTATGGTTGATGAGGAAACGTTTGATGTGGAAGCTATTAAGAGGGTTGGTTATGGGAAAATTGGTTCCGTGGATGGAAATTCCTCCATCCAGGAGACCAATAATATTGTTGGTTTGGTGGCTATGTCCAAGGGTTCTAGGAGTTAAAATTTTGCATTGGAGGTTGAGAGGGGTACCATTGAGGGTTAGAATAAGATGAAGGGAATTGTGTATTAATGTGCTACATATTATTCCACTTATTCATGTTATTGAAAAATGGAAACAAGTCTGGAGTCATACCTTGATTTCGAGGATGCCAGGGTTTTTTCTATGCAATAAAGTAAGTCAATTCCACATCTGGAGTTGATGCCTGCAGAACTTCCTTCACTTGAGGTAGTGAAGGGCATTCTTTTGTGTCATGGTTCAGCTCGCACAGCTATCACACTTCTACCTTATCGAGTGGGCACTCCTTTAGAGGGTGGTTATTCCTATATGTAGGGCGGAATACACCTAGTGTGAAATCCTCTACTACTTGTTTTTACTTTTCCCTCAGGACATCTATTTCCGAGGAGATGGAGCTCATCATTTCTGTTTTGAAATTTTCAAGGAGATTTCCTATCTCTGCACGGGTGACTTTTCCATTAGATGACTTTTGTGTTCTGTCGAAGACATCACGTTCTAATTTGTCTCATTTGTTATTCCTGGAAGATCCCTTGGAATACCTTTTGTACAGTTCAACGATCTTTTCAAAGGACTCCTTGGAGATATCCCCCTTTCTTAACAGGTTTAACATGTTTGGGCAATCATCCCTAATCCCACGAAGTAGAATTATTTTCAGCACATCTAACCCCATATTAGTCTGTCCAGCTCTTTGCACATTATATAAAATCCTTTCAACAAAATAGTTGGGAAACATAAACCATCGTGTCAATCTCTTTCCTAACAGGTTTAACATGTCTAGGCAATCATCCCTAATCCCACGAAGTAGGATTATTTTGAGCACATCTAACCCCATATTAGTCTGTCCATATCTTTGTACATTATATAAAATCCTTTCAACAAAATCGTTGGGAAACATAAACCATCATGTCAATCTTGTTGGAAACATAATGAATGCTGGAAAATAAATCAAAATCACCGACCTCAGGAATTGGAGCCAGATCTGGAGGAGTCACTAACCAAAGTTGCAAAGAGTTTTGCCGATAATGGAGGAGTCATAGCCACAGACCATAGAGAAATCAAGTAGTTTGGCAGAGTCGCGGCCATGAATTATAGAAAAATCAGCCAGTTTTGGTGGAGTCCCAGCTGCCAAAAAAGGTAGACATAGTAAAAATGTAACGGTGTCGCAGCTGTCGAAAAGGGTAAAAATGGAAAAAAGTGAAATGGTGTCATAGCTGCAGGAATAAAAAATAAGGCATTAAGTTGATGGTGTTGCAGCTGCATGGAACGGGGTAAAGGGCGGGAGTTGACGGTGTTGTAGCTGCGCAGAATGGTATAAAGAGCGGTAGTTTATGATGTTACAGCTGCATGGAATGGGGTAAAGGGCAAGATTTTACAGTGTTGTAGCTGCAAAAAAATGATAAAATAGGCAACGATTTGAAGGTGTTGCAGCTACGCGCAACAGGATAAAGGGAGGTATTTTTTGGTGTTGTGGCTGCAAAATAAAAACTGAAAGATAGACAAATTATTATAGTGTTGTAGCTGCAACAGATTTGTTCAAGGAATTTTCTTCTGATGCAGGAAGTTACAGAAGGACAAACCTGGTCGATAGGCCTGATAATGACCACTGCTCCTTAGGTGCTTCCCTGCACATTTTATTTTTCAAACAAAAATGAATCAAGTGCAAAAGAAAAAGATAAAAATAATAGTAAAAATATCAATTTTTTTATGTACAAAAATTTTATGTAAGATTTACAGGGATTATCTAAGGATTGACAAGGGCAGAGAAAGATTCTTGCCCTTGTTCTAACTGGTATTCTAGATCAGTTGCAATCTGTGAAGTGAATGCATCTTTTGAAATGGGTTTATGGTACAGTCGTAGCCTATCACCATTAGCAAATAATGGTTAATGATTCTCATCAATGGTTACCAGGCAGACTGTACCATTATCAAATACTCTGTCTACTAGGTATGGGCCCAACCATCTTGTGCGTAACTTACCCTTGAAGTTTCTTTTGAATCTTGAATCATATAATAATTCCCAATCTCCTTCGTAGAATACTTTATTTTTGATGAATCTATCGTGCCAATTGGACCTCTATTGTTGGATTAATACTATCTAATCCACAACAGCTAAACGATTCTCATCAAGTTCATTCAATTGATTCAATCTTCTCTTCTCAGCTTCGGTCACATCTAAGTTTACCTTTGTAGCTTTCTTCAAAGTCTTGATTTCAAATTCAATTGGGAAGACAACACTTTTCCCATACACCAAGTCGTAAGGAGAGAAACATGTAGTATTGTGCCAAGTAGTACGATATGCCTAGAATGCTTTCCGAAGTCTATTAGCCCAATCTCTGTGATGGCTTTTGACCATTTTGGTAAGGATAACTTCAATAACTTTGTTAGTGCTTTTTACCTAGCCATTGACTTGGGGATGGTATGGTGAAGCTATCTGGTGCTGAATATGGTACTTCCGTAGCAGAGCTTCGAATTGATGTGACATAAACTGAGGTCCTCCATTGGTAACCACTTCCTTGGGTACTCCGAAATGGGTAAATATTTCACCATACAGGAAATCGATCACAGCCTGTTCATTGGCTTTCACCAAAGCCACAGCTTCTACCCATTTCATCATGTAGTCAGTACAGACCAAGATGTAGGATTTCTTCCTAGAATGAGGGCTGATAGGAGCAACAAAAACTAAGGCCCATCTGTCAAAAGGTTCAACCACCAGTTGTGGTTGAAGAGGCATTTGATCCAATCTAATGGGTTGGCCCATCCTCTGGTAGCTATCACAAGACTGGAGATATCTTTTTGCATCCCTAAAAAGGGTTGGCCAATCGTAGCCCATTCTCAACACTTTGTGTCCTGTCCTCCTGTCTGCAAAATGTCCCCCACAAAGATCATCATAGTAGGCCTTCAAAATATGGAATATTTCATCTTCTCTTACACATCTTCTGATCTCAAGATCAGGGCCTATGTAGAAGAGATGACCGTCTATCCAACAATACCTAGCACTTTGTTGAAGAATTTTTCTCTTTTCTCTTTTGGACAAATGTGCCAGAAGCTTCCCTGTAGCAAAGTAGTTAGCGACATCTGTATACCAAGGGGAGTGAGTTGAAACTGCAAATAAGTGTTCATCTGGAAAAGAGTCCTCAACAGGCAAATTATCATCACTGTTAGTAAAAGGAGATAAGAAATCAGCGACAACATTTTCTTTTCCAGGTCTATCTATAATTGTGATATCAAATTCATGTAATAATAACAGCCATCTAGTTACCCTAGCATTTGTAACAAGTTTATTCATTAGATATTTGATGGCCGAGTGATCAGTGTGCACAAAGGTAGGATATCCAGTGATATAATGTCAAAATTTGTGAATGGAGTAAAAAATGGCTAAAAACTCCTTCTCGGTGATAGTATAATTAAGTTCAGCAGGGGCTAGGTTTTGGCTAATATAATAAACTGCATAATGTGCTTGACCATCCTGATGTCCTAAAATTGCTCCAATGGCAATATCAGAGATATCTGAAGAAATGTGAAAAGGCAGGGTCCAATTGGGCCCTCTTAGGATGGGAGTTGTGGACAGCTTCTCCTTAATTTTAACAAACATTGTTTGGCATGCCTCATTCCAAGTAAATTGCACATCCTTCATTAACAATGAAAAGAAAGGAGAGGCGAGTTTGGAAAAGTTTTTTATAAATATTTTGTAATAACCAGCATGCCCTAATAAACTTCACACTTCTTTCTGAGTTGCAGGAGTAGGTATATTTTTTATTTCCTTGATTTTAGAGGGGTCCACCTGGATTCCATCAGCATAGATAAAATTCCCCAACACCACTCCTTCACTCATCATTAGATGCCACTTTTCATTGCTCAAAGATAGCTGGGTCTATTCGCAACAAGTTAAAACCTTTTCCAAATTTTTCAATGCTTCTTCAAAATCTTTTCCATAAGGAGTAAAATCATCCATGAAAATATCCATACTATCATTAATTAATTCTGAAAAGATGCCAATAATAGCTCTTTGAAATGTGGCTAGTGCATTGCATAAACCAAAGGGAAGCATTGTTAGGGTTAACCTTGACTTGAGATTGAGTCAAAGTTGGTTTAGGTCTAGCACATGGTTTGGGCACATGGTTTGTTGTAGCCCATGGTATTGTCCCATGGTATTTTATGTGATTAATCCTTTATAAGGCTTGAGGAGGCTCCATTGTAAAGAGGCCTGGAAGTGAGCAGTGGCTAGCTCACTTGGCCCGGATGGCCGGTTTTTGCCATGTAATGAAGATCTTCATTGGTGCTGGTTTTCCCCACATGGGGTTTCCAGTGTATATTGTGTGTCTATCTTGAATTTTTCTTGCAATGTTTATTTATGGCTTATTGTTATTTCATGATGCTCGTTTTAAGCTAACAACTGGTATCAGAGCAACATTAAATAACAATATGTGAGAAAATAAACATTGCAAGCAACATTCAAGATAGACACACAATATACCCTGGAAACCCCATGCGGGGAAAACCAGCACCAATGAAGATCTTCATTACATGGCCAAAGCCGGCCATCCGGGCCAAGTGAGCTAGCCACCACTCACCTCCAGGCCTCTTTATAATGGAGCCTCCTCAAGCCTTATAAAGGCTTAATCACATGCAATACCATGGGACAATACCGTGGGCTACAACAAACCATGTGCTAGACCTAAACCAACTTTGACTCAATCTCAAGTCAAGGTTAACCCTAACAATCCCCCCTTTAAACTTGACTTGGAGTAATCACCAACTCCCCTCAAATATTTACCGAGGATTCTTACATACACCCCCCTATCACCTAGGTCTATCTCCCAACTTTACCAGTAAGTTACCAGGGGTATGCATGCCTTACCAGGTCTTACAGCCATATTCCCATTTACATGCAAACCGCTCCATTACATTTATTTATTTATTTTTATGTGCCTTCATGGTGACTACACCATCACCATCCGTTACTTCATCCTCTCGCTTTCCATGCTCGCTTCCTTGCTCTTCTTTTGCCATGCTCCCTTTGTACCTACATCCAAACTCTATCATTGATGTCCATATAAAGAAAAATCCATCTACCGGATTACATGGGTCATCGGCCCCTGTAACCGTCAGTTCTCTAGGAATTCTCTTCACATACATGGCTCATCAATATTGGTCCCAAAACCGATATTAAACCATCTCACATTTCTCCCGCAATCGAAGACTCAACCTCTCCGATCCACATCAAGCTAGGCTATGAGTACACCTGCCACCCTCGTACCTACCTAGTGGTTCATTCCACACTTGATGCAACATCCCTTCTTTGCGCATAAGAGGGATACCTTATGCTTTTAGCATCCAGAGAAATCCAAACTTTCCTACGACTAAGTTTCACATGGACCAAAAAATTACTGCTAGGGTGTCGGGTACCACCGAACATGCACCCCACAATTTGATTCAACATAGAAACACCAACGAGCATAACCAAGCCAAACTATGGCTCTGATACCAATTGTTAGGTCAAAACGAGCAACATTAACATAATAATGAGTGAGAAATAAACATTATCACAAGCAACCACATATAGACACACAATATTCCCTGGAAACCCCATGCGGGGAAAACCAGCACCAATGAAGACCTTCATTACATGGCCAAAACCGGCAATCCAGGCCAAGCGAGCTAGTCACCGCTCACCTCCAGACCTCTTTTACAATGGAGCCTCCTCAAGCCTTATAAAGGCTTAATCACATGCAATACCATGGGACAATACCATGGACTACAACAAACCATGTGCCCAAACCATGTGCTAGAACTAACCACCTTTGACTCAATCCCGAGTCAAGGTTAACACATGCAATACCATGGGACAATACCATGGGCTACAACAAACCATGTGCCCAAACCATGTGCTAGACCTAACCACCTTTGACTCAATCTCAAGTCAAGGTTAACCCTAACAAGCACTCTGTATGCAAAAGTTCCCCAGGGACAGGTGAAGGTAGTTTTATCCTGATCTTTAGGAGCAATCTGGATTTGATTGTACCTGCTAAACCCATCCAGGAAGGAGAAGAACTTATTCCCGGATAAGGTGTCAAGTACTTAATCGATGAAAGGAAGGGGAAAGTGATATTTTTTTGTTGCCTTGTTTAGCTCTCTATAGTCCACACAGACTCTCCATTTACCATTCTTCTTGGGTACTATTATGAGTGGAGACACCCACTCGCTGTCTGAAATGGGATATATAAATCCTGCTTCCAAGAGTTTCTAAATTTCTTCCTTCACTATGTCCCTAAGATTGGGGTCCATTCGTCGTTGAGGCTGGCACATAGGTCGGGGGTCACTTTTGATATAAATGTGATGGGTGCAAAGATTAGAAGGGATGCCCCTCATGTCTGTGTACTCCCAGGAAAATGCCCCCTTGTATTTTTTTAAGAGAATGATTAGGCATTCCTGTTCATCTGGGGAAAGGTTGGGATTGATATTTAGGGTTTTTCCAAACTCTACCTTGATAGGAACACTTTTTGAATTTTTCAACACTAGAACTATGTGAGTATCACTTACTAATGTCTCTTCTGTGAGATTTTCTTTTTCCTCTTCACCTAGAGTAGCATTCAGGATTTGATAAATTTTCTTATTGACAGAAGTGGGTTCACCGATGAAATTATTAATGGCATAGTCTTCAGTTTCATCTTTAAAAGTCAAGGCCTTCCCTATCGTTAATAATGGCTGAACGCCCTCTTCTTTCTCTGGCTCCATCCATAACATAGTTTCAGCTTCTATGCTCAGCTGAGCTGGAGGATAGAGAGTGAGGTTATTTATCTTGGTTCCATCTAATATGGTCATAGACCCAAATCGATAGCTGATGCAAGCGCCAGCTGTAGTTAACCAGGGTCTTCCCAGGATCAATGGGTGTCCTCCAAGTTGTGACTTAGGTTGTAAAACCAAGAAGTCGGCAGGATACTCCCAAGAATCAACTGAGATAATGAGATCATCCAAGATTCCTTCAGGTTTAATAATGGATCTATCTGCCAAATATAAAATGGTAGGAGTTGGCCTGAGATTAGTGATCCCAAGTTTTCTTACAGTTTCAATGGTCATGACGTTAATTGCTACTCCTAAGTCTACCAATACATTAGGTATTTGTGTGCTCTCAGTCTACACAGTGACAGTGGGAATCCCAGGATCATCGTATTTGGCCAAGAGGGTTTTTCCCATTATTAATGCAGATAATTTCCCTATGACATGAATAGTGGGAGGATCCCTGGGTTTTCTTCCTGGCTTCCTTGTACACAGATCCCAAATAGTTCTGGCATAGATAGGTACGTCTTGAAGGGCCTAAAGGAGTGGAATTTTAACATAAATATTTTTTAACTCTCCTAAGAGGTTAAATTGAGGTTATCCCACTACCTTCGGTAACATTAATATTTCAAGGTATGGTGGTTCCCTAATCAACTCTGTAGGCTGTGTGTTGATAAATGTGTCTTTCTATGTTTCAGCTGGCATATTAGTAGGATGTTCAGCGTCTTCAATAATGGGGGTCGCTGTATTGGATAAATACTGTGGTTCATCCTTTCTTCATGCACAGAGGATGGAACCTCCTCAATGATCAAAGGCTCCACTACCTACCCTGATCGTAAGTGGATATCGTTGCAAGGTACAGGATTAGTGGAGCAAGCGGGCATGTTGGCAGTCTTAAACTGATGGATTGCTTTATTATTTTGTTTAGGGTTAGGTTGAGCAGGTAGCTGTGGTCGTATCGACATATTGGGGTAAACATTATTCTCGAGTTGCAGCTGCAACTGCTGATAAGGCTGAGGATATTGTTGAAGAGGGTATGGTTGATGAGGAAATGTTTGATGTGGAAGCTATTAAGAGGGTTGGTTATGGGGAAACTGGTTCCATGGATAGAAATTCCTCCATCCAGGAGGCCAATAATTTTGTTGGTTTGGTGGCTATGTCCAAGGGTTCTAGGAGTTAAAATTTTGCATTGGAGGTTGAGAGGGGTACCTTTGAGGGTTAGAATAAGATGAAGGGAATTGTGTATTCATGTGCTGCATATTATTCCAATTATTCATGTTATTCAAAAATGGAAACAAGTCTGGAGTCATACCTTAATTTTGAGGCTGCCAGGGCTTTTTCTATGCAATAAAGTAAGTTGGTTCCACATCTGGAGTTGATGCCTGCAGAACTACCTTCACTTGAGGTAGTGAAGGGAATTGTTTTGTGTCATGGTTCAGTTGGCACACTTCTACCTTGTCAAGTGGGCACTCCTTCAGAGGGTGGTTCTTCCTACATTTAGGGCAGAATACATTTAGTGTGAGATCCTCTACTGCTTGTTTCTGCTTTGCCCTCAGGACATCTATTTTCAAGGAGATGGAGCTCATCATTTCTGTTTTGAAATTTTCAAGGAGATTTCCTATCTCTGCATGGGTGGCTCCTCCATTAGATGAATTTTGTGTTCTGTCGAAGACATCACGTTCTAATTTGTCCTATTTGTCCCGTTTGTTATTCTTGGAAGATCCCCTAGAATACCCTTTGCACAGTTCAACGATATTTTCAAAGGACTCCTTGGACATATCCCCCTTTCCTAGCAGGTTTAACATGTCTAGGAAATCATCCCTAATCCCACAAAGTAGGATTATTTTGAGCACATCTAACCCCATATTAGTCTGCCTAGCTCTTTGCACATTATATAAAAGCCTTTCAACAAAATCTTCCATACTTTCATTGTCCCTCTATACCATTTTAAATAGTTCTTCTCTCTTATCCTTGGTATTGTAATACTCCTGATATTTCTCCAGGAACACCTGTTTCATCCGGTCCCAGTTAGTGACAGTTCCTCCTCCCAGGCTCATAAACCAACGTAATGCATTGTCCTTTAGAGTGGCAGGGAACAGTTTCAGCTTCTTCGCATTGGTGGTGTAGTCATAGCTGCAATAGAGGATGTCAAATTCGAAAATAAATTCATCCAAATCCTCTGCCACTATTCCATAAAAGCGAGGAAACACCGATGGCGATATATTTTTCATGGGGGATATCCCTTCTGGCTGTTGAATTGGGAACTGAAGTGTAGCAACCGTCCCTTCAGGAGGGGAATTACCCTCGTGATGATGATTTTTTCCCATTGCTTCTTTGTGATCTTCAAGATCGCGTTTGTTACTCATATCTTTCTCTGTTTTATCCTCTTCATCCTTCCACTGGTTGTTAAATTTTTGATGGAACTGTTGTTACGGAGAGAAATTCCTATGGCTTGGGGTACCACAATAGACAGCTTGACTCCAGAAATCAATCTTTCCCAATATGCAATAGAAATAAAATGTCTAAAACTAAAGGATCAGACCTCGTACCTTATTCTGGATGGTTGAAGTAGATCCCCATTGAGCTTTCCAATCTTCATCTTGAATTGCTATAACACTTCCTCAACAACAAGTAAACAATACAAGCATACTATATATCATGGTGTTAGATCTATTCTAGCATATATAATCAATAATGTACAAACATTTGACATAATCCCATGGATAAAATATTCATTCAAATACACATTATTGGACAGGAACATATATTTCTATTAATATAAATCAGAGATTACCATATACAACCTCTGATGGCACATTTGCAAACCAGAGAAACTGAATCCCCCACTTGGGCCTCCACCGCTTCAACCCTCCATCTATCGATAGCAAGCTCACTAGAAAAAGGCAAGCTTGGGAAGAACACAAAAGTGGTCCAAGGGACAAAGGGATGCATACTCAAGCATAAGTTCTAGAAACAATGGACTATAGTTTTGTTGCTCTCAATTCTCTCTTATGCTTTCAATGTACCAAGGGGTTCCTTATATAGCTTTCAAAGTGATAATGAAAGGTCGAATCCATGTGATCTCAAGGCATATGGAAGGCCAAGAGTCATATGAGTCGGATCCACGTCAAGGAAAACTCCAAAAGGATTTGGATTATTCACACATCCCGATGTACGCGGTTATAGGGGTCAAACCCGTCTATGTACACGGTTATAGGTTTAAAAGCCGCATATATCATTTTTCATATGTTTTTAGGGATGATCAAGGAAACATCAAAAGACAAAAAGTAGTCCATAGGGGCTAATGAGTCTGCAGCGGGACAGGGGAAGGCCATACAAAGTGTGATTTACCTAGAGTGGTGAAATCCGCTATAACAGATGCCCCCTAATGTGTGAGGTCAGAGGGGTCATACGATGGCCAAAATACATTATAAGTCCATCCCAAAAGTGGAGTGATGAATGATCCCAAATAGAAGACTAGCCACCCAATCATCATAGTACCATAATACAACTCTGTATATAACTGCAAGTGCATATAGCAGTCCCGGATACATAATAGTACAATGGCCATGAATAGGCATGATACATGATGTCACATATGTGGTCATATCCACGTACAATATACATAGATCAGAATCTCCATGATTAGGATATACAAAGGACCATGATCTCCAAAATGGCTGAAGATATATAACAGATCAAGATCTCCATAGTGGCTGGAAATGTCTGACATATACTGGAATCAAGTCACGAGAGCTGAAATCTCATGAACACTGGCATGATCAAGGAGGTAGCATATAAGAGATGCCACCAATTTGGAAAGTCTTCTACACAAACCGCTACGAGTACATGTCCTACTATGTGAATAGAGATGTTGAGGTCGAACATAGTAGTCCATCGTCTAATTACCGGTCATTAATGTATACCGTTAACAAATGCCGAATTACCCACTGATAATGAAAATGGGAATCGAGGTACTAGAGTGTAAACTAACAAGTGTGAATAAATGTGTTGAGGTCAAACAATTGAGAGGATCCATCAATAAGGGGACATTGATGTATTCCCAAGAAACTGTCGATGGCGAGAGAACCTGCCACTGATGACTGCAAGTCTCAAGGCACTCAAAATGACTCTAGACTCCAATCCCAGAATAAATGATCTGAAGTCGATGGGATGAAATCCGCTGGAAGGAGGGCATTAAAGCATCCCCCATCATCCAACACAAGGTACCCTGCAAGGCTGTATAATGTGGAAGGACTCAATCATAAAGTGCATGAACCAGTAACTGTACCGACATGCAAAGTCAAGATAACTGAGGAATGGCCGACACAAGTTTCAACTACCTTCAAACAAGAGCATAAAGGCGTATGGTGACTGAATGAAGGCAGCATAGACTCGATATACAAACTGGGACATCTCTGTGACATAGGAGGCATCAACAGAGGATCCATAGGGACTGGAAGCTTAACCAGTCAGTGGAGATAAACTCAAATAAACGAGTATAGCTCCTAAAGTCAAACTATAACCCAACCAATGGATGTGATATACAGTGCTCTGTTCGAAGGCGATAGACTCGACAGCTGCCAAAGATAACATCTTTCCTTGTTTGGATTTTTGGTTTTTTTATTTTTTTGGACTTTTTCAGTTATTTGAAAAGCTTGAAAAAAGAATAAACTAGATTTATAGTTACAAACTAGGAGGATACGAGTGTCATAAGGGCAAACAAACTAGTTCCAAGCAGTGGAACATACCTATGCTCAATGTAAGAGGAGAGCATGAGTAAGTACCTGGAAGAAACGGTTGTGAATTCCGTCGGCTCGATCTCCTGGAATTTGCAGTTGAAAATCAGAGCTCAAATGGGTAAAGTTTCAAATGATTTCTATTTTTACTATTTATAGAAAAATTTTACCCCCTTTTCTATAGTTTCAACATTTTCTAACCATTTTGGACCGTTTTTGACATAATTGGTGTTGTAAATGACCTTTTTCAATGTCGTTTCAGCCATTGGATTGACCCGTTCATGCCAATCTCAGGTATCATGACTAAACTGGCATATAGGTTAGGTTTCACCATCGTTTGCATTTTGCATGACCTTATGACCATATCACCATGACCTTAGGTACGAACCCACTTTATTATGTCACGAAACCTTCTTGCTGCTTCTATTACGGAGAGAAATTCCTATGGCTTGGGGTACCACAACAGACAGCTTGACTCCAGAAATCAATCTTTCCCAATATGCAATAGAAATAAAATGTCTAACACTAAAGGATCAGACCTCGCACCTTATTCCGGACGGTTGAAGTAGATCCCCGTTGAGCTTTCCAATCTTCAACTTGAATTGCTATAACATTTCCTCAACAACAAGTAAACAATACAAGCATACTATATATCATGGTGTTAGATCTATTCTAGTATATATAATCAATAATGTACAAACATTTGACATAATCCCATGGATAAAATATTCATTCAAATACACATTATTGGACAGGAAAAGATATTTCTATTAATATAAATCAGAGATTACCAGATACAACCTCTGACGACACGTCTACGAACCGAAGAAACTGAATCCCCCACTTGGGCCTCCACCACTTCAATCCTCCATCTCTCGATAGCAAGCTCACTAACAAAAGGCAAGCTTGGGAAGAACACAAAAGTGCTCCAAGGGACAAAGGGATGCAGACTCAAGCATAAGTTCTAGCAACAATGGACTATAGCTTCGTTGCTCTCAATTCTCTCTTATGCTTTCAATGTACCAAGGGGTTCCTTATATAGCTTTCAAAGGGATAAGGAAAGGTCGAATCCGTGTGATCTCAAGGCATATGGAAGGCCAGGAGTCATATGAGTCGGATCCATGTCAAGGAAAACTCCAAAAGGATTTGGATTATTCACACATCCCGATGTACGCGGTTATAGGGGTCAAACCCACGTATGTATGTGGTTATAGGTTTAAAATCCGCGTATATCATTTTTCATATGTTAATTTTTAGGGATGATCAAGGAAACATCAAAAGACAAAAATTAGTCCATAGGGGCTAATGAGTCTGCAGTGGGACAGGGGAAGGCCATACAAAGTGTGATTCACCTAGAGTGGTGAAATCCGCTATAACAACTGTGTCCACTCCTCTTCAGTCACAACCTTCCCGTTAATGTGATAGATCAAATCTTGGTCAGCTGATCCCACAGTACTAACTTTGTCTTCCTCCGCAGGGGTATCTGAATGTGTTGTAGATCCTCGTGTGTTCTCCACTATAGATACTGACACTGCCACTCCAGGGGTGACTGGGATTCTTCTAATAGGTGTTTCCTGATAGCGATCCCCGATAGAAGAATTGGTCCTATCAACCAAGTCATCAATGAATGTTCTTCTTCCCAATGCTGGATTTCGCCCATGGCCTCAACCACCTGCAATGCTAGTGTTCTGTGGGGTTCTAGGATTTATACGATGGTCACGCTGTACCCTTCTTGTATTCATGTAACCCAAAACATGCAAACTTAAAAACTGAAGAAGAATGAATAAATATAATTACTGGATTCAACTACTACAGTGTCTAATACTTATCCTCCTCGGCAACAGCGCCAAAATGATGGGCACCCTATATGCAAGTTAATTAAATCCAACATACAGTGTGTTCAATATAAATTGTTAACCCAAGGAAGTCTCTTATTTCGAGGATAATATGCATTGTATATGCTTTAAACACTAAGTAGCTGATGTTGTAAGTAAATGATCCTACTTTCCTATTCAGCCACACTCATCCCATAATCTGCTTAATCTAATTTACCTTCTCAAGAATGAAATCACAGGTACCTTCTTACGATTCTTAATCTAGAATTAAAAGATTCAGGAAATAACATCTAGATTACTTTTGCAGAAAGTTAAATCCCTAATTACCAAACCATCTAAAGATCCATCCCAACTATCTGGATTCACCTATTCTATAAATTCAAAGTACAGGAATTAAATTTTGCAATTATAAATGCAAAGGAACAAACTGCAAAGATCTAAAGAAAACAATAATCAAAAGAACTAGGGATGAACAAGGTTGTGACATCTATCACACAGTTGCATAAAAGAAAGTTAACCTATACATTCGACTAACACACCACACCACTGCAGTTTTTAAAGAGATGCAATTACTGATTATTCAAATGACACACAACAAATCGATAACTGGTGCAGCTTACTGTAATTAAAGGAAGTTATCACAAAATCACAAAATAGAATAAATAAAATACCTAATTAACTTAGCAATCCCTGTGGGAAGGTGGGCCCATCCTTCACACAGAGATGTTGGAAGTAACACACGTTAAAATGCCAAGATATGAAGAATCAAACTCCTTGTATTAAAGGTGGCAGATGAGCACACAACCTTAGTCACAGCTGATACAATAATTTAGTTAATTTTTCAACCCCTAGCTCAAAATAGTTCCCAGTATTTATACAATTACAATCATAACATCTTCCCACTATTATTAGGTAGGCATGAAGATCTCTGATCTTCAGGCTACCCTAATTACAATGAGTTGTTACAGTCATGGCAATATGAGAGCAGAAGATATAGGAAAGTTGTTACTCAAGCCAGAAATAATGATCATGATTAATTGACAAGATACTCTGTGGATTGCAACTAATTTTGAGCAGTGGTGCACTATTGCCTCCAAATTTGTTGCAGCCTGTTGCAGCTACCTTTGTACAGCTCATGTGGAATAATACCCTTGGACCGTGTTCTTTGGAAACGATAGAATGGATGGCAATCATCTTAGCAATGAATGTCCATCCCTCTTTTGGCATGTTCAGCCCGCTACACCTGTATCCTTTACATCTTGAATTATCTTTATAAAACCACCATATGTTAGCATAATTTAAGATGTAAAGCCCTGATTACAACAATCCTAAGCATTAATAAAATAAGACAATGATTAACCATACCTGTATGAATTGAGGGACCAAGTGAAGGAAAAACATATGTTTAGTATACATAATAGAGTAGGATGAGGAAAAAAGAGGTAGGTAAGGGTGGTAAAAAAGGGGTCATTTCTGGGCCCAACAACATGTAGATTGAATGTTAATAGAACTTATTTTTCTCATTGAAACACATGAAAGTACATAAAGAAATTTCCCTTATGTTAATGGGTATCATTGAATCTTGACCTGCAGACATGAAACACAAAGATCGAGTGTTGTTTGTGGCTCTGGGGGTGTAGCTTTCCTCATGTGTGATTATATTAGGTCTAAAGTTTCACTAATAGCCTCTAATGAGCACTATAAATATCATGTCTTTAGTTCTCAGGTTTAACATCAGGCCCAAAAGGGCCCCCTTGCCAACCCACCCTTTCCAAGTCTTTATCAAAATGCCTGCTTTTGTTGATTATGTGGTATTCTTGGATTCTTCTCCTAAGTATTTTCAAACTATTGGATTCCTTGGACAACTCTTGTGAACACCATGAGTTTGTGGACAACCTTAGTGTTCCTTTAGCCTAGCTTCAGGATCATTCCCATCAACTACACAAAGATAGAGCATCCTCTTCAAATGGATTATTGCACTTGTACACTGTATGCAAGAACCTAAACTAGAACATTTCATATTTAGACATTTTGTCTACTATGAAATCAGTTTTAGATATCACTATTTATTTAGAGACTGTAATAGCTCCTTAAATATTTTCATATAGTAAGAGGACAAGAGATGTATTGCCTTGCTTCTTCAATAGATACTTCACTTCTAGCAAAAAACTTTCATAGATAGAACTCCTTGCATTGCTAACTCAAAGCTCATCATGTCTTACTTACAACCTCTAGATATCTCCAATCACAAGAGGCATCATAAATTAAACTCCAATACTAGTTCTGTCAGGCAGTGTAGGCTTCAAGTAACACAACCAATGGATAGAAAGAACCTCAAAACACCCTTGCGCATAGCCTTGGATATTAGAAGAGTTGACAATAGACAGCGTTGTTGGTATTAGGCTTATTCCTTGAAGACCCTTGAACCCTCAATCATTTTGATATTTTGGGCTCTCTAGGATTCAACAGTAAGTGTTTTTACATTCTCCTTGCAGTATTCTATTTCTTTTTCAGCTCTTATGGAGTTTTCTTAGCACTCTCGATGATTACTACTTGTAATTTTTACAGTACTATTTTCAATTTTTGGCCACTAATGGACTTTCACATCTAAATTAAAGTAACCATGTGGTGAACTCTCATATGTTGACCAATGACTATTAATAAGTGTCCATGATACAGAAGTATAACCTCAAACCTACTTGAAGTATAAAAGACAGTAATGGTACCTCACCATTATTCTGAGATTTTTCCTTTTCATTAATCATACATCAAACATAACTAAGTTGTCTCCACCAAAAATAATATTCCTTTTTGTAATACTCTTCGAGTTCTATCCTTGTACAAGTATCTATTAATTGTGAACTCCCATCAGTTCAAAGTTTCAAAATTTCAGAAACTAAATATATAGTTTCTAATGAGCATGTGCAAGTTTAGAAAACTAGTAAAACAAACTTTAGATATCATGTAAAAATGCAAACAGCACCTGCTGGGACCATCACTACCCACTTTGGATTAAAAAAAATCATTGCTTTCCATGAAATCTCAAGCACATTTGATCAATGATGGAAATTCCCAAAACACTTCGAAGAGTATTATAATCATACCAATATCTTAATCTAATACACAATCTAGACCTTCACCCACTATGAGATTACCAATCACAAATAATTCAATCTCTTACCTTGATGTGTTTCTTGGAAATTCTACACTAACAATGGAAATTATAAAGTAATTGAAAACAAAGAATCAAAATATAGCAATAGAGAAGAATTCCTATACAATCCAGGAAACATCCAAATGATATGGATAGTCCTCAGATCCTATATCATCTGAATACTGAAATAACTATGAGTTACAAAGTTTAAACAAGGCATGCAGGTTCAAGCCATTCATTCAAAGAATATCTACCAACATCTAGGACACCATATACAATTTCCAGAACTCAACATTCCAAAACTCAACACCTATAAAGAGACTTTAGTTGCAGACATTTAACCCTTTCCTTATGGTAGCATTTTCCAATAGAAAAGACAATTTAATAAAACAAGTTTCAAATATTCAATGTTTGCACTAACATTTATGGATAAAAGATAACATCCAATTAAGCTTCAATGATATTCCAACACTATATCTATCAATCAATGTAGGATTCAAATCACACAACTTGTGAACAATAAGAATCTCATCACGAACTTCTTCTTGGCCTTGGATTTTAAAAGAGCGAATGGTTGACTACATTGTTGCTAGTTTTGTGCTTCCTACTTAGATCCCATCAGTCAAACCTTCACCCATGTTGTTCTTTTCAGGTTATTAGAGCTCACTGTTGCCTATTTCAAAATTCTCCTTCTCTTCTTATATTTCTTTTGCAGTTCTTACAGAGATTCCTCCACACTCGAATTCCTTACTCATTGTTGTACTTTTGTATTCCCACTAGTTGTTTTTGGTCACTAGTGGACTTAACATTTAAATTAAAATATATTTAAATTCGATATCTAGTATATGAAGAACAGAGTCTAGAGAAGAAAACAAAATTTGCACAAACAGGCCACATCGCAAAGGATGAAATATGACTTGGATATTAACCTACTTACGTACTTACCTGCAATATTAACCTACCATATCGCTTAGAGCTAAGATCTTTGTAATTAGAGCAGTCAATTTATTTCCTTGTGACTTTAGGGTTCCAGAGCCTCTCAGGAAAAAGATATAAATTCATAGTAAAAAAGAAAACTTACCAGCGAGCTACCTACACTTCAGTATTTAACACCAGGGAATAAAGAAAAATGCACCACTGGACCAAAGAAATTGCAATACAACAAGATGGTGCAAGCAGGAACTTTCACATGGGTGGACACATAGAAGGAGAGGCTACTACATCATAAAATATCTAGAAAAGGTACTGATGATAGAAGACAAGGAACATGCAGAGAGTATTCGACATAGAAAATGCTAGCAGAAATGGCATGTTGAAAATTCCCTTGAGTTATAGTTATTGCATATAATGGGAACCTGTAGGGTATGGTTCAATATAGACAGGTTGCGGGCATAATCCACAAGAGGGATAGTGCAAAAAAGAATAAGAAGAAACATGGAAAATCATTGGTGCAACTATCGACTGCACAACACATGGTTTGTTATCCAAAATCCACTAAAAAATTATCAATTCACAGTAAATCAATAAACTTACCAAGGATTTTGTAAGCAAAGAAGGTGATGTCAACACCATAGGTGCAAAATTTGTGGCCTGCCTCTTCAAGAGCCTCCAATTTCTCTCCAATTTTGTTTTATCCATGGCAGCTATGGCAATTAAATAGCAAAATTGTAAACTCTCAACAGTGGTTAATATCCATCCCAATTTCCTCAACGGGTATTACCAATATCCATATCCATAACCCACCAAACCCTCCTATGTTTGGCGCCAATGGATAAGATATTTGGCGTGAACTAGCAAGTTGAGCAGTAATCGGAATTGAAGGATGATGGTTCAGGAAAATCGACCATCGACCATGAATGTCGTTGCCATAAAGGTGGGTGGAGAGTTNCTCTCTCTCTCTCTCTCTCTCTCTCTCTCTCTCTCTCTCTCTCTCTCTCTCTCTCTCTCTCTCTCTCTCTCTCTTATATATTATTTTATTATATAAATTATGTAGTTTTTTTTTGTTTTTATTATTATTATTTTATTATATAAATTATATTTTTTTGTTTTTTTTATATCTTTTTTATTTTTATTATCCCCATCTGAAATAGGCACTCAGAGATAAAACTACTGGCACCAAGGTTTGAGAGAATCGCCCTCAATAAAAATATTCTAACGAATATTTCCTTGCATAAGAAGGCATAGACTCTTGTATCAACTCTAGGATCGACTGCATGGAGTAGCATAATGAGTACCGACATCGACTCTTTATGCATACATGGATTGATTAACAACATCGCCACCTGACATCGACTACATGAAGTATAAACATCGAGTGTATCAACTCTTGGGATCAACAACATTTATATTTTTTGGGGATTTTTTTATATTTTTTGTCTTATTTTTATTATTTTATTATATAAATTATGTTAATTGGTTATATATTATATTTTTTTAATAATTATCATATAAGTTGTTTAGTTTTATAAATGGAGTAGTTTACGGAGTTGATTATTTGGCCCGAAATTCGGTCATCGTTGCCAGTTCTCGTCCAAATCATCGACTCCAATTAGTACCAAAATCCTATCAATACTCTTCAGGATGGCGATCGACGATAGCCATAGATGAGGGCCCTACATCCCCTTGAGAACCGACCATTGGAATGCACCTCCTGAACATAGACTTACCAAAATGCATGGCCAAAAGAACATGTCAACTTCAAATCTGTGGGCTGAAGGTATCGTTCGACCCCTTCTCTACAATGACATCTGCAACAAGTAAACTTTCTTGCAAAGTTTAATCACTTATTCTAATGTCTGCTTCAGTTTTCGTAATTTGAAGAATGTCATGAATGTCGATGTGCAAAAACTAGTGACCTTTGCAAATAGTAGCATTGTAGGAGGGTGCTCATGCTTTTCCCAGGATGAAATCTTAAAATGCATATGGTTATGAGAGCATAGGATGGAGATGGTGATAATTGCAAATGTAAAGTGGAAGCAATAACTCTGGTAGCATTGAAACCTATAAAAATCCATAATTACAACTGGTTATTGATTAGAGTGATGAACACAATCGAAGCAGCAAGAACCATACCTTTGAAGCACTCTGACTGGTCACTGTGAGATCCTGAATCGGCCTATCATCTGCAAAAATAGGGTATCGAGTGTAAAACCAGGGGAGCAGGGGTCGAACGATATTACCTTTAGCCCATAGATCCGAAGTTGACGCGTTTTTTTCTTCATGCATTGGATGCATTTGGTAAGTCTATGTGGAGGAGGCGCATTCGAATGACCGGTTCTTGAGGCGATGTGTTGGCACTTAAGGCAGACCTGGGTTCTTATCCTTTTATCTTCGCACCAACAAAGAGACCCACAGTGTTGGCCCTTTCAGTAACAACCTGCGAACAGGTTGCAGTCTCACCCGAAACAGCCGCAGAATCACGTTTCTGCAGGCAAAATAGGGATATTACTATACCTTTAGCCTTAACAAAGAATAATTATTCAATACAAAGATTCGATATTCACTTAAATAGCTTCGCAGTTTAGATAAACAGACAGTTACTTGCTTAACCCTTAACTAGGAATTCACAGCGAATTTAATACTTAACAATATACCTTACTTATCATTCACCTACTTATCAAATGCATAAAAACATAATAGGAACAAAATAAACAAGAACCACCACAACACAAGATATACGTGGTTCACCCCCAGTGTAGGGGCTACATCCACAGAACTGCATTTATATTCAACTCTTTACAACAACACATTTCTGATCTGCGCACTCAACTGCAGATCTTCTCAACAACCCAAAACTACGCACTAAGCTGCAGATCCTTTCTTCCAAAACCCTCTGCGCACTCAGCTGGGACTTAACCTTAAAAAAACCCTCTACGCACTTAGCTACAGAGGTCATCCACGCACTCAACTGGTACTTAACCGTAAACCCAAAATAGGCCTTAGCTTCTTCGCATCAAATTATCATCATACAAAAACCTTCGAAAAAACTCTTTTCTCCTATACATAAGTGCCTATTTATACAAGTGCACTATTACCATACCATGTGTTTAAACCATGGGATTAAAAACCATGGGCTTAAACCATGGGTTATTTACAAAAAGAGGGGCTTTGACCCAACCCTGAAACCCCTAATACTATTTTGGACCGCAACTCCGCTTACAAGCTTCGCACCAAAACCACGAGTTGCCAAAATTAAGGACCTTCAAGGTCCGTGCCCCAACAGGACCCTAAGACTCACCAGTGTCTCGTCCCAGGGCACTCTGCTGCTTTTCTAGTGGAAGAATCTTGTTGGCGAAGATAGTAAATTGCTTGTTGAGGCTGCGCATGATATCTTTGGCTACTTGCTCCTTCTCCACTATCTCCTGCAATGTTGTTGAAGATGCTTCGTTGGCCTTTTCCTGTGCGAACGCATCATACTCCTTTAAGACTTTGAGCTGGTTGTCTGCAGCAATGCTCAACTCCAAGGCCTCGTTAATGAGAGGCTGCATAGAGCTCACTAATAGTGTCTCTTTTCTTCTACAAGACTCAATTTCTTGCTGGAGCTCATTGCTATGCTTTACCTTAAGCATCTTCTGCGTAGGAGGCAATGTCTTAATTTCTGCCTTTACTGCATCCAGCTCTGTCTGTCGTTGCTTGATAGTTTCTTGCAGCTTTTCCATTTCTGTGTTGTCTTGTAAGTTTTCCTAGTCCTCGACACTTTCATCTAGGAGCTTTGAGGCACTACTTACAAGATCTGAGATCTTCGTCGATAAGGCTTGAATATCTCTACGGCGTTGTTCCCTGACCTCTAGAGGACTCTCAGGAATGATGTGCAGTTGAAGCTCCACAATATTAGCCTCATGCTCTGCTTTCATCTTCTCTATCTCACTTCGAGACTGTTGTGCATATTCTTTCAGCTTGACGATCCTTTGTTCCAATTCTTCTTCAGCCTGTATGTCGAAGTCAGGGAGACTTCGACACACCTCATCCAACACTCACGCTAGTGTATCCCGCTTGCTTTATGTTTCCCTCTTCTTCTGCTCAGCTTCTTCCAACTACACTGCAAGGCTCTCACTCTAATTCATGGCATTTTCTAACTGCATGTGTGAGTATCTGTCTCGTTCTCGGATCTCCTTCATGAGTGCTAATTGACACAGAAGCAGCTCTGGCATAGACAACTTAGCGTAGTCTATCTCAACTGTCATGCTCATCTGCGATCGAGATGTTGTGTCAGTTATTATGAGGGCCACACTTGGGACCTGTCCTCTATTGCTTCTGGCTGGCCATTGCTGAGTATCTGGCTGTGCACTTGCTGCAGCGCCAATTGCTATTCTTTCTGCTAACTCCTTCAGTTCTTCAATTCACTGCGCTACGCCGGTGAGCGCATCAAGTTGAGTAGCTGCAAACTCAAACCATTTGCTGGTTAATAATTCTGTAGACTTTTTCAAAGCCTGATCAAGCTCTTCAATCGTCACAGCGGGCTCTTCAACAATATTCTTTCCCTTCGACACCTTAGCTTTCTTTCTCGGTGAAGGCTTCGTCACTTCCTCTACTTCAGGAGACTTGCGCTTATCTGGGCGATTGGGGTCTGAAATGGTTTTGACTAATTCTTCTTCTTCTTCATCAGCTCCATCATCTCCACCCTGGTCACTTTCTCTCTGCTGTGACTCATCTTGTTCGTCACTTTCTTTGAGTGGGTCATTCTGTTGCGTCTGGCTAGGACCTGTGCCACTAGTACAAGTGATCAATTTTTCCACGAAAAAATGTGGCAATATCCACGGAAAATCATGGATATTGCCACGTCTAAGTGTTTTTTTTTCCATGGAAACAATTCCGTCGCAATAGAGATGACCCCTAATTTGTGTTGCAAGAGCAAAAATGTTCTATATTTCATTAGATGTCTAAGTCGTCGCTATATCCATGCCTGGCCATCTCTGTACCCACACCTGGCTGTCTCTGTACCCACGCCTGGCCGTCTCTGTATCCACGCCTATCCGTCGCTGTATCCACGCTCTATATAAGGTTTTTTTTTTAAATGCAAACCCAGGAATAAGACGTCACTATAGCCACGCCTTGTCATCTCTGTATCCACACCTTGCTGTCTCTGTATCCACGCCTGGCCGTCGCTGTATCCACGGTTACAACTGTTTTTAAAAAAAAAATACAAATGCATTTACTGGGCTCTCCACGCAAACGAACTGGGATGGCCTGCAAATATCCATGTTCGATACCAAGTCCCTCGCAAGTTGGGAGAGCATTATTATTATTATTAGACTCATGTATGATAACTTCTTTTATCTCAGCCACTATTTCACTCACGCTAGGCCTACAAGATGGCTTAGCCTCAATGCATCTTAGGGCTAGATTGGCAACAGCAACTATTGATTTAATGTCGTAGTTTCCATCCATCCTCTTGTCTACGATTTCTCCAATTTCCCCATTTATTGATATGTCAGGATTTTCATCCCTCTCCACTTGCACATATGGTGTGACCTATAATTACGTAACATATTAATGAATGGAATTAGAATATCACAAATTATTGCGAAAATGTAATTATAAGATATCAAAATTATAACTAAAATTGGAAGAAGATGCAGTTGAATATCATCAACTACGTAGTCAGTAGGTTCATGTTTCATATTGAGAATGATAAATTATAACCGAATTCCTTACCCATTCAACCAGGTTAACTTGCTCTTCCGGTAGATTTACATATGATTTCTAACAACACCACTCCAAAACTATATATATCACTTTTCTCAGTGAGCATTTGAGTGCGAAAATATCTGCCCCGGCCCAAACAAAAATGACTTAAATAAGTTGTTATCACTTGATTTGTAAATGTATTGGATTTTCAAATCATAGGTCCCGCATTCAAATTATATAGGTAATCAATTCCAGATGTGATTACCTACAAGGCTTTGATTAAGGCACATTCTGAGGAAAGAAATATATAGGAAGCCTCTGAACTTCTTGATAACATGATAGGTTGTGGAATTGTGCCAGACGACTCTCTCTATAACACTGTCATTGACAGACTTTGCAATCAATGGAAATTTGATACTGGTATGAAACTCTACAATGAAATAGAAAGGAAAGGCATGCTCCCAAGTATTAGCAGTTACATGTCACTTATCAGAGTACTCTTAAAAAATTGCAAAAAGGAGGAGTTTAATGAGATTCTGAACAACACCTATGTAAAAGAATTGGCTTCTGATGTCAGAACTTGCAATATGCTGATTGATTGTTTATGCATGGAAGATGCAGATTTTGTCGGATAACCGACGAAAATCCACCTGTTAAATAAATTCAACTGTCAACTTATTACTGTTTATCTTTTGACAGACCTTAATTATATCATAAAGGAAAAGGACAAACATGTTCAATGTTATTAAGACAAATGACATTAAAATATCCATGAAAAGATATGCCACATTCATCAAAAAGAATGAACCAGAGAATAGATAAAATAAAAACCCAGTTGGATCAATAATGCCAATGTTAACAGTGAATTCATAGAGTAGAAACTTCCCATATCAATAATATTAAAAAAAATGGCCACAGTAAATGGTTTGACTCTTTGAGTTTCCGGCAAAATCTTACCATCTGGCACACATGTGAGAGGGTTCCTTCAATATCAGCCACATTTAGTTTCCAAAGTGAGTTAATCATCAATTCTTTGTTGGACTGTAGATATGCTTCCAAATCACCTTCAGAATAATTCCCCTCTGTACTCAGTTGTCGTTTCATATCTTCTTGTAACTGTAGCATATCGCCTCCATAAGCTGTTCAAAAAAGTTCAAGGAACCAATTAAGCATAAACTAATCTAACATTCATGCATTTTTTGTGGATTCAACTATCAAATTAAAGACTAGAAATTAATGTAAATTTACACAGCAATTAATCCATGCCACTACAAATGCTATTGGGCCATGGTTGAGGCATGGCATTGCCATACCAATGATCCAGGGTCAAACACCAGCAGGCATAGAACCCTGAACAATGTGTGTTTTAGCTGATCCCACATTGAAGGAGGGGTGTGATAATGCAGAAATTGGGATCATAGCTCCCCACAGACCACTCTATATGTTTACCCTTACCACTACAAATTTCACCATTTTTTTAAATCCTAATGTTTATGAAAAAAAAAGAGGAAGGGCATATTCAATGATCATATCCTCTTTCTCTGTGCCAGTAGGGCAAAAATAAAATCTGATAAGCTGGAGCATCTAATTACTTTTAGCATCGTTTATAAGCAAATAACCTTTATCCAACAATTGCATACATATCTCTTCCCTCCAATTCCAATAGAAAGATTGAAGTGAACAAACCTCATCAGCAAAAACAGATTTTCACCTTAGCTTCTAGATGGTGAACATGGTAAACCTTCCAAATCCCTATGAAGGCCAAGAGCACTAGATCCTTGGATTCACTGAAAAGCATGGCTCTGCAAAGCACTTTTCCCTAAAAGAGAACTGGGTGCTGATCATTGATGTGCTGACAGCAGTCCCTGCCAAATAGGCAGTCCCAAAAAATGTACCACAAACTGTACAAAGTTCTATCTGTCAGCCCACTCTTAGCCAAGAGGTCCTTTAAAGGGAGCCACCATTAAATGACTAGCCATGCAAATACCCAGTGCGTATGACAAACCACAGGGACCACACGCTATGAGGTCAGGATCAGAAGAAATCCAACAGCAATAAGAACAAGGCCAGGACATGCCTCTGGTGAAGCCAGGAGTACAATTTCCAAGAATCAGACTG
>LPNX010356049.1:0-33161 GCA_001517045.1 Pseudotsuga menziesii | reverse complement strand
AAGTCCCAAAGGTCTCTCCAAGTAAAAATGTTTTTCATTTTGGCCATACAGGGGAGCTATCACAGCTGGAAAATATATGGCAAAGAGCATAGTGTGAAGGGAAGGGGTTGGTTATTCTTAAGGCATAGTGCATGGATGTCTTTAATTTTATCATTGCTCCAGGAAGGTCTGTGGAAAGTGTCTCTGAGAAAGATCCTAGTTTCAAGAGAGGACACATTTTGGATAGAGCAGACATCTAAAGATACTTCATTACTCACACTTTGTGAGCAGTTAGTTTTTTGTGTATTGAAGGATGGGCAATCAAGCGTTTTGCTAAAAATATTGACATCCCTTTTGAGCATGCATGTCGGGGCACTGCGAAAAGCTGTGCTTTTTGTTCTTGATGGAAAAGAATGTGAAGATGATGCACTGTTTTCACTAAATTTTCTGCTTCAAGTAGGTTATGACAAGTCAAAGCAGGAAGAGCTATTGGGGAAGCTAGGAGCTAGATTTAAGCTTATAGAGTATGTACTTGGAACTCTGACAAAGTTTAGAGGAATTGTGAGCAAAGAAAACACAGGGAACCTGAACAAACTTTTTCTGAGCTCCTCGTTGCATGGTTTCCCATCACATGGTCAAAATACATATAAGTTATAAAATCCAGATATATAATAGTATAAAGGTTGCAAAACTAATTAATTTAAAGAGGAAACAGTTTTCTTGTATACATTTTAGAGTCCAAAATCCACAGATGTTGCCAAATGGACCACAGTATGACAGTAAGTACAAGGTCAAGTATAATTAGTGGCAACTTCTAGCTGCATGAAACACTACTACATGTAGCCTGTGTCTTGTGGTTCAGTTTTCATTAGTGCTGGTCTCAAGAAAAGTTTAATATTTAATAGAGGATTTTATATTTCGGTTTTGTATCTGATAATGGAAGAACTGATATATATGGGCAGTTCTAAAAGGGACATGGACACTTTTGAACAGTTATAGGGTATGAAGATGATTTTGTCTGCACTCAATTTGATAGGGAATTTGATAAAAACCCATAATATTTGATATGTAAGTGCAATAGCACACTAAAAGTGTGATTTCTTTTCTCCATGAATAGAAATGATGATTATTTCCTTGGAAAAAAGTTAACCATGAAGCAAAACAAGAATTAATAACCATCATATATTATAGTTGGACAAATATTTGAAGACAACACATGCAAACATTTCCAACAAAAAATGAATATCCTTCTATGATGCATTTCATGGTACCATAAAAAGTGTTTTCTTCAATCCTGGTCTGAAGTGAGGTTTCGAATCATGCCCAACGAGATAATATTGGACTTATTATTTGCCAAGTACAAAAAAGCAAAGTCAAACAGAATAATAGAACAAAAAATGTCAATAAAGTGATTATATAAGAACCTTACATGTTATCAAGGTCAATAAATTCTGCCTTCACCAGTTCTGCTGTAAGTCTGTACGGTCCATCAGGAACAGGCTCATTTACCTCTGGACGCAGGTAGTACTGGAATTTAAATCCAAGAATGTGTGCAGCATGAGACTGTCAAGAATTGAGAATTAAAAGATTAGCTATAACCCATGATAAATACAAATTTTCCAACTTTTCTTGATTCTCCAGCCAACCATCAATATATCTATCTATATATATATAAAGTGTGGGCAAGAAAGTTCTGTATTTCAAATCATGTATCCACTTTGAAAAATGCAGAAGTCTACCTTTGGGAAAATAGGTATTAGTTCAAGAAAAGCATAATTTTCGGGTTGTAGCTCAAAACATTCCAAGACCTAAAAAGGATTCCATAGTCAGTTCGAACTTCAAACATCATCCTACCAATGGAAGAAAAGAAGACATCCAGCATATTTCTCCAAAATCAAAACTATGCATGTTAAGCATGTAAGAAACTCATGTATGACAGTAACAAGAACAAAGTAAGCTGTATATTAATAAAATAGAAAAACTACATCCAATATCTTGGGAATATAAAATAGAATAATGAAAACAGGTAATCAGAATAGGATGGTGCAACAAAAAGAGAACACAAACATTCATGAAACCAGATCAGAACTCTCACCAACCTCTTGGTAATATGAATGGCAATATAAGTGATTAGAATAAGGACCACCATCTTTTGGAACATTTTTTAGGGAGACTACAATATACTACAATCTCAAATGAAAAATATGCTCAAGGGTCAAGACATCCTGCTCACACGATACAACTACACAATAATTTTCAGAAACTCATCTTTGCAAGTGGAAAGTCCAGGCTTAATGACAACCAAGATAGATCACATCATCAAACATGTGTGTCTAAGAACATTGATTAGAATGATAATAAGTTAAATAAAATGATGGAACATACTAGCAGGAAACAGAGAAGATACCTTTACAAGAAACCTTAAATATTGCTTCTTGTTAAGATTCAAAACGTTTACAAATTTCATAAATCATTAGATCCAAATAATGTAATACACTAGCAAAAATAGTTTAAAATAATTTGGCATGCTCCTTCAACACGGTGATTCCAGGTGACCCGTGCATTAATGAGTTAATAATAAAATACTTAAAACATAAAATTAAACTCTAAGTAAAGAATAGTGAAAAAACTTACAATGTCGAAAACACGGTTTGGGTCCAAATCAAAGTGGCCAATTAATGACTGCAAAGTAATGTATGGTGAAAGTAAGTAAATGTATTAAAGCAGTATAAAGGGAGCAATAGACCTATTGAAGATATTTGCACTAATTATAATAGACTACTATGCACAAATGACCACATGGCAATAACAAAATTGAAACATACCCCATCCATATTTAACAGATATAATGGAAACAAAATACAATGAAGTAAAACACGCTAATAGTAAATTCATGAACCTTAATTGTGCTGATCGCTGCAGATGCAGTCCTCCGTGTCAATCCACCAGAGCCACATTGACATAAAAGAGTCACCTGCAATAGGTCCCATGGGGTCATTATTCTATTTAATTTTCAACCTCAACGTTTTTATTACATCCAAAATTCCTTTCCTGGAAAACAAATCTTCTACTCATTCATACTAAACATTATAAAGTTACATAAGAATATGGTTTTTTTCACTTGCAGACACGTCATTAGCTTCATATCTATTACTATATGACTTCCACTTATCCTACGTTTTCTATTTGTGTGCCATTCACTAGGATTTGTTAACCCTGCTTGATATGGATTTTCATAGTAATTGACTAACGTCTCAAGTTTTTTCCTTTTAACCATGATTGTCTTCTGCCATAAAGCACAACCATAGTGATCTCTCGACAATATGATTACTTGGAGATGTAATTTTACTATAGTGATTCGAAGCTGCCTGCTATTGCCTTTATCTGGATTCAGACCCTTAACGCAATTAAGTAAATATTCAGTAACTGACCTGAATCCTTAATTCATGTGGTTACAATCATTCAATCCAATTGATTATTCTGCATAATTGTTTGAACCTTTTCCTAAAGATTCCTTCATTTTAATAAAATGATTTTAAGATAAAAATAAAACAATCCCTGTGCTATGCTTGTTCCAAGAATCTTGTCTAGAGTCATCAACATAACCCCACTCTACAACCTTCCCATCCTGGTTGATGTTCAATATAAGAAATAAGTTAATACAGATTACACAAGGAGGAACTTTTCAGCTTCCCACAGGAACAGGCTATTTAGAATCATGGGTATATCATGTGGTACAAAGTGTTATAAATGTGAATGAAGGAGTCACAGAAGAGCATGGAATGGCCGATCTATTTCAGCAACTAATTGAAGTTAGTGGGGTTCATAACTAGGTTATTGTAGAAGACAAAGTTCTTCAAGATCTAGGTTTAAATTGGTATGATCTCTATTCTATTGTTTGTCGCATTTTGGAAGTGTGGCAGAATAGGGAAGCTTCCTAAGTGCATGAGCTTATACTTGAAAGATATTGTTTTGTACTTGGCTGGATCACTCTATCAGATATTGATGTTAAGGAAGCTGGTGCTTTGCCATGGAGTCCTGAATTGGGCAGAGACAAGTTGCTTGAAATTGAATACTTCATAATTTTTAGCAGAATTCTGCGCCATAATGTTCATTTTGGCCATACAGGGGAGCTATCACAGCTGGAAAATATAATTCTAGATATACTCTCTCAGCTTCAAACATTATACAAAGAGCTAAAACTTATGACAAGGTTTTATCCTACAATTTAGATCTTTTGCAATTAAGGAAGGCATATAAAAGTGGATCTCTGGACATGAAGATTAAAACAGAATATTCTAATGCAAGGGAACTTAAATCCCATCTTTCAAGTGGCTCTATCGTCAAATATCTTCTTACTATAACTAGCAGAGGCAGGCTTGCAGTAGGAGAAGGTGACAAAGTAACAATCTTAGATGCGAGGCAAATTATTGGACAGCCAGTTGTTGCACCTGTGACAGCAGACAAGTCTAATGTGAAGCCTCTTTCCAGGAATTCAATTCGATTTGAACTAGTTCATCTTGTTTTCAACTCTGCAAATGAGAACTATTTGGTCGTAGCTGGGTATGAGGAATACCAAGTTCTCACTGTCAATTCTCGAGATGAAATAACAGACCGTCTTGCAATTGAGCTTGTGGCTAGTGCCAAACTTTAAGACTTTTAGTGTTCTCATTAGGTCACTTGACACAAATGATAAGCTGCAAGAAGCAAACAGGGTAATGAAAGAAATGCTAGTATTGCTTACCCATATCACTTGAAAGATGAACACTGTAAATTATGGATAATTTATTAATTTCTGAGGTATGGTAAAAATTTGACTACTTGAAAGATTCAAGAGAAATGGGAGAGGATTTAGAATCTGTTCCATTGGCCCTCAATTCGCTTAGTTGATCTACTTCTGGAGGAACTGTCTTGACTCTTGACAGTGGACTTATTCTCATTCATTTTTGAGGAATACAGGTTTAGATATTATCAAGTTGAGATCTTCTTCTGCACTTAACTGAGAACACAATCGGAGGGAAGAGGGCAAGGCTCTTCCACATATTAGGTGGCAACTACAAAATAACCGCAGCAACAATAATAATAATAGCTTACCATCGTTTCACTTCGATTCTTCCTGTACCATCGTCGAGATAAAATGAGACATCAGTAACCCTCTCTTCCTTGTTGAAGACCATCCCAACGAGGTTACCTGCACACCCAAAAGACATACATAGTAAGGTGATTTATTCCATAATACATAAACACCTTGAATGTTCAGTAAAAATCAAGAACGGTTCTTACATTGTTGACGTCAACGCCATCTATTGTAAAATTTGAATTCTCATCAGAGAGCTTCTGGGTTGCCTGGCTTATCTGTTTTACCGTCAATGGAAGAAGCCCGGTGCTGGTACCGCTTTTCTGCAAAACCATCCATGCTTGATTGAATGTTGGGCTCCTTAAACTGCCAAAACATGCAGAGGTTGAAAACCCTAAAACCGCCTAAGCTGAGAGGAAAATCCGCTTACCCTCACAGAGGAAAAACCTCCTTCGTTAACTTGGGTGGCCTGAGAGGGCATAAAACCACCTCCTGAGAATAGAGAACCTCCATCCAACTGAATCTGCATGCCAAACATCTGTATTCTCTAGTTTGTTAATCCCCGCAGAGAACAAGGGTTTTTGGATGAAATTCACAAAGAAAATAATATCGGGTTTTTTCTGCTACCAAGTCTTCACTGATATTGGCGATTTGAGGGTGGAAGCAAAAATCCCGCCAATTTTCTTCCTTCCATTTCATTCACCACTTTGTGTTGAATTATATTGACTTACCAATGGAAATGAACCTATTTATTGTACACGAATGGAAACATAGTTATATATGCATAAAATGAAAAATGAGTAATAAATAAATATTAGGGAGGTAGTGTTTGATTATCCCTTGGTGGAGAACTATGGCACTTCATAATGTATGAGAATTAGGTTCTGATTCTTTGGACCTCGAGACACCTACTAATTCATTTGAAAGAATGGGTGCATGAGAAATAGTTCAATATTATTGATTAAAAGTTTACAAAACTATTAATCATTTTTATTAATTTATAAAATAAATAAATTATCAATGGTTACTTTCATTTTCATATGTGATGCCTTGCGCTTATAGATATACTGTGCAGGATTATGCTTGTGAGCAAGTTATAGTGATCACGTGTAAGAGCATAGAAATAGATAAAAATATGAACCTTATTCAGTACATGACCCTCAAAGCAATTAAGTAAATATTCAGACGGTCAGGCGTGGATACATCGATGTCCAAGAGTTTAGGCGTGGATATAGAGACGTCTAAGAGTCTAGGCATGGATACAACGACAGCTAGGCATGGATACAGCGACGCCTTGTTCCTATTACATCGGCTTTTACACCGAAAAGTAAGAAACGTGGAAAACCTCCGTGGAAAAATACGCGCTTTTGTACTAGTGTGCCCACATCTGTTACTGGGGGAACTGGTATGCTTAGCCTTGTTCCTGCGTCCTTCATCCATTCAGTCGGCCACTACTGAACTACTGCGAGGATGTCTTCCTCGTTCACCACGTATGGCAACTTCGACCATTTATGCTTGTTATCTGTGCGGGCTTGGATGAAGACATGATGCATGTCAGCCATGAAATTGGCCACTCCCGCGTACTGAGAAACTAGCTCATTACTGAGCCGCGGTGTCTTCAGGATCTCGTATGAAATATTTAGGGCATAGAAGGCGAACACATAGTTCGTCATCTGCTGCAAGGTTTTATCTTGTGAAACCCAAAGAGATGCGTACCTTGCTGCACCAGGAATGTGTGGAGGCACATCAACAAATTGTGCCTTGGTAGGTTCTCTCCATCCTACCAGTGCAATAAGCACTAACACCCATGAGTAATGAAAGGGTCTACCTTTCTCCTGTGCATCGTGAACATATTCGAGGAATTCTCTAGCAATGTACTCTGCCCATTTGTAACTATAGCCTTTGGCACAGTTCACAGCAATACTGACAATCAGGGCAGGTACTTCATTGGGTCTGCACTTCCGCATTAGTTTGCATGCTAGTAGCTCTACGGCGAAGCGGATGTTTTGATGTTGAATTGTCGAGGTTTGATACCCTCGCTTTCCTTTCGTCAAGCCTGAAGCGGTCCTTCATGTGCTGCGCCAGCTTCGTGTCTTCGTGCTTTCCAATGAAATCAATGCCAGGATCAGGCCCTTCCTTCAGCAAGCCTATAATCCTGTGAATAAGCTCTCCATCAATGGAAATTCACTGGCTTCCTATCCATAGGTGCCCATCATGCACCAATGCCAATAGCTTCTTGACCACTATGGTAACCTGCGTGCTGTGACCAAAGTGGGGGACATTTAGCATCTTCAACAAGCCAGCTTGCTCCAAGGCAGCAGCCCACTGTTTCATTTCCAGTAGCGTCGTACTGGTCTCCGGATAATGGACAGAGTGCAAGTATTTCCCAGGTGCGAACTGCAAAAATTTCCCATGATCATTCGTATCATGGTCTGCGTACTTGAGCTGGTCTATTTTCCCTGTCATCATTCTGACCAACTGCACACCCTGTGGCAGCGAAGGGGTGCGTAATGTGAACTTGGCTGTCCGCTGAGGTGGTTGAACTCCTGGTCGAACGGGTGGAAGATATGGTGGAAGTTGCAGTGCAACATTCTCATCCTCTCCAAAGTCTTTGAATTCTCCGGGAGGATTCATCACGGGATCCTTCGGTGTCTTTCCTGATGGCTTGTGTCTTTCTTCGTTCTGCTTAGAATGAACTTCTGCCTTAAACTTCTTCCTGGTTGATCGTGTCTGCATTGGTTGATTCGGTTCTGGGGGAGTCTCTTCACAAGGTGCAGATGTAGGTGGGTTGCTCATAAGGTCCTGCAGACCCCTCTGTCTAAATTCGTTCAACAATTCCTGAACTTCACGATCAGCTAACATGGACTCAACTCAGAAAAATGTGTAACGCAAAATTTGTAGGCTTGGGTGTCTTCTTATGGAATCCAATGACCAAATCTGCCATAATTGTGCATTAAAGACACCAAATCTGATAGAGCGGCTATAGATCTTGTCCAAACGGTGCTAGATTTCCCAAAATCTCATCATTACAGGCAGTTAATGCAGTTAACGTACCGGCGCCACCAAATCTGATTTTTTTCCAACGGTCATATTTTAAGCTTCGACACACATTTCTTCTTTGGCACAGCCACTAACATAAGCTTCTCCACCATAAGGACCTTTGACACAGTACATACCTTCGACACATCCTGACACAGTTTCGACAGAACTTCGAGCTTCGACACTTCCAACAATCTGCCAAATCTCTCTGAGAACAGCTTCATTATAGTCTAGTACCCAATTTCAACTGTTCTTGGTACTTAGACTCTTCTTCTTTCTATTACTTTTGATCAAGGAGGTACAGGCCCGTCCCTGTACTTCTTTAATCTACTTCCATTCACCATGGAAGGCAGAATTTCTCCATTCAGCTTAGCTAACTGAACTGCACCACCATTGGTAACTTTCTGAACTATGTATGGTCCTTTCCAATGTGTCTTGAACTTACCTGGGAAATTCATGAATTTACTGTCGTACAAGAGCACAATATCACCATTCTAGAAATGCTTCTTTTTAATGTGTCTATCATGCCATGCTTTTTCTCTAGCTTTCTATACTTGCTGCTGGAACCCTGCAAGGAATCTGTCTTCTTCTAGTTCCAGTATCTTTGCCAGCCTTTCATTCAACATGGATGGATCATCCATATTTGTGAAGGTAGATATTCTTAGGCTAGGAACAATGTACTCCATGGGCATAACTACTTCCTGTCCATACACCAGCCTAAAAGGTGTGTGGCTTGTCAACTTCTTGCAAGTGGTTCTATAAGCCCATAATACTGGTGGAATTCTGAGATCCCAATCATTTCTGTTAACATTGCAAACCTTCGTCAGAGCATGCTCAAGAATCTTGTTAAAGGCTTCGACAGTTCCATTTGCTTGAGGATGGTAGGCAGTACTCTTCTGATGATATACTTGAAATTCTTTGGTCAATGCTTCAATAGTATTATTCAGAAAATGTGATCCTTGATCACTCATAAGATGTTGTCGAATATGAACTTCGCAGTTGTAGCAGTGCTACAATCCTTGACTGGTTGAGCTTTGGCCCAACAAGTAAGGTAATCAGTTGCTGTAATAATGTATCTTGCTCCAGATTTCTTTGCAGGGGGATTGATTGGTCCAACAAAATCAATAGCCCACTTGTCAAATGCTTGTAAAGTTACCTGTGGAACCAGAGGCATCTCATCCCTTCTGGATGGTTTTCCTATCCTCTAACAGATATCGCAGCTGTGGCAATACTCTCTTGCATCCTTATGAATCGTAGGCCACCACAATCCAGCTATCAGAATCTTCTGTGCTGTAGCTTTTCCTGCATAATGACCTCCTACTGCTCCAAAATGTGCCTCAGCCAAAATCAATGGCTTTTCATGCTCCAAGACACATCTGCACATAATTTCATCTGGTCCCATATTATATAGCTGTCCTGCTGTTGTAATCTCACAGATCACATAAGGTTACCAATAATACATACTAAAACATACATAAATATAAAACAGAGACAAGAGACAAGAACAGATAGGAGTGAAACAGATTATATTATTATAGTGAGTCCATACAATGCAGAGAACTGAACTGAGTTCTCGTTTGGCTCAACAACCTAATATATACAATTTACAGATGGTTACAAAATAACTACCTGTCGGTTCAGTGAACCGGCACGACTTTTTAGATAGCCGACCTAATCTTTCAGTTTAGTCGGTCGACCGACTTAGTCGACTGATCGACTAAGTCGCCCCATCGACTTAGTCAGTTGATAGACTAAGTCGGTCCTTTGTTCAAGTCAACTTATCGACTTGCTCCTTCTACATCTCCCCCATGAACAAAACGTTTCTTTGTTCCCAAAGAAACAGGGAGGTACAAAAAATAGTATTATTTGGGGCCTCCAGCATTTCTAATTTGAGGTCGCTGCCTCGACCTGCTAATGTGAGTGTGATGGAAATTATTTTGGCCACAATCTGTGGCGTTCAAGTTGTGATTTGCCCGATCATCAACCCTTTATAGTTTTTCTGGGACGTCGATCCTGTAAGCTATTTGACCAGTCCTTCCTTGATTTTGACTGGTACAGGGTCTCTGTTGTTGGATAGGCCAGTCAGTTTGGAGATGATATCCCCAGAAATGTCGATCGACTCGTCAAAGTAGAACCGACCATTGTGATAGCGGCTGATAATGAATTTTACAGCAGCTTCTTTTGTCCCACCAAATCTTGCTATCAGTGGTGCATTGGCATATCCGAAGAGGGTGTTGCGTCGGAATTTTTCAACTGCTTGAGTCATTTTCTTGTCGACGAAATCCCACTCTTGGATCTCAGCCCATATTTTTTGCCATGGGCCCTCCTGGACTTTGGTGTTTTTTATGTTCTTTAGTCTGTGGACCAAAGGTGTATCCATAGCCTGTATCTCTTTCGCCTTGGTCGATGCTCTGGTTTGTTTGGGGGCCATTATGTCTGTGTGGTCGAGGTTGCTACAGGGTTCTCGGTTTTTGGTCGACTGAATGTTTGAATGCTCTTTGTGTAAGGGGTGTGGTGAATGAACCTTCGACGGTCCAGTATTTATAGGCGCTGGTGTGGTTGTGTGGGGAAATGGACGTATTAATGGTGGATTTGACGTTCCAGATGGAATACGCGAGTGTGAACTAATGGAAAATTGCTTTCAGGGCTCGAGGTCATAAATGCACGATGGGACTTTCGAGGCCATCGGCTGGTGGCGATGTGGAGAATGGTCGATGAAGATGGTCGAAGGTCATGATGGCAGTTGTCGAACTTGTGATGTCCTGTCATGGTGTTGTGTTTATGGGATATTTTGTTTTGGAAATTTTTTTTTTAGCTTTTTATGGATTTTGGTTGCCAGTTACAGTCGTTATATGATTTTTTTTTTTCAGTTTCTGTATCGTTTTAGTCGGTCCTTTGTTCAAATCGACTTATCGACTTGCTCCTTCTACACCTGCTATCAAGGTAAAGTCAGCTGCTCTAACCACCGGCTGCTTCTTCTGCTATGTTTTCATCTCAGAAGGTGCAAACCCTATAGACAAGTACTGAACAATATCCTGAAAATAGTCATCAACCATCTGGATGGAAAACAACTAGGCATCAGGAAGACCTTCGTCCAAACTAGTGGGTTCTTCTCCTGACTCGAGCCTCGACAAGTGGTCAGGCCCCATGTTAAGTATTCCTGGCTTAACTATGATCTCAAAGTCATACTCCTGAAACAAAATCAGCCATCTGCATATCCTTCCACCTAACATAGGCTTGTTAACCAAATACTTCAAAGCAGAATGGTCAGTGAACATCTTAAAATGAGGTCCTAACAAATAATGTCGAAATTTCTGCAAAGCATAAACCATAGCTAGACCTTCTTGTTCTGTTGTAGTATAATTTTTTTCTGCTGTGGACAATTTTCTAATTGCAAAAGCAATAGGGTGATCAATATTACCTTCACCCGACTAAGCCAATACTACACCTAAATCAATGGAAGATGCATCGACATGACTATGAAACTCCTTATTCTAGTCAGGGAATACTAAGATAGGGGCAGTTACCATCTTTTCTTTCAAAATTTCCAAGTTTTCCTGACATTCAGGTGTCCATTCAAACTTAATATATTTCTTCAATTTCTTTTCCATAGGGGCTGTAATCTGAGCATATCCTTTAATGAATTTCCTGTAATATCCAGTATGACCAAGCGTAGTGTGAAGTTGCTTAACAAACTTCGGAGGTGGTAAGTTCACAATAATGGCTATCTTCGCAGGGTCCACCATCAATCCTTGCTTACATACAATGTGACCTAGCAGAATTCCAAAAGGTGCACAAAAGATACACTTCTTCAGGTTCAATGAAATCTGATGTTGTCTACACTTGTCCAGCATAAGTCTTAAACTAGCTATATGATATTTCAATAACTCAAAGATAGTCCAATCATCAAAGTAAACTTACAAGAACTTATGAATAAATTCCTTAAATGCAGACATGACTACTATGGAAAACATAGCAGGTGCATTCTTTAATCCAAAGGGCATAACAGTATACTGAAAAGATCCCATTTCTATAGCGAAGTTTGTTTTATGTCAATCCTCTGGAGCAATTCTGATCTGATGGTAACCTAAAAATCCATCAGTGAAAGAATACACTTCTTTACCTCCGACATTGTCTAAAACTTCATCTGTAAAGGGAGTAGGAAAAGGATCATGTAAACAGGCATCATTCAGCTTCCTCAAATCAACATAGATTCTGATTTCTCCCTTGGTATTCTTTTCTTGTACCACCATAGGGCTGACCCATTCGGACTCTTCGACAGGCTCAATGATTCCTGCAGCAAGCATATTATCTAGCTCCATCCTGACTTTTTCTTTATACTTAGGGTTCAGCCTATAAGGGCGCTGCTTCACAGGCTTCGCATCAGCTTTCAAAGGGATTTTTATCACTCCTATATTACCAAGGATACCTTTCATTTCTAAGAACTTCGTCGTAAATAAGTCCTGATACTCATGGAGAAGTTCAGTCACTTTGCTTACCATTTCTTCATCCCAATAATCTCCAATGGTAGCATACTTAGGCATCTCTTCTGATCCAATGTTTACTTTCCTTGTTTTCAAGGGCTGGGTTACTTCAGGTGCTTCAACTGCTGGTCCATGTACTTCGCAGTGTCCTTTGGACTCAGGAATATTAATTTTGCGAGGGTCATCATCTTCATCAATGGCGAGGTTATAGAATTCTACTGCATTAGCTTCTTGTTCCTTCCAATCAGGTTGGTATTCGGCTATTTCTTTATCATCAAACACCTTAGTATGGATCAACCTAATAGTTGTGTCCAAAGCAAGGCAATCCTCATTAATAGAAAATGTGAGCACAAAACTATCAACAAGGCTAACCCAACTTACAGTACCATGGTGAATCTCAACCTCCGCATACCAGTTCTTTGCTACAGGTTCCAGAGTATGTACAAACTTATGTACCCATTCTTCACAACATACATGCTTCCATGCTTCATAACACTGCTCCAAATGTTCCTGAGGGCTAGTCTTACCATCAAATCTGCTTCGTACTTCCTGAGATTGATCCATGAATCTTAGGCGAAGAAAATTTTGACAAGCTCCCCAACTATGAATATGCTTTTTGTGACCATTCCACGATCTGGCAGTTGTGGCTCTGAATACTGAATCTAGAGTCTCCATTTTCTGTGAATCTGGTACTTGCTCTGAGAATTGTACAATAAAATCTTTTGGGTCTGTCAAGCCATCAAAAGTAGGTAATATCTTTGTCTGTGAGCCAACCCATCTGATAGACTTGGTAATTCTTGCACATTGATGTCCATGTAGCTCATAAAGTCAAGTCTGCCAATTCTCTAGGCCTTCATCTGAATCAGTCATGCAAGAACTATCACACTACCAATCCATTATGCCTTCAGCATTAGGGTTAACATAGTCTTCTTCTTTAGTTGTGATGTTATAAATATGATCCAAAACATCCTGATCTCCATCTCTAATTGGCTCTGTATACCTTTCTCCTTGAGAAGGGTCCAACAGAACTATGACGCTCAAGCCTTTTCCTTCAAAAGTCATCTATCTATTCTTAAGGTTGATTACTGCATAATTGTCTATTGCCCATTCAATTCCTATCAATGCTGGATAGGGGTTGCTATCATCAATTATTTCAATGACTTCAAAATCTACTAAGGTACTGACTCCATCAATGTCCACTGGTACACTAGGAAATCTTCCTAAGGGTACAATCTTCTGCTGATTGGCTAATCTCAGCTATATAAGGGACTATTCAAGCATAGATCTTCCCATTTGTTCCCATGTCTGCTTAGTTAGGACGTTCACTTCTGATCCTAGGTCTAAAATGATATCAGTCATGTCATAATCTCCTATCTGAGCATGCAATCTCATTTCTCTTCCAGTCCTTCTAACTCTATTAATAGTTTTTCCTCTATCAGAGCTTCGCTGAGGTTCGCAAGATGCAATAACTTTATGTAACTCATTCAAAGCATTCTGATTTCTTAATAGCTTCATACAACTCTATAAAAATGATGTTAGTGCACTTACTTGATCTGGCGAGGCTTCTTGTAACTGTAACTGCTGTTGATGCTGTTGTGTAGTTGCTACTGATGTTCTCGGATCAGCAAGGTCTTTTCTAGCTTCCATAAATGTTCCTTTTTCTCTTCCAGCATTGAAGGGTAGAATTTTCTCTAGGATCTTACGGACCCAAGCCTCGTCAGGCTATTTACCCTTATTCTGCACTTGCGTCGTAGCTCCACTCCTTGTAACAACGTTAATGGCTGGGATAGGTCTTTTCTCTATAGCAATCATCTGAATATTCTAAGTAGCGCCATTTCTTTCTTGTATCTTGGCTATCAACTATGGACATTGCTCAATCACATGATCGACTGCTCTACAATATCGACATGTCGTAGTTGGGTTCTGACAATCTCTAGATACATGTCCTGCCTGATTATAGTTATAGCAAATAACCTAGCCTCGACCTCTTCCAGGCATATCACCATGACCTCAACCTCTGAAATTACCTCGACCTGATGTACTACCATGGTAACCATATCCATCATTGCCTTATGCATTGGGTTGTACCCTATAAGCATCATAGGTTCGCTCTCTCATGAGGTCAAAGCTGTGACATTCGTCTTCGTTGTGTCGAACTGACTTACAGAACTTGCAGTAGGGATTATTAGGTACTTGAACATATCTCTGCAGCAGATAGCAATCTTCAGGTTGATGCTGGCCAGTTGTTCTATAGATCTCACAATATAGGACATTAGGGTTAAACGGGTTTGGTGCACCAGTATTCAGATAATTTCTTAGTGCAGGACACTGTTCTTTGTCATGACCTTCTGTATTACATCGTGTACACCAAACCTCTTCGCGAGTAGCTTTCCCTTTTTTCATGTCGCAAAGCTCCAAAGCCATTTCTGCTAACTCCACCTGTATCTGAGCTATTCCATAATTATCTCCAATAGGAGTTGTTTCAAGTTTCATAGCAATTTCCAATACCTCTTGCTAATCAGCAACCTTTTGTTCCATAAGTGGAGTCCTGATATGAGGAAATAATGCTGCGATGAACCATTCTTTATGCTATTCTAGTCCAATAGTGAAACTAACTTGGTCCAACAGAACCTTGACCCTCTGATCAAAGTCCCAAAATAATTCACCTCGCTTCTGCTGAATTTCTTTCAGTTCAGTTATACACTGTGACTTTGATTTAGGCTTCTTGAATTCTTTGATCATTGCTTTTTTAATATCAGCCAAGACATAGTTCTGAGTACTAGAAAACTTCATAAACTAGGTCAAATCTCAGTCTCTGAAAGAGGTGACCAGCTGCGCTGTTCTTATATTTTGATCCATAATATTCTTAGCAGTCCAAACAGCTTTGCATAAGAACCAAAACTGCTCTGGATCCTCTGATCTAGTTCCTTTAAAGACTGGGATTTTGATATCATCATTAACATGGGCCATATTGGATCGAGGGGGGGGAGGAGGGGGACTGATAACAGGGGGAGGGGAACTTACTGAGGTAGACTGACCTGTGACGAGACTACTAGGGTTAGGGTTACTTTCAGACTGCGACGGGCTCTTAGGGATAACAGGTCTTTGATGCGGAGTTATAGGAGGGTTTCTTCAGATTCAGACTCTTCTGGGCTTAAAGGGGTATAATCAGTATTCTGGCCTAGGGTAAAGGATCCAAAAGATCTCTTGTATCTTTTACCGTTGCGAAGCAAACCACTTTACTCGTCGAAGTCACTTTCGCTTTCAAACATAGGTTAGTAGCAATAAATCTAGCAATCTGATTCGATAAGCAATATGCGTTTCTCAGCCAAGAGCATTTTAATTTTTAGACTTAATGAATTCAGGTACTTACCCCTTGGTCCTTTGAAGAACTGTCTTTCTGCTTCGCTGAAATAAGTATGTGTGTCAATGGCGAACTCCGTCACAAATGCTTCAAGGGTTCACGTTGTCCAAAAGTCAACAGCTTTAGATACCACGTTGTTCACTCTTTTCAACAGCTTAATTCTTTCTGGGGTCCAGGTAGGAGACTGATCTTCTTGGAAGTTTTTCTTTCTTTCTGTCAACCTAGATAACCACTGGTGCAATTCTATGTGGATACTACCAAAGAAAATTTCATAAATATCAGTAAAAACGTACCTTTGCAAGAATTCATCTGAGCTATGACGAGGATCCTTATTTTCTTGTTTAGCAAATTTCAAATAGGTATCCTCAACCCAGTCACTGATTTCTTTTACTGAGGGCCTCCAAAACATATCCCTCCAGGTACGACATAGATCCCTCTTTAAGCAAATACTGGTTCAACCGGCAACAGAACCAATTTGTTGGCACTTAGGGCAGACCCGGGTTCTTATCCTTTTATCTTCACACCAACAAAGAGACCCACAGTGTTGGCCCTTTCGGAAACAACCTACGAATAGGTTGCAGTCTCACCCGAAACAGCTATGGGGTGCCACAGAATCAGGTTTCTGTAGGCAAAAGAGGGATATTATTGTACCTTTAGCCTTAACAAAGAATAATTATGCAATACAGAGCTTCGATATTCACTTAAATAGCTTCGCAGTTTAGATAAACAGACAGTTACTTGTTTAACCCTTAACTGGGAATTCACAGTGAAGTTAATACTTAACAATATACCTTACTTATCATTCACCTACTTATCAAATGCATAGAAACATAACAAGAACAAAATAAACAAGAACCACCACAACACAAGATATACGTGGTTCACCCCTAGTGTAGGGGCTATGTCCACAGAATTGCATTTATATTCAACTCTTTACAACAACATAGTTCTGATATGCACACTTAGCTACAGATCTCTGCGCACTCAGCTATAGATCTTCTCAACAACCCAAAACTGCACACTAAGCTGCAAATCCTTTCTTTCAAAACCCTCTGCGCACTCAGCTGCAGAGGTCGTCCACGCACTCAGCTGGGACTTAACCTTAACAAAACCCTCTATGCACTTAGCTGCAGAGGTCATCCACGTACTCAACTAGGACTTAACCGTAAACCCAAAATAGGCCTTAGCTTCTTCATATCAAATTATCATCATACAAAAACCTTCGAAAAAGCTCTTTTCTCCTTTACATAAGTGCATATTTATACAAGTGCACTATTACCATACCATGTGTTTAAATCATGGGCTTAAAAACCATGGGCTTAAACCATGGGTTATTTACAAAAAGAGGGGATTCAACCAAACCCCGAAACCCCTAAGACTATTTTGGACCGCAACTTCGCTTACAAGCTTCACACCAATACCACGGAGTTGCCAAAATTAAGGACCTTCAAGGTCTGGGCCCCAACACAATGTAGGGATATGATGCTTCTAGCTAGGTATCGATATGGTACTAGTTCTAGTGCCTAATTCGTAATTTACGTATAAGGAACCTAATACTACTTTGGAACGCGCTTAACCAGGTTTGCTAATTCAATGGTGCAGTAGGAATAAAGATGGTCAAGAGAAAATTCATGCAAATGCTTTGTTGGATCTCTAAATATCAAGGTGCATGACACCAATTTTACTAATAAAAGGTAGAAAATTTACACTTCATTGTCAAATTTGCAATTTTCCATGACACAATAAAAAATTACTAACATAAATGACTAATTCATATTCTTCTAGCTAGTCATTTTTTATGTCGTGACTAAATTAGTCGTTTATGTTAGTCATTTTTAACTCTGTCACTTATTATCTAGTCATATTCGTTAATTGGTGACTAAATTAGTCGTTTATAGTTGGGTCAATAAAAATTGCTCATATTTAGTGGTAAATCACTTCAAAAACCTGTGGTGACTAGAATTTTTAGTTACCTAGTAGCTAATTCCTCATTTTGTACTAGTGAGTTCAAGATAGAGGATCTTGGTATCCAACGACCCTAGATGGATACATAGAATATTAGTAGCAGAGGAAGCTACTTGTCACTCCAGTACATAATGTTTCAATACATAGAGTATGAAAGGAAGTGGGAAAATGATGCTCCTCTTCAGAGGGAGTGACTGCAGAAGATCCTGAGGTTTGACATGGTACGATATGATAGATAGACTTTCAATGGCTCTAGGATTTACTGAGAGTAAACAATATTCCAACCTTTGATTCAAGGTTGAAGGCAGAAGACTAGTGATTCTCCTATTATATGTCAATGACCTATTCTTAACAAGAAAAGAGGAACTCATTAAACATGCAAGAAGGATACTTGCTGCCGAGTTCGAGATGAAGGACTTGGGTATGATGCACTACTTTCTAGGCATGGAGGTGTGGCAGAGTGCGGATGGAATATCCCTTGGACAAGGGAAGTATGCAGTGGAGATCCTAAAGAGGTTCGGGATGATGGACTGCAAGGCCATGACCACATCTATGGCATTGATCTTGAAGCTGTTGAGTGATGCTTCATCAAATATGGTTGATTCCACGATGTATCGTCAGATGATTTGTTCATTGATGTGCCTAACGAATACAAGACCAGACACATGCTTTGCATTGAAGGACCTAATCCAATTCCTGATAAATCCAAGACATGCTCACCTGCTTGTAAAGCATGCAGTGAGGTACCTAAAGGGTACAGTTGAGTATGGGATCAAGTATGATACGAATCAGAATACTAACCTGCATGGTTATGTTGATTCGGATTGGTAGCACCACTGAGAAGAAGAGTGCCTTGGGTTTCTTCTTCAGTATGAGATCCACTATGGGCTACTAGTTTGGCAAGATGCAGTCATGCATGGTGCTGAGTACAACTGAGAGAGAAGAAGTGAATCTCCAGTATGTTATCCAAATCAAGATCTCTCGAAAGAGGGAGTGATGAGTTCTATCATAGCCGGTGAGACAGGTTTTCTAAGCATAAAATCCTGGTGAAGCTTGTAGGTTTCTCAGATGTAATCAGTCCTGTAGTTTGTCCTCAGATTTAATCAGTCTTGGCGATGCTCGCAGGTTATCCTTGGACATAATCATTCCTGTTGTGATTCTATGCTAGAAATGGCCAGAGTGAAGTTTGAATACTTCAAAGAGAATCTTGGTGTACTTCATATCAAGGTTCCTTCCATGAGAAAGTGATGAGTTTGGAAGACATAGATACACATATTCCTTTCTGACATGGTAGCAGGTTGGGCCTCCCATGGTCATTGATGTAAGTGTTTTGAGCCTTTCCGACATGGTGGCAGGCTGGGCCTCCCATGGTCATTGATGTAAGTGTTTTTTTATGTGTTTTTTGGGTTGTGCTCCATGTGAAGATGAGATGATATTAAGATGACGAGGTAATAGTAGGGTACACAGGTGTTGCAAGGCATGTAATCAGTTCTGGGATGCTCCTTCAGGTTTTACAGTGGCATATAATAAGTCCTGGGAAATCTTGCAGGTTTTGAAAGAGGCATATAATAAGTCCTAAGATGTACCTACTTGATGGCTTGCTCACAGAGATGATGAAGACCTAGCAGAGGGCTAGGCCTATATCTAGCATGAAAAAGGGCTGGCACTGTAGATAAATACCTGGAAGAAGGCTAGGCCTACATCCATCTTGAAAAATGGTTGGAACTGTAGATAAAGACCTAGCAGAGGGCTAGGCCTGCGTATAGAATGAAAAAGGGTTGGCACTGTAGATAAAGACCTGGCATAGGGCTAGGCCTACATCCAACATGAAATAGGGCTAGCTCTGTAGATGAAGACCTACATCCATCATGAAAAATGGTTGGCTCTGTAGATGGAGACCTAGATCCAACATGAAAAAGGGTTGGATCTGTAGATGAAGACCTACATCCAGCATGAAAAAGGGTTGGATCTATAGATGGAGACTTACATCCAGCATGAAAAAGGGCTGGAACTATAAAACTACATCTAGCAAGAAAAAGGGATGGCTCTGTAGATGGAGACCTGCATCTAGAATGAAAAAGGGCTGGCACTATAGACCTACATCCAACAGGAAAAATGGTTGGCTCTGTAGATGGAGACCTACATCCAGCATGAAAAAGGGTTGGCACTGTATACCTACATCCAGCATGAAAAAGGGTTGGCTCTATAGATAGAGACCTACATCCAGCATGAAAAAGGGTTGGCACTGTAGACTTACATCCAACATGACAAATGGCTAGCTCATTCGATGAATACCTACATTGAGGCTAGGACTACATCCAACATGGAAAAGGGTTGGCACTGTAGAAACTTCTGATAACAGATAGTATGGGATGATGATCAAATTAGAATAAGATGATGGCAACAACTATGATGAAGACTCTATGACTCTGTGATGATGATACAATGAAGACCTGACCAGATGTGTTGATGACTATGCAAAGAGAGAATACCTTCCTATTTAAGATAGAGTGTTGATGTATTTGTAACTTCAGAATATATTTTGATGTATATTATCATTGTATGTTGTTGTACCCCCATTGGGGATGTGTGTTATCCCTTTTACAGGATGTCTAAATTATGTCTAGACCTTGAGATACAACCTCTGTTGTAAGTCGGGGCAATAGTCCCCAATGTAACATCATGTAATATGTAATTGTGGTCTCTCTTTGAGAAGTGGGCCCCATGTGAGATGACATGTAGGATCGAATCTTATATTTGGTCAGTGACTTGAAAGGGTATAAATAGGGAGTCTCTCTCCCTCATTTACACACACCTCACACACTCTCTAAGATTTTGGGGAGAGAGAGACAGTCACAGGAGGAGAGAAAGATAGTTGTTGAACATTTCTTATTACTGCTTTTGATCATCTTACTATTCTGAAGAAGTTTGTGGGGTTTTCTCCTTTATGGTTTCCCTGATGAAAATATTTGTTTCTTGTGAATATTTTACATCTTATGAATTTTGATGTACTTGTTATTCTTTCATATAAATATCCTAGATAATATAATCACATCTTAAGAAAATATAATAGGGGCAAGGCCTTGTAGGATGCAACAAGGACTCATTATTAGGATCCCCTTGATGGGTTTGATGAGTTGGAATAATGTCTCAATTGAACCGGCAAGTGGTTGTTAGTGGACAACAAAAAAAAACCAAGGAAATGTAAACAAAACTAAATAAATGCCAAGAGAAAATAAAGGATGCAAACTTCAACAACCAATGTGAGCCAAACCACTTGTATATTTCCCAATGGTCGATCTAGTACAACGCCTTGGATATGTGATCTCCAAAAGGAGGGAAAATGTTTTCCTAAGGGAGGCCTTTCTTTTCCAAAATTATTTATGAAATGGTTATGGAACCAAATGAGAACAACAATTTCTCCTTGAAGGAAGGAGGCAAGGGAACTTTGGATAATTCTTGACAAGAGGTAAGAGGTGAGCTATAAGGGAGCTCAATCATAATTCTAGCAGCATAACCTTGCTCAAATTTATTCTTATAATAAGCATGCCCATATATTTATTTTATAGGACAAGAGGTGGCCAAGAAATATCAAGCTCCCAATGTGAACCCAATGATCCATGATGTCGATCCAAGGTACAAAAGGGAGGCAATTTAAGGAAACCAAGTGTGTGAAGAGCCAAAATTTGAATTCTTTGATTAATGGAGCTTTCAAGATCCTTTAATGCATCGTTTGTGGGTGAGATCCCACTATTTATGTCAGTTGCATAGGTATCGAAGAAATATCCACGTTGTCGTGCAGGTGTTGCACTGGTGACACATGCTACATCGCTCATAAACAAGCCATTACCCAGAAGGTTGTGTGTTTTGACTATTATGAGGAACTTTGGCACTCAAGCTTCGCTTTGGATCTTGTGAATATGTATTCAGTTGGATATATGTTGTGTGTTTATGATGCTTTACTTTGTAATTCATGAAATTTTTGCATGTGTGCAATTTTTTCCAGATAACAGTCCACATCACCATGAAAAATACAATAAGAGGGTGTCAGGTGGAACAACATTTAATGCATGAGAATTCAAATTTAATTACTTTTGAAGGCCTAAAAGACTCCCATTGTTTAAGCAAAATAGTAAGGCGATCTAAGAGAGATAGGAGACTCAAATTTGAAGTTGATCAACCAAAATACAGTAACCCTATATTGCCCACATATATTTCTAGTAGCTTGCCCTTTTATGCTTGGAAATGGCCATTATCGAGAATTGGACTTTTCCTTAAATCAACAAAAATCTGCACCCAAATGATGGATACCTAATTGACACTCAGGGTGATCTGTTTAGCCATCTTCTCTTAATGCTTGACATGCACAAAGCCATTTTTATGCCTAGGACGGATTCAATGATACCCACAATTCCCTACACCTATACGAATTGAATTTGGCCCTAGTTGTAGTACCATAGACCTATCCTTTTCCTGAAAGTGTTACCTAGTGAATCCAAAACTATTCATGTGAAAATAGAGCCATCATGACTTTTGACCATACTATTATTATTAACATATGTCCATAGATGCCATTAGAAAAATGTTATATATACCTGAAATGCTATACTTGTAGAAGATTGATGAATATTCTTTTGGGGGGGGATTTCAATCCTTGATTCAAGAAGAAAAAAATATGCTCCTCAAGGGTCTCCTAGCTCAATATGATGAACTTCCAAATGGGTTTCCCCATTATAAGTTGACATTTTCCCTAACATTACCAAGCAAGAAATTGCCTTGGAATGCCAACTACTAGTGTATCACCATGATAAGGTGGTTGATGACACAATGTTAAGATTCTTGTCAACCATTTTTTCCCATTTGGGAATGCATATTACCAAATATGATTATACACAATTTCTAGATGACATGATACATTATAAATTACTGATTTCACGTTCCTTGAAGTACTTTAGGTATCAATCACATCTCTTGTATTTGATACTATAACACCAAGCTACTTCGTTTGAATATTTAGACCTCTATATGACAGATGGAAATGCAAGAAGATCAGTGATTGAATAAACCCACAAGGTCAAAGGGAAGCCAAACAATATAGGTTTCAATAATTTTGTGTGTCGATCTATGTATGTTATCAACACTCTATTGCATGGAATTCCTCCCCCAATTATCTTCATGAAACATAAGAGGTTGATGTAGTTGATCTAGAACACATGGGTGGGGGATTGATTCCTATATGAAAATTACACAAAAGTCATGATCTTTTGTTCTATATTAGGACCCTAACAGCTGCATGCTTTCCTAAACCCTAGGATTTTTTCTTTATAGCACATCATACATAGATTCAACTTAGATTTTATTTTCTTGTTAATAATAAAAGTTGCATTGCATTCAATTTTCCAAAGGAGGTGAGACTTTTTATTGTTAAAACAAGAACAACACAATCAATTACAAAAGACATGTTAAAAGGGATCAGTATCCCAAAGGGAACAAAATGAACGTATGATCATCATAGGGTCATCTCTAACAAAAGGAAGAAGGTTAAACTAGAAAAGTATATTCATCAACCTAATGAGAAACCAAAAAAAATTCCAACTTGGAAACTTGGGATAAGGTTAAGAAGATTCAACAAGAAGAAAACAAGCAATAGTCATAGGTCATCGAAACTCCACATAAGAAGGTGATAGGGCTAAAAAGATCAAATTTGGAGATTTATGAGTAAATCCTAAACCAACCTAGGAGTAAGAAAAGCAGGGTTGAGTTACAAGAAACCATAATTGAACACCATATACAAGAGGCCACCTCCAATAGATATGTTCTCACTGTTGAATAACTGCCTATGGAAATTCTACCCTTAGAAGGAGCATCATCTTCTAAACAAAGTAGTCTGAAAGAAAAATGTGGTTTGTTTTCCCATTGCATGAAGATTAAGAATAAAAAATTTCAAGTAAGGAGGTATTTGAATCCTAAGACGTGGACTTCAAGTGCAGAAAAATCTAGGTTTATTTCTTCTTTGGATATGAAAGAAGGAATTTTTAAGATGGCTATCTTGGATCCCACAACAACACAAGTGCCAAGGACTGTAGCAAACTATAAAGCTACTTAGTTCACTATAAATATAGATGCACTTAGTCCTATAAAGAAGATTGATTGGCATAGAAAGACATGTGAGATTCTATTTAAAGATGTGTTAAAGTAAACTATTAACTCCAATAATCTCTAGTCCATAGTGAGAAAAATTGAAAAGCAGTTGAAGCAAGAGAAAGTAGCCAACAAATCCAAGCAATTAACAATCACAGAATGAGAGAAAATGGTGTTGGAATTGGGTGTATATCCTAGGAATAATGCACCTGTTAAATACTTGATCAAAGAAAAGGATACTAAGATACAAGTGATAAAGAAAAAACTTAAAGTCTCTAGAATAGAGCATGTGATAACATCAACGCTACTAGAACTTCAGGAGGAAAAAGAGTAGATGTATGAGCAGATGTAGGAATACAAGGAGAAGTTTGAACAAATTCAAAAAGAAAAAAAAATAGATCTTATACTGGAAAATATCAAGTTGTTAACTGTCGTAAATACTACATTGCAATTTGCACCACCTTATCCTACATATCATTTAGCTAAAGTCATGGCATATATGAATCTAAAAGAGGTGGATTTGGTCACTCTAGAAGATAATATCAAGAAGAAAGATGAGGATACCATGTTCCTACATGATATAATGAATAATAGAGAAGGAATTATTACATAACTACAGGATTCCGAGATAAAATTGCAAAAAGAAGCAAACCGGGTAGCAAAGAAACTGGTAGGAAGGGCTACAATTAAGGGTGGTAAACAAGTATTGTATTAGATAGCTATAAATTTGACAAAGTATTGGAGCTAATTTTTCATTTTCCAATATCAATATGTGTTGGCCACTACTTCTATGTAGTATATAAGAAGAGCTTAAAATGAACTGGAAAATTAATCAGAGACTACAAACATGGTAATAAATATCCTCACTGCCAAAACAAGGGAAGAATTGGAAGCCCTGGGAATGAGGGACAAAACCAATGCAATCAATATAGAGACCAACAAGGTCATCACAAAAATGAATATGGTACAAAAATATCAAGCCAATGCACAACAACTATAAAGGGATGTTGCATATTTTAGACTTATCTTCACAAAGGTAATACACTAAGGGTTCCCTTCTCCTTGGGATGGAAATGCCAAATTTTATCCCAAATATCATTATGATAATACTATAGCATACTGCATAAATAGTGATTAATATTTGCAAAGATGGAAGGAACATAGAAAATACAAGTTATAATGGACAAATTGGTTGAGGATTTTCAGGTCTTGAAATATATAAAATTCATATTTAAAAGTATGCCTTCCCCAACCTATGCTCACTTTACTAGTTTAGATATGGAAATAAGGAAAATGAAAATCCAGAAACATCCCATGGGAAAAGCATGGAAGTGCATAGAAAAGTATGTGTTAATCCCTAAATGTTGGGCACAGTCCCCCCTATAGTGTGACACTTTACCCCCTATATGGTGGTGTGTTGGTATGTTACATAGTTCAAGAAGTGGTAAATCGCATAGAACACCGACAAGTAGTTCTCCAAATACTGAAGACTTAAAAAAATAGGATTAAACAACAAGAAGATCAACATCATGATCAAAAGAGTTTTTAAGAAGCACAAATCATATCGAAATCTGACCAAATCATCGAAACAAGGACCAAACAATTACGAAATCAAGCTATTATTGAGTACCTCATCAATTGGAAGAACTTACTAGTTGTGAATTTGACATGGGAAGATGATGCCTTCATACAGATGCATCCACAACTACCCAAGCATTGAGGAAAATGCTTGTCTGAAGGGGAGGGATGTGTTAAGCCATAAATGTTGGGCACATTTCCCCCCTATAGTGTGGAACTTTACCCCATATATGGTGGTGTATTACATATTATTGATGTAGTCCTCGGTATATTAGTGGGTCTATTAGTTGTTATTGTAAACCTTTGTATCCTATATATAGGAAAGATATAGTATCATGTTAGTAAGCATTGTATATTGTCTTGTCTTGGGTACACGTTACATTATGTTAGGAGGTTCCTCCCTTTAAGAGGATTATTATTTATCTATGTTCTTCATTATTAAGTTGCGGATTACTCTCTTTTGGTCTATTTCTGCTATTTTTATGCTATTTCTGGGACTTGGTTGCATAACATTATGTAGCATTATCACAAGCAACACAAGAAGTGCAAGAAGCACCAAGGGCATCCTCTTCTTGTCCAGCTTAGTGAAGGTGAACAAGATGGAATCCATAATCCACCTTTCATTTAAAATATTCATGAAGTAGTATCAAGAATTCAAGAAGTGGTTTTAAATGAAAAGAGTAACTATAAAGCAGGGATGTGATACATTCGTAAAGGATGAATATTTTTTGGGAAAAATGTGTAAATAACTCTCAAAGGTGCAAGTTTAGAGAAGATAATCTAGACTTCACCATATTATAAGAAATTCCAAAGATTCCAAGAGATTCAACCTCTCATCTTGCATTATCCAGTGAAAGCCTCATGTGCTTTGTTTCTTCTTTGTATTTCCATATGTATTTTAGACCATGTAATTTGTATTTTTGCACCGAAGAGGTGCATTCTACAACCCAGTTGGGGAGAAATTTGTAACTTCTTCTGTGCTCATCCTAGAGTTGACACGTGTCTTTTATAAAAATTAAATAAAATATTATTAAAAATAATTTGTCGGATTAAATTAAATTTAAATTATTTAGAATTGTAGATATATATATATATATGAACTAAAACCATAAACATTGTATTACACATTGCCACTCTAAAAAGATGTTTGCACCTTGAGAGATTTGATCCCTCTCGGTGCTTGGTAGATCCTCTTGTAGATGGATCTATGCTGGTTTTAATAAAAGCCTCAAGAAACAAGTTTCATCATATACATAGTATATGTTTCGGTGTATCTTATTTGAATGGAATTCATTTCATTTTACATGACCAATTTCATTCGTATGAATATTTAATGTATTGAATGGTTCTTGATGTATTCAAGTGTTTTATAATATGTTAGGATTCTAATTGTATTTGGTTTTATGATCAATAAAAGTAATATTTACTTTGTTTAATTGTTGAATTCATATGCTCGGTACGCTCTCCTTTTCCTTTTCTTGAAATTTTTTTAAGATTTATTCCATGGAATATCTTGTATCTTCCATGCTATTTCCTTAAACATATTCTTCTATCCAACCCCTTTAATCAAGATATCTTGAATGCAAATGGGAAAATTCCTTTTGGGCCTCAAGTTATATAATCATCCTCCTATCTAACTATTCAATGTATCTAAGAAGTTTGAGAGAAATCCTAGAAAATTGTGTTCCTTAAACATAAAATCTAAAAAAAAATACAAATCAAAGTTTAATGATATGGTGCCTTGGAATAGTTCCTTTATCATATAATAACATCTCAATGGATTGATATGGTGCCTTGGAATAGTTCCTTTATCATATAATAACATCTCAATGGATAGCACATACTTAGACCTGTTTAGAGTTTAATCAATGACATGGATGTAACCATACCTAATCCTTAAGCATTTGGTGTTACCAAGTTTAGGAATTTCCTAGATATGCAATCCCCCCTTATGTTTTTCATAGAGTTTTGGTTTGATAAGGATTTGTTGTTGATATTTTTCCAAAGATTGAAGAATCCTCGAGCTTTTAATTCAGAATTCTCACTTTTACTTGCTATCATGTTGTGCAAATTATGATGCAAAGAGCTACTTTAATAAAAGAAAATGTTTCCCATTTTCATTCATATCACAGAGAGCCCATTGGAGGATTCAAAGGACCCTCTCACAAAAACGTTTTGGAGACCTATTTTACAAAATTCTTCCAATGATATTTAGTTTGTTTATTTTCTTTCAAGTGTCTTAGTAACAACTGTTTTGCTTTCCCCGCAACATGTTGTTTAAATACTTTGAATCCATACTTCGAAAAATGTATCAGTTAGAATGCATTTGTTAAGGAATATCATTGATACATATGTTTATTACCACTTGTATTTTTTCCTGCCTCGGGTTTAGAAACCATGCGAGTATGAATGTGCTCAGACATGTGCTCTTATGTATTCTATCATTTTCTATATTACAAATGTAATTGTATTGTTAATTCCTTTTATATATCGAGGTAGCGCATGTTGGATTGGGGATATTGATAGCTCCCCCAATTAACACCAATTATGGTTTCTTATACTTCTGTCTTAGTTCTCTTATTTGCATGTAAGGTGGTTTCAATATTACTAGCCCTTTTTCTAGTTCATAGAGTTGTTTTACCATGTGCATGTTCTTATTTTTTCTAATATGCTTTGGAGTTTCTTGGAATCATCTCATGTTTCCATTCTTATGCATAAGGTTTGCAAATTCCCATGTTTTTTAAATATGGCTTACAAGTTTATGATTTCAATTTTGGGCTCTATATTTCAAGTTTAAGTGCTTTCAAGAGTATGGGTTTGTTGTCAAAAGAATATATTTTTGAACCAAGTTTGATTGAAAACCATGCAACCATAAACATGTGTATCTACTATTTATTCAATACTTTCTTATCATTGAAGATAATTTTAGGGGCTAAATTTCTTCATTGACTTATTTACCTTTTATTTTTTCCAAAAATTATTTACCACTTTCAATTATTTTGCAATGTCAATTCTCCCAAATTCTATAAGATAAAGTAAAAATTTTCTTGAAAATAAATAATAGTTAGTAGTCTTATAACTACGAAAGTATAGTTAATTGGGTCCAAGTGGTTTTGGGATGGAGTGTTATCTCCCCCCATGGTTCTATTCATGTAAATGACATGTCATCCTATAATGAATGTATTGTTATATTTTCTTGCAACATTGTTTTATGCTTGGCCTTGTGCGTTGTAGATTATTTGATGCCATCCTTGAACTAAGGAATTATTATTTTTCGTTGTTACTACACAACCAAATGTCAACTTTAGTTTTATGGTTTTGGGACATGCATTTTCCATCTTAACCACTTACAATACTTTGATAAATTCCATTGCTTAGGAAAAAGAAATGGAAAATGAAAGAAAAAATTATATACTATCCCATAGTAGCAAAAGAAAAAGTATAGGTAGAAAGAAGTCTCGAACTATTATGAATTGACAAGCACCATCGGTTCCATTTCTAGTTCCAAATCCGATGCAGAGGCAAGAGTAGTTGATCACCCAGTGAAGTTAAAATACAATTTACAGGATTTTTGGTAGTATTTATGGTGAGCAATATCGCATATTTTGTTGCGCGAGCTAGCAATAGGTGTCATTCCTCACCGAGAGAGGGATCGTTGTTTTTTGTTGGTTCCACACAACAATTTTCAACATTAGTTTTTACAATAAAAACAAGAACATTCTATTCAATGTAGTTTCATTAAGAAAAATTATATGTATGTTACCCATAATACCTATTGCACTAATTTACATGTTTACTATTAACATGTGTGGAAGAGCCAAGAAGATGAAAAGCAAGAATGTAATGTAGAAAAAGTATATTTTATAAATGTAGAAGGTAATTTACAAAATAAGTGCCTTGGTAATCTATACCGTAAGTGGGGAAGAGAGGTGACTTTTCAAGTCACCTCTTAGTTAAATTACATTAATTAACCTAGATTAATATTTAATTTTGGCATTTGTTACATTGCCTTCCACTTAAGGGAAGCTTTGTTGTCAAAGATTAATTGATGATCATGATTACGTGAACTGTCGCAACGTCTCTGATGTGGATATCTGTATGGGTTGTTACTGGTAGGTTTTGTCACTGGTTCCTATTGAATTATGTATTCAGTTTTTCCGTTTGGTGGGATCTCCATAGGTAACTCTTGAAACATCTTGCGATGTTTTCGAATCAACTCTTATATCTTTGGTTGTTTTCTCATATCTCCTTCACTTGTTAGAATCTCCATTTCTTGACATTGAGGTATGTACGTTGGTGCATCTTTCCAACATAGCTTTTCCATCTGATGTGATGAAACCAGTTATGTCGGAGGTGGTTGGAAACCGTATAATTTGTGTGTTTTCCCGAATGCATGGAATTCAATAAAATGTTCTTGGTGATTTGCAAAGTATGTACCCAAGGTTTGTAACCATTGTATTACTAATACTACGTCAACTCCTCCTAGTGGTACCGCAAAGAAATCTGATTCTAAGTTATACTCTTGTATTTGTAACTTAACCTTGTGACATTTTCCCACATTGTCAATCTTATTTCCATCTGCTACCATAACCTTCATGTTAGGTACTAGACGAATAAATAGGATAAATACTTTAGCAAGGTTGACATTAACGAATTTATGGGTGCTTCCAGAGTTTATGAGAACTGTGAAGTTATTATTTTTTATATGTCCTTTAATCTTCAATGTTTGTGGTTGGGAAATCTCGGTAATAGCGGCTAATGAGATTTGTGGGGAGTCATCCTCAATTCCTGGGTGGTAGTCTTGTTGGATATTTGCATCGTTCTCAATTGGTTCCTTGACTTCCAACTCTGCTTCACAGGCATACAATTTATTTTGTAAGCATATGTGCTTAGGATCCCGTTTGTCTCCACAGAACTTACATTTCCCTTCGTTTATTCTCTAGGCCTCTAAACTGGGCTTTGTTCTTTCCCTAAGTTGAGGTGGTGTATATCTTGGATTTCCCATGTATGCTGATTGGAGAGGGTTCTTTTTGGAGTCCTCTTGGTCGACATTTGTATGAACGAATTTGCTTTCAATAATCCTAGCTTTACATTGTGCTTCCTCCATGGTAGAGATGTTGTGTGACTCTAGTTCATCACGGATGTGTTTTTTTAAACCATGTATGTAGGTCTATAGTCGTTGGTCATCAGTTAACTCTGGAACTCGAGTTGACAACGCTTCCCATTCACATGCGTACTCATCAACACTGTTTTTTGTTGTAACCTTGTGATTTTGGCAAAGAAATATTTTTCTTCAATGCCTTGGAATAATTTGATGAGGTTGTTTCTGAATCTCACCCAGTTGTGAGAACATATTCTTGCATTATTTTCCACCATAAGTACTAGTTGTAAGCATTGTATTCTAGATGCATGGAAGCATATTTAATTTTCTCGTCATCATAATGGATATTATGGATGTCTAGGTATTCCTTGGCTTTGTTAATCCATGCTATGCATTGTCATTTGTCCCCGTCGTATTTGGGTAACTCGACTTTTACCTGTATTTGACGTCCTTGTGTATATGAGTTTGAGGACAACATGTTGAATAGAGTATCTGGATGCTCCAGAGTTCTAGGAGAGTTTGATTGCGAGTCATTCAACATTTGTAATATGTCCAAGATGGAGGTTAAAACTGCCTGATTTTTCTTTTGGTCTTCCTGTAGAGTGAGGAAACTATTCTCTATTCGTGACGTAAATTGTGTCCAATTTGATGTCAAATTGTCACTCATCTGTTTGATTTTTGCGTGGAGTTCCTCGTAGTTCTTGTTAATTCTCTCATTGATTTGATCGAACCAAGCCTCCATTGATCTAGTGATTGCTAGAATTTTCTCGGTGCTAAACATGGAGTTGTTTTCATTCAATGTATGATGCCAGCTCACCATGATTCTCTTCTCTCTCTCTCTCTTTTTAATAATTATAATAATAAATAAATTATAATAATAATTAATATTATTATAATATAGTTTTTTTTTTAAATTAAATAACAATATTAATAGATGTTATTAATATTAAAGTTTTTTTTTTAATTTACAGCTGAGCGTGGATGTGGATGATGGAGGCAACGTGGATGGAGAGAGGAGGTGATGGAGGCGATGGAGGGAAGGGCATGGAGGTGATGGAGGGCATAGGTGGATGGATAACGGAGGGTGCAGGATGGAGCAGATGCACGGAGGATGGGGGATGGAGGATGGAGCAGGTGTGTGAAGGTTGGAGGATGGAGAGAGGCGAGAGGGGTGGAGGAGGATGGAGAGGGAGCATTGCATATATTAAGTCAAAATACAATTTCCGGTGGACCGGGATGCAACTGGTAAACCCTTGTTGTTACTTTGACCTACGGTAGCCGGACCGTAAGCCAGATGGATTCCCTATACCAAACAGTCAGCGAGCTAGTTGGGAACGCTGATTGGGGAGAATCCCTTACTGTTGCCGCCTGCGATTTTCCAGGCCTCAACGGTTTTGGCGCTAGAAGGAGGGCCGCCAGAAAAGGCTGGCCGTGGAACTTAATTTTCCCAAGACGACCCTACCAGCAGATGTTTTGAAGCTTTCAATCTCACCCAAGTTTGAGGTTTTCCTGTCCTTGAAACCCTGCTTGCTTAGTGTTTCTGTTCACCTTTGCTCATGGCTGGGAATCTACCTAACCCCTTGCCAGCTTGGAGAGCTAGGTCTCCTCTGAACTTGAATCCTCCTTTACACAATCTGCCTCAAGCTTTCGACAAGCTTTTACCTAAGTTTGACCCTGCGGACAACAGTGCTGTAGATGACCACCTTCAAAGCTTTTACCTAGCGCTAGAAGGGCTAAGGGCTGGAGAGCATGAAGATGTAGTGTGCAAGCTTTTTCCTCATACTCTGAAAGGATCAGCAGCATCATGGTATTTTGGACTGCCTGTAAATTCCATTCCAGATTGGGATACTTTTGAAAGAATCTTTAGAAATAAGTACACAACCCAGAAGACTCATGCCTCGTTGATGAAAGGGCTTGGTTTGTTGAGGAAAGAGAAGAATGAAAAGGTGCGGAGTTTCACACAGAGATTTTCACTGTACCTAAAAAAAATTTCCGTTATGGACAGACCCGCAGATAAAGTTTTAATTGAGTATTATACCTCAGCCCTAGGACCTGAGCTGGCTATGTTTGCCAAGATGAAAGTCAAGCCTACATTGGTGGAAACTTATCAAGAAGCTGAAAGAGTAGAGGCTGAAAGTGAGAGTATAGAGGACTATCCTGACTCAGTTGAGAGGAAAACCGCTATAAGAAGAAGCTCATTGCTGTTTAAACCTAAAGAAGATCAATCACATGATTATCATGAGATGATGAAAGTGCTTCAGAAGCTGTCCAAACGAGTTGTAGAATTGGAGAAAGAAAGGGACATTCAAACAACCAATAAGCTTCCCTATCCCAGAAAAGAGAGTGACAACCAAAGACAGGTTTCCCCACCACCAAGCGTGGCATCAATAAACATAACAGAGATAGGAGGTGATAATTTCTGTACCTTTCATC
>LPNX010355881.1:80283-95001 GCA_001517045.1 Pseudotsuga menziesii | reverse complement strand
TCTTCAAAAGGGTATCTTTGGTTTTTCAATTTTTGAAAAAATAGAAAAAATTCCTTTACGTGGACAAATATGTGTTTAAAACGATGCTGAAATCGAATGCGGTTACTTTCGAAAAATAATAAATAATTGTATAATGCGAAAAAAATTACCAAAAAAATATGCACATCACACTGAATTTTATGTAGATCATGCTCATATATTTATTTTTTTAGAATTATTAATGCAATATTAAATTACTCTACGTGGACACGAGCCACTTATTAGCTTCTTCAAATTTTTAAGGTCACACAGTTCATTAAATGCAAAATTTAGACATTAAATGACATCGGAATATTTTTAAAAAAATATCACTATGAAGCCAACATAATATTCTACAATTTGTTTTCTTACTGCAAGTCAAAATTCACATGGCATATATGCGTTTTGAGGGCTTCTATCTAGCACATGAGTAAAAAATCAGGTTTTCATCGCCAAATTTGGCCAAAAAGTGTTACCCATCTTCATGGAATCACCCTATCCCCTTGGAGAGAACCTATCCTATTTGTTAAAAATAAACATGACACCTTACACTTATGTATAGATTATCGTCAGTTAAACAAGATGACAATTACAAACCGATATCCATTGCCTCGTATAGATGATCTATTCGATCGAATACATGGAGAAACAATATTCTTGAAAATAGACTTGAGATCTGGATATCATCAAGTGAGAATTAAATATGAATATATATTTAAAACTTCATTCAGAACCCGTTACAGGAATTATGAGTTTGTAGTTATGCCATTTGGGCTAACGAACGCTCCAACATCTTTTTATGTGTTTATCGATAAAGACAACTACAAATTTATCCAAATACCTACTTAAGACATAAATTTGTAGTTTTCTTTATTGATAACATACTACTTTATTCATAAACAAAAGAAGAAAGTCATGAGCATCTACATATAATATTACAAGTTTTGAGAGAACACAAATTGTACACTAAATTCAGTAAACGCAAATTCTTTAAAGATAAAATACAATATCTAGGCCATGTGATATCCAAGAAAGGGATATCAGTGGATCTTGGTAAGATAAGAGCAATAATTGAATGGCATGTTCCTAAGGATGTAGCAGATGTATGATCGTTCATGGGGATTACAGGTTATTATAAAAAAATCATAGAAGGTTTCTGGAGGATCGCGAATCCCTTAACGTCCTTACAAAAAAAGGGAAAAAGATTTTTATGGGATTTAAAATGTGAAGAAAGATTTTAAAAATTAAAATAATTATTAACCACTACATCTATCTTAAAAATATTAAACCAAATAAGGACTTTTTTGAATGCACTGATGCATGCAATGAGGGCCTATGTGGAGTGTTAATGAAAGAAGGTCATGTAATACCATATGAATCAAGAAAGTTAAAAATACATAGAAATAATTATGCTACCTACAATTTAGAGTTGGATTTCGTAATATATGCCTTGAAAATGTTGTGACATCATCTAATCAATAGAATATTTTTATTAATGTCTGATAACATAAGTTTGAAATACTTGTTTGATCGACAAAATATGAACGCAAGGAAAGCAAGATGGTTAGCTCTCCTTAGTGAATATGATTTTGAGATCAAACAAATAAAAGGAAAAGATAATAAGGTGGTTGATTCCTTAAGCATAAATGAAAATATGAATTTTATAGCCGCTATTAGCAGCTATAACACAGAGTTGGACGATAAGTTTGAATACAAAGTAAAAATGGATAAAAATTATCAAAATTTAAGAGAAGAAGTTACGGAAAACTAATCTGAAAATATAAAAACATATTTTAGTTTGAATGAAAAAGGCTTAATGTTGTATAAAAATAGATTATATGTACCCAATGTACTAGAAATTAAAATGTTCATCTTAAATGAAGTACATAAGAGTCCAAGTACTCAAGACATCCTAGTTACCAAAAGATGATAGCAATGCTAAGAAAAGAATATTTCTGGCCCAATATGAAAAATGAAGTGGTTGTATATAGCTAGGTGTATAGAATGACAACACGTTAAAGATGAGCATTGACACCCAGCAGGTATATCAGCCTTGTTTTCATCACAGGACTCCGTAAAAATCAAAACCAAAATGATTCCATAATGGTAGTGGTAGACAAACTTAGGAAGGCAACTCATTTTATGCCTGTTAAAACTACTTATAAGGCTGATAATATTGTTGATATTTTTATGAAGGAATGTTTTTCATTTGCATGTAATTGCTAAAATGATAATTTCTGATAGGGATCCTAAGTTTACTGGTAATTTCTGGAAATCATTGTTTAAAGGATTGGACACTAAATTAAATTTTAGTACCTCTTATCATCCACAAACGGATGGACAAACTGAAAGAGTAAATCAAGTTTTAGAAGATATGTTAAGGATGTATGCTGGGGATCATCCAAAGAAATGGGAAAAATATTTGCACTTAGTTGATTTTTATTATAACAATGATTATCAAGCTTGAATTAAACTTAGCCCTTTTGAAATATTGTATGGTAGGAAGTATAATACTCCCATTCCATGGAGTAATCCGGTTGACATATTAATGTTAGAACCTGACTTGTTAAAATAAATGGAACTAACAATGAAACAGGTACAAATGAATCTAAAAATTGCACAAGATAGACAAAAGAGTCATGCAAACCTTAAAAGAACTCAGAAAGAATTACAAATAGGTGAGCGTTTTTTTGTCAATAAAAAACCCAGAAAAAATATCCTTTGATTTGGCGAGTTGTGCTAAATTAACACCTAGGTATTATGGACCATTTGAAATGTTGTCAAGAGTTGGACCAGTGGCTTATCAGTTAGATTTTCCACCTAATCTCAAAATACATAACGTATTTAAAATTTCTATATTAAAAAGTATATACATGATGCTACTCATGTAATCGATTGGAATGTTATCCAGGTAGAACCGGAAGCATATTTTTAGGTGGAACCAGTTTGTATCCTCCACAAGAGATAATTTTTTCTCCAGAATCACACCATTGGACAAGTAAAGGTGAAATGGAAGCACGTTAATTTAGATGAAGCAACTTGGGAATTGGAGAGTCATATGCAGGAAGCATATCCAATTTTGTTCCAAGAAAAGACTCTAATGATATTTAAGAATTATTAAGGATGATGTTGAACTTAAGAGGGGGTGTTTGTAAACCACCTATATCTAATAACATTTTATGTTGTGAAAATACATTACTTTAAAAGTTATTATAAAGTGTTATGCTGTTGACCAGGGATGGTAAAAGATGAATCTAATTGAATATTTTACTATTTAATAACTAAAAGAAGAGACACCTATGAAAAGATGACTGTTGAAGAGTGTTCACTAACCCAATAGGAGGAATGATAGAGTGTAGAAGACAAAAATGACAAATGGTAGCAACATCACTCAATTTCTAGCTGACGAGGAGGAAAATTCCCTATAATTGTTATCATGTTCCCAAGAAAGGAGGAACAGAGCAGGTGGCTCATTAAATTACAAACTGACCCAAATACCTAGGCAAGCACATATATATACATTGAATGAGAAGGAGGCTCAAACACATTCTAGATATTAGAACCTTGTGGAGTGCTAGAAACTGAAAAGTTAGGCACAAAAGAGGAATTCAATGAGGGGAAAGCTAAAGTGAATTTCTAGAGTATTGATTGCAAGTGTGACTGCTAAGTTATAAAGAAGAAAAACCAATATTTTACATAGTATCTTCGTCCTCATGGTTCAATGAACAGGATTGGGGGTCCTAAATCAAGTAATATTGGCTGCTTTCAGGAGACGGTTGGGAGGAACGGTCTTATTTGGATGTTTGTCCACTTCGAAGGTTAACAAGTTCTATATTGTTATGGATTTTTATTTTTAAATTGTTTCTATTTATATTCTCAAATATTTCATGAATGTTAAAAGATTCTAAACTATTATTTGCTTTCAAAATAAAGTAGGAAAGTTTTTATTTTTGTAAATTATAGGTTAAGATGCATTCTATTGCATAAACAATTTTTCCATAGTAGGAATTGTAAACCATATTTTATTATAATTTAAACAATATCATTTCTCTGTAAATAGCTTCACCTAATACCAAGTTTTATACATGAACTATTAAAACGATTAGCATTTCTAAAGAGGTTAAGCATAGCTAGCTTTGGCATCTTTGGTAAAGATTATCCTATCTTTTTAAAACAAACACGAAATTTCTTTTTACAGTTAGGGATTTCCCATAACTAAACTCTGTAAAATTATTAAACATATAAAAAACAACATATCTAATTTAAAGTCGCAATGGATTCCAACTGAGGGTTTGAGACCCATCAAGTAAAAATACTTGGGAATAATAATAAATATTGAGTATCACCTTCACACAGTCGAAAGAATCACCGTTACAAAAGGAAAATGATTTAGGGTTAAAAAATTTTCATTTAACAAAATAGTAGCTTAGAATTTACTGTAATATCAAACAAATTTCTCTCTCTAAGATAGGTTGAGGGTTCGAGGCCTGTAAAGACAAGTTTTCCAAATAGAATATTAAATAAATGAAACCTACATCGAATCTCCCTAAGCTCAAACAACAAAGAAATTCCAGAACCATAACCAAGTTAAAAACTAGAATGGCATGTATGCAGTAAATAAACAATATATAGAACAGTGCTATTAAACAATATGACAGAGTAGTATCAAAAGTTTTGAAGGAATTTTAAACAATTTCTTCCACATTTTAATAATCAAAATATCATTTATGCATAATAGTTCTGAAATTTATAATCGGTTTAAATAATATTAATAAACCATACACAGAGTAGCACCGAGTGCTTCAAAGAATTTAAAAAAATCAAAGAGACTGTATTCTTTAAACTCTGCCAAGATTTACAGTAATATTTTCAATATTTACAAAATGAACACATCACAACTTCCCACACAGACTCCACAGTTTGTAAACAAAGGGATTTTAAAAATATTTTAACTCTGTGTAACTCCTATTGTAGCCTGACGGATGTTACAATAAAAGAAACATATGCATTTTCCTTTAACAATGTAGAGGAAAAAATCAAGAGCATTTACGATAGAATAGAGGGGGCTCATAGATACCCTTGCATCTCCAAAAATAACTTTGTTCCAGCTTGGCCATTTATCATTCATACCTTAGACTGAAGGGTTTCAAGGATTCTAGGTCTTACCAGAATGATACGACGCAAGTTAACCTCGACCTGAGCTCACTCCTTCAATCCAAAGCAATCATCAAAGCTCCTGCCAGTCAAAAAATAGACAGAGGTTAACATTTGGCATCTTGACATTATAAAATAAAATTGCAGCAAACTAGAAAATGAACTCTGCAAAAGAGAAACTTACCCATCTCTGTGAAGGCCAAGGCATGAAGTTGAATACTGTTGGTGTGGTGATGAAATAATGCAGGAGTGTGATGATAAATTTCACAAATTTATTTGCTGGAAGGCCCGAGAGCCTTTCACTCTCCCCCCTAGTCCCACAACGCAGAAGATTATGCAAAAGTTTAAACCTTATGTTTTTTTTTCAAGGTTTTAACCCTTTTTATGGATTGATGGCACCATGAATCCCTTTGATGTAGTTTCCTTAGTTCTTAGACCTACCTCCATGTGGATCAATGTTTTTAAACCCACTCTCTATAGTTTAGAATGTTTTTTATAGTATGACAAAACCATGGTATAAATAAGTTAAACTAGGTCAAGCATAGTATAAAATGACCATTTCATAGTTATGGTGTAAAAATCATCTTTGAATTCTTTGTTTTTCCTTTAGCCATGTTAGGGTTACCTTGGTACTTATTTACCTGTGGCTCTTTAGTTCTTTAGAAACACAATGGGGCTAATCCTCTTTCGAAAACACCTGCAATAATACAAGGATTTAACAATCCATTAGCTTATAAAGCTAAGTAATACCTATAAGCCTATAACCCTAGCATCAAAATAGGGTTAGTAAGCAAAGGGTTTAAAATATTAAAAACATGACGAATCCATACAAGATAAGAACACAAACTGTAACTTACGAAAAGGCGAGCATGGCTCATTAACTTCTGAAACAAGTAAATTTATCGTAAGATTTTAACTTGTACATCAGTATAGTGTTATATGATTCATAAATGGAGTTGTCATATTGGAGTTGTTAAGTTTTAGTTTTATGGAATTTTTCATTATAAGCTAAATCCTAGGTAGAAAATGGAATGCAAGGTTTATAAAAGTTATTAAAAGCTATGTGAAACTAGATTAGGTCTTATAGTGATCTAATCACCGAGTAACAATTTTTTTTTATGGAATTTTTGGAGTTCTTACATGGTTAATGACTAAATCTTGTTCAAATTATTTAATTTATTATTGTACGTGTTCCTAATTTATAGATTAGTAATATTTATAATTTTTAAACTTGTAGGTGCTATCTGGATCTGTAGAGGGGCAAGAGATTGTTGACATCGGTCCCTCCCATGGGGGAGATCTGTCTCGGGAAGTGGTAAGTATATTACAATATGTTAGTTTTTCAATGCATATTATTCCATCCATTCATGTCCATGTCTAACTATGGTAACACTTTATGACTACAGACATCATCACAAATCCATGTACCACCTCTTTGGTTTGAATCTCCCCATAGTCCAAATGTAGATAAGAAAGTTTTCTACAACAGAAGACCCTCTTCCTTAAAAAGAGTGGGTGTCCATGATGATGAACCTACTGATTCCACGGTAATGTACACACTTCCAATGGCAGTTGGTGGTTAACTTTGAATTCACTTCACAAATAGTTTTTCTTAATGTTATTTTTCCATGTTTACAACATCAGGAAGTAGAGTCATCTGTGCCATATTGTAGTGGGGTTGTTGATGCTGGATTCAATGTTTCATCTACAATGGGGATAATTCACACAAAGGTATCTACTTGAATATTCGTAATTGTGCGGTTCATTTATATTATCTATGGGCATGCACTATCTCTAACGTTTTTAGCATTTGGTGAATGTAGCCACACCCTTGTCCATTGGCGCACACAACTGAGGTCGATGTTCAACCTACAACTACTCTTGCTACTGAAGAAACCCAGTCTCATGCACTAGAACATTTTTTTCGGTGAGATGCTCGTTATTTACATAATTTGTTAGTACTTTCTCATTCATTGACATGTTGATAATTGTAGAGATAACTGCCATAGTTCTTTTTGTTCATGGAGAAGCATTGTAGCAAGAATCTCTACAAGGAAAAGGATACCATAGGAATCTATACCCCCGATGGATGCAGTGAGTGTTTGTTTTATGTACAATTGAGTTGTATTTTAAATTTTCAAAATTTGTTATTGCTGGACAATGTTATTTTAGTTACCTTATCAAGAAATATTGTTGTTGATTTGTAATCACCAGAGATGCACAGTGGTCATGGATAGAGGCAACTAGCATCAAATTCAGGTAAACAAGATAAAGTTAGAGTTTTGATGTGTTAGTCCAAGACAAAGCCGTAATTTTTTGTACAATAGGAAGTTAGAGTTTAGGGGAGCAGTCTAGGACATATGAACTTTTGTTTGCATGTACATCAATGATTTTTTTGATACATGTACATTGTCAGGCCATATATGGGCCTTCTATTTTTGTATTATAACTTTCATGATATAAAAAAATATTTCATATCAAGGATCTTGAGATCTTCATGGTTCAATCTTTTAAGTGTGATCATACATACGTGGCCAAGAATGTTTCTATGTGTAATTTTCCCAATTTTGTATAGATTTTGTGATTGCATGGAGATATCAGTTATAAATTTGAGAACAATGCACAATTACAATATAATGTAATCACAACAATGTACATTTTTTTTACCATGATCCAATTTCATATAAAATGTTAAATTAACAATGTTAAGTTGTATTCACAAAAATGAAACATACCTAACACACATAAGCAAACACACCTAAGCAATTGACTCAACTAAGTAGAATACAAAAGCACCTTACCCACATAACAACCTAACAAACATTTAAAGGATGTGAGAAGTTGACACACCTAAGTGTTGCACCTGTGTGGTCTACATAAATGAAATTGGTGTTTGGCATGTTGTCTTTCATCTAACGAATATACGGGATACACATCAAACCTAAAAGTATCAGACTATAAGGTTGATTCAAAATAATGGTTATGATTCTTTATTATTGTATCTCTTGCACATTATTTTATCATTTTTTTAATGTACATAGCATTTGATGAATCAACTCGAGGACCAACTTTGGAAGAGATGCAAATTATGTGTGCTTTTATTATAGTTTAAATTGATCGGAGAAGTATTATTTTAAATCTTGTTTTATAAATTTATTTTTATGGTGTAATATTGAAAACATTTGTAGTGTGAAGATATATATTTTGTAATAATGGTGTAATAGGTTGGACACTTCTTTCTAAACATAAACATGTTCCATTACATGGTTAATTACGTAATGGCATTGTCTGTTAAAAAGGTTTATTATGGTGATAGGGAGATTTTATATAGGGAATTATCCGAGGAATATTTTTTAATTACATTGTATTATATGAAGAATGCCAAATATATAGGTATATGTGAAAGGATTATATCCTTTTGAGTTTTACAGACCATAAATGTGGGATACTATCCATCATGACTTTGTTCAATTTTTCCTCTCAAGTTTCAATTATACAGAATTCTTGTATGAGTTTTTCAACAAGGGAATGATTAATATTATTCCTAGAAAATTATTTAGGGATTCTATTTGTAGTTGAAAGTCTATCTCTTTACTCATGGTCATAAATAAATTTATGTCTAAGCCTTTTTCATAATTTATCTTATCACTGGAACGTATATGACTCATCAGGAGCATACAATAGTCGCTCAAGGGATATTCATTCCTCACATTTTGGATTCTACAAGGGATTCCATAGAGTGGGAAAGGAAGTGTATGCAACAAGCCTTAATATTGAACACTAAATTTGAAAAATCATATGATAAGGCCAATTGGCCCTTTATTGTTTGGATGTTGACTTGTTTGGGTTGTGTCCATCGGTGTGATTCCATGGAGAGCACTCTGTTCACAAAAGTTTCATCTTTTTTTAGGTTTGTTTTCATCATTTGGTATTCTTCTCATCTGGTTTCTAGTATTTGTCATAAAATTCATGGTATTCTTCTTTTAAATGGTTATGATATGGTTTACAACCATTTTCAACCTGAAACTCTTCCTTTGGTTAAAGTAGAAAATTCTAGGTTTATGTGAAACTTGAGTTTTTAGACACATTTCTCTCTTCCATAGGGTCCATGTTCAATTCTCACAAAACCAACTTTTGATTAGAATGTTTGGATGTCTCCCTAGACTACATCCCTATTGCTTGGCCTTATGTCCAACCTATTGCTGTTGCATGATGTTTAGGGATTCCCTTTTGAGTTGGTCTGTTGTCAATCACAATGTGCGATTTGTTTTTGGAGAGGTCACCACCTATGTTTCATATCTAGTACCATAAGGACCTTCCATTTGGAGGGGGTTTCATATTCTTCAAGAATATCATCTTTCTTATCCATCCTATCAATTTAATTTTGAGTTTACTATTAAGTGTGTTCACATGGAATTTCATTACCTTATACTTCCTTCTTGACATAGTTAAATCATGTGCATATAACTGATTTCCTAGTTCTTATGCCAGGCCTCCATCTTCTGCATTACTTTAACCATTTCCTCTTGTGTTTCATCATGCAAATGCTCACATCTCCTTGATATTTTCTCCCTCTTCTCAAAGGATCTCTCCATTCTATACCAAGACAAACCTAATTTAACCCAATCACTAAATGACCAAGATAAATTAATTTGGAAACAACCTTATTTCCAACTTCCAGTCTCACAATTGATATGGGATCCTATGATCAATTCCCCTCCACATAGAGATTGACAACTCCTTTCGCCTTGATGAAAACAAAAACGAAGAATATTTCTTACTTGACAATGATGAGAAATAATTCAAGTTCAACACCTCACAACATGTAACAAAATTCTCAACATCTACACATGGAATAATAGTTTGCAACAAGTATTTTTCAAGAGGGAAAGATATAAACTCACCTTCAAACAGATATCAATTAATACTTCTTTCCAATTCTACCTCACACCCTATTGTGGGTATCCTTTATTCTCTATTATTTCGATCAAACACAAACCATCAGCATATATGTTTAATCCCACCTCCTTCGGGATTTCATGAACACCTGTTGAATCCCTACTTGGGGCATAGAATTCCAACCGTGCATTAAAACAGGGTTCTAGTAGTTCATGCAAGTGTGCTTAGGGAGATTCCATGTGGCAATGCTAGCCACACGTTCATAGTTGAGGAATTTGAAAAGTTGACCCGTATGTGAAAAAATTTCACATTCCCTTACTGAGCAAAACCATAGTTTCCAAAATTGACCTAAAAATGATCCTTTATCCATGGACCCAGAGTAGAGAGCCACCCATAGCACTATCATGATGTCCTTAATCAAACGGAGTCAATAGTTCATCAATCTAAGCCACAATCATCATTCTGTGACACGTTGAATCCCACCTCCTACAGGTTTTAAGGGACTTGTGATGAATCCATACCCCAGACATAGAATTCCAACTGCGCATCAAAATGGGGTTCTAGTGGTCTATGCAAGCATTTTTAGAGAGGTTCAATGTGGGAACACTAGAAACACGTTCATGGTTGAGGAATTTGCAAAGTTGACCCCTATGTGCAAAAATTTCACATTCACTTACTAAGAAAAACCCTAGTTTCCAAAATTGACCTAAAACATGATCCCTTGTCCATGGACCTATAGTAGAGGGCCACCCCTAGATGTCTTGAATCCAATGGAGTAAAAAGTTTACCGATCTGAGCCATGGTCATCATTATATATCACCTTGAATCCCACCTCCTACATGCTTTCACAGACACCTATTGAATCCCTACCCGAGGCATATAATTCCTACCTCTAGGATGAAAAATAGGATTTCTATGCCTTAGAATTCAAACTAGGGTTTCTATGGTGAGATCAAATAAATGGTACTAGTGATATATAGATGATATTTAGTGGCTACAAACTATGTTTTATAGGATTTTGAACAAAATCTAGGATTTCTAGGGTTTAGAATTCAAACTAGGGTTTACGGTACAAACTACTAGGATTGGATCTCGATGTAGTATTTCATGTAGTGGATGCTATCGATGTAGTGTGTACTATGTAGTATGTAGTATGCTCTTGCTGTAGTATGTAGTATGTCAGTAATGGATGCTCTTGATGTGATATGACATGTGGATACTTATCTTTTTCTTCACTTTACAATGTTAAAAATTACTCTACATCATAGGCTACAATTTGTATGGTTCACTAACACAAGGGGCTATAATATCTCCCCTTTTGGCACAAACTAGTCTCTAGGCTACAAAATAGGGTTTCTATGGTTTAGAATTAAAAATAGGGTTTACAATGCAAACCAAGGTTACTAGGATTGGATATAGGGTTTTCAAGCTAAGATTTATAGGCTAGGATTGGCGAGGTTTATTAAGCATGGGAATATCTTAATACCTTATTTTAACACTTGCATTAGGAATTTCTGTGAAAACTTGGGATGTTGACTAATTTCATGATAGGACCAACTTCAAGATTCAAGGAAGATCCAATAGACACATCCCAGATAGAGTGCTAGAAATTGGTCTAGGGCTATATGGCACGAGTCATGTAAGTATGAATATAATACAACAAATCCATGATGAAGTTTGTGCAATCTATCAACTTGTAGAAGTCTACACAATTTATCAATCTATCAAACTGTAAGTAATCAATGAGACCATGAAACCAAAATACATGACTACCTACCTATGGTCATTCGACTATACCATCGGGATAACCTCTAATAACAATGATATCCTTTAGCATCTCGTGCTTGGAGTAAGGAAAAAATTATCATGAATTTGATGAGTTCTTACTTGGTATTTTTTATAGCTGGTGGTTTGTGCCAATAACTAAGTTTGTATAATGGTATACCATTTTACCTAGTCTATGATCTTCAAATTCATAACCTTTTTTGTTTTGTGCATGGGAAACCTATGTCAAATATTCTCCTTTCATAACCATTGAACCAATTGTAAAATCATTTCCCTCGAAGTCCCTTAATGAGGTAATGAGGATTTTCTTCCCATCCAAGCAACGTACTAGCTAGTATTCAGTGTGCCATTCATTTCCTCTCTGGGAAACCACTACATATATGTTCCCTACATAAAATAAACTGCAAACCTAGGAGTGACCTAACTAAACACAACTAGTCATTAAACATTTCCAAGTTATACACATAACAATCGAACCTGGTTGTACAAGATCTGATTTGTGGTCATAGTCAGGTTAAATACTTGACTGGCCCTCCTCCAACTGGGATAATTTTGTAGCTATTTGTAGACCAATGGGGAGTGATACACGATCCCAGTTATCAACCCAATATGTAGATTCATTGTTGTCCCATTCACCACTATTACATGGATAACAAAAACAAGAGAGTTTCCTTGTCCACATTTCAACTATAGAATTGTGTGACATTCTAATTGAATAGAATGCATGTGTTCCTTGGACGGTCTTGCACTCATATAGGAGTGATCAATCTACATCCACCACCTCCCAAAAATATCTATGTACAATGGCTTTTTGAGATGATTGGTCTTCTCAGTGCCTTCTAGATCCCTTCCCAATTACTGAAGAACTCCATGCAACAATGGTCTTTACATCTCAAATGAGCGAAATAGTTATGAATTTCATTTCTTTCCTATGCAATGTTGTCTTGATGCATGCACCTGATCCATCATGTTCTCCTTTTCGATGTCTAGTCTCAAAATAGTTCCAAATATGTGGCACCTTGTGCCTCTTGTGGAGAATACACAACCATTGGAAGACACGGGCATTTTTTAATTACCTCGTAGAACCATCAGACCAAATCCAATGTTGTTCTATCTATATATTTTTATCCTTTAGGTGATTATACAATAATTGAAATCCGTTTTGTACAAAATCCAAGTCATGACACCTGTCATCACTTATGTAAAAGTAATACTCCTTCAATATAACCCTTTTCTCTTCAGTACTATCTTTCTCCTGTCTATAGGTGATATGGACCATTATGTTGACCTGGCATGAGTGATAATATTGACTCTGAATCTTGTTATGCGGTTGAAGAGTATAGTATTCTACAAAATCAATCACTGATAATATAGTTCCAATAGGAAATGTATCCCTGCACGTTCTAAACTGCTCATATTTCCAATGAGCCACATGTACATGCTTTACATGCTGTTGTTTATTTTCAAATAATTCCTCCATGAAGTTGCAAACCAGTACCTAGTAGATTAACAATAAATATGTACATATAATTAGGTTGTTACATATATTAAGTAACAATACATGAAGAAAAAATACTATTCATGAACTTGTTACCAACTTGAGAGGTGACCAATTTTATTTCTGTCTTTAATTCCCTCCACTGATATCATGCATGAGGGTGAGTGCACAAAGTTGAGGGTCTCTTTTGGTGTGTTAGATGCAATAGAAAACTGAAAAAACAGACATCCATCAACTTTCATGGATATTTTGAGACACTTACACAATGAATCTTGTGATGAGTAAAAAACAAAAAATGTAGGAAATTGAATGACCTTTCCAAATATATAATTTTTTTCAATTGAAAATGTTGTTAACTATCTAAAGTCAGATATTTTTTAGCAGACACTTTTTATTTTCTAGATAAATTATAAGGTATATGTTTTTGTGGGTGCAACGTCTGAGTGACTAAATGATGGAATAAACTTACGAAAATTGGTATACATATAGAGAACATATAGTACTAGTGCACAACTATTTTTCCAATAATAAAAATAATATTTTTAAATTTTTTTTTATTATCTAAGAGATCAAACCTCGAAAACGGTATGTCAATTGTGGGTGCAGCATTTGAATGTCTTAATGCAATTATTTGGAAATGGTTTTTTTATAGAATGTAGAGCCGCAGTGTTCTTTAATGCACCATAATGTTTTTTTTTTTAAATGGTTGAGAAACAAAAGCGATGTGGACAAAACACTAACAATGTGATTTTTGAGTTGAGTGATGATAGAAGATAAATAAGAAAAAAATAGAAAAAATAATGTATTCTTGTTAAAATTTACATATTTGGAATCTACAAAAAAACTATATATGTTTCTAAAATATCATAAAAAATGGAGGTGTGCAACATAATTAGACGAACAACTAAACACGAGCATATTGAAAATTTGGATATAATGTTGAATTAGCCATGGTTTATCATACTCCAAGGCATAGGCATGTTGAATCTGAAGCAAAGTATGAAGCAAACACATAGGCATAAGAATTCCATGCAAGCATGGGTTGAGGCTTGGCCTTATCATTTGGAGGGAATACATTTTTGAATTTAAAGAAAATGGGAGTGTGTTTTATTGAAGCAAAATGGGAGCGCATTTTAGTGAAGAAAAATGGGTGCATGTTTTAGTGAAGCAAAATAGGAGCGCATTTTAGTGAAGCACAACCAACGCGCATTTTTAAATACTACAATGAGTGCTTATTTTTTCAATTATACTTTTATTATTTTATGTCCCCCCGTGACTCCCTTATTCCCCCTAACTCTTACTATCCCCCCCTCCTCTTCTCCCTACCTCTAATCCCTCCTCCTCCTCTCCCTACCTTTAAAACC
>LPNX010355881.1:42332-70100 GCA_001517045.1 Pseudotsuga menziesii | reverse complement strand
TATATATATATATATATATATATTTTAATTTTTTTTTTCAGAAGAGAAATCAATAATAATTTTTTATTTTAGTATGACAATTCTTTTAAATATTATAAAATTTAACAAAATAACAAATAAAAAATAAAAAAGATAAATTATAATATTAAAATTTATTACATAAAAAATATGCATATTACATGTTTGATAAAAATAAATATTTATTGTTTTAATTAATTTAATAATTGTATATTTAGAATAATCGGTAATAAGTAATTTATAAAAAAAGTTGTAAATGAAATGCCACAAGTTTAAATCACCAGAAGTACTAACTTAACTCTTTCTCTATATATATTTGATAAAAGCACAATTTCAAATCCTCCTTAAATATTAGCTTAAGCAAAATATTATACATAGTTGATAAACAATGAAACTTTTACATTTCAGTTCATACCAATTATATTTGGTATTTCAAACTTTTAGTATATGTTTGTGAAAATTTACAACTTCACTTAATTTTATCTTTGCCTAGACTATAAACCTTACATTTCATCGCGGTTATCTACATGGGTGGATGCCTTCCACGAATTTGGGAAAGTGTAATCTCAAAAACTATTTTTAGATCTTGGAAAGGCTCTTATGACTACATTGTATGCACCTCTTATTGATAGTTGTTGTAATATATCAATGGTTTAAAAAAATTGGTCAATTAAATGAATTCCTTTCATAGTGTTCGAAGTCTATATTAGAAATAAGTTAATAACTATGTTATTGATGATGAATCTTTTAATAGGTAGGTGATTGCACAAAGTTGAGGGACCTTTTATATGCAATGGTAGAGTGAAGTTAATCATTCAAGATCCATAAAATAAAATCATCCCAAGCAATCCCGATCCAACCAATCTTAGTCCCATGGATGCCAACATGCTTTCCACTTAGGATAGTTAAAAACAATGCTCACGAGTTATAGTGCACAAAAACGCGCCCGCGTTATAGTTTCCAAAATCGCACGCATAGTATATAAAACTTTTTTATGGTTAAAATAGGTCAATCCTGTCATTTTCTCCATAACCACACGTTGGAGCGAGTTCTAGCAGAGCAAAACAATCAAGGGTGAATGTGTTTTGGGTGAGAAAAGGTGAACAAACTCCACCTTGGGGATCAATCTCTTTCTTTTGAGGTATTTTCTCCAAATCCTCTCATGCTAATTTCCCTATATTCAATAATTTCTATGCCCTAATACAAATTTAAACCAATTTTTTTTAATTTATATTACCATAAAGGAATTTACATGCCCAATGGAAACCAAAACCCCAATTTAATCATAAAAACCAAATCATTTTGACTATTTGCATATGTATATTCACAAGCATCCTTGTGAATCCATACCAAAATTCACATGCCCAATGGAAACCAAAACCCCAAATTACTCATAAAAAACATATCAATTTCACTATTTGCATATGCATATTCACAAGCATCCTTGTGAATACATACCAAAATTCACAAATATACAAAGTTTGTCAAGTATATTGCAAGTTTGCATAAGTAAGTTACATGCCCATTGTAAACCAAAAACCCAATTTACTCATAAAAAACAAATCAAATTCACTATTTGCATATGTATATTCACAAGCATCCTTGTGAATCAAAACCAAAATTAACAAATATGCAAAGTTTGTCAAGTATATTGCAAGGTTGTATACAACTAAAACAAATTCATGTAGAATTCACTTCTTCCCTAAAATACATAAACAAACATGGTAAATCCTTAATAACATTAATAAACACCAAGAACATTAATAAACACCTTATAGTTTTGATTAAACTTCCTAATCCAAGGGTTAAAATAACGTATAGAAGCTTCACATGCTTAACAAATATTTCCTCTTGATTGAAGGGTACTTTTTGGTTAAGGTCAAGACAATGGAGTTCAACAATAGGCTCTCTGAACATCAAGATACGTAGGGAGTTTGATGTGTTTGATTACATGACAATCACATGCTATCATACATGATATAATCCAGTGGAAACCTTGCAACCATAAAAGCCACTATACACAATTATGCAAAGTCTCTCATGGGTATATAGAAAGAGTGCATACAACTAAAATAACATCAAGTAGAATCCATACATGGCCCAAATTACATATAAACAAATATTCTTGAATGGAATTTGGAGTCCAAAAAAATCACGCTACAAATAATAATTAAATAAAAAATCCTTGCCTACATTGGGATTTTATTCATCAATAGCACCTTCTGCCACCTCTTCTAGGCTCTATCCCTTGCCTCTACCTGCAATATGGGAGTTGTTCCTGCAAGGGAATTAGTCAGCACCTCACAATTTCGATGAAACTTCATAATCCAAGCCCTAAAATAAGCGAGAGTAGCTTCCCAATAAACATATGCACATTGGACATTTTATGTACACATGCATATGGAAATTGGATTTAATACTTGACTTTATGACATAAATTTAAGATAAAAAAATGTTAAATGTTTATTCTTTATTGTAAAATTCAAGATCAATTTTAAAATTTAAATTATAAATAGTTTAGGTTGTTATTTGGTGTGAATTAGTTTTACACTTTTCATTGCTTAGACATGTCATTATACCATGTGTTTATTTTTCTAATGATATTTCATTTTTATTTATGATTCTAGTGGATACTATGGACCACAATGCATAGATATTGAGAGTTATTGGTCATCTAAGAGATATTGGTTCTGCATAGAGGGGCAGAGATCAACTCCGTCGCTCCTTGTTAGCATCATTGTTGACCATAGTGGATACGATCAGTAGATCGAATGATGATTTGTATAGCATTGATTCCTCTAGGGAAACAAAAAGACGAGAGTTTGTTGATGGTTTGAGCTACAACGAGATCAAGAAGCTCAAAATAACAAAAGAGCACATATATACACTATTTAGAGTTCCTGTGACGGGTGCCATTTCAGAGAGCAGCATACCACATATTTTGATTGACTGGTGCATATATCGACCCATTAGAGACCATTGCATGGACATATGGTACATGGTTTTTGATATTCCCCCACACAAAAACAAGAAAGTTCCATTGTAATTCCTCCGGAAACTTTATGCAGAGTTTGTGATGGGAAAACATGTCAACTATTTTGACATGTTGGGGTTCCAGGGTTCTAGTAGGGGGATTCCCAAAAACCGACCCAATGGTAGGCATAGAGATTCCAATCAACAGATAACTTCACCCCGTGCCCCACTATCGAGGCTATACATCCCTCCTACACATGATATGTTTACCTAGAGACATGAGGCATTTCTTACGCTAGCTGAGATGATTTCTCAACACACCACAACTATTGACCAGGCATGGCCCTCTTCCTCTAGTGGGGTACAACCACCAGCTTTCAGCGGTAGAGGACCATCTATTGGTGGGGATAGATCAACATCCCATGTTCCCTAGAGCGAGCCACACATGTGCACAACATGTGGTCAATCCTGTTATGGTTGTGGACCAACACATGGAAACTATATGATGAATGGTGGTCAAGTAAGGACATTATTAAAACTCCTTTGTTATTCAATTTTTTATTTTTCCATATTGTACACATATTAAAATATTCTTAATATATGCAATTTTTACTCTTGCAAGAGCTTGTTGCCTCTAAGGGGTGTGGTAGTGCACCCGATTTGGTTGTATTCGAGGCTCAAACAACCAACACCAAGGTAATATTTCAACATGTTTCATTTTGTTAATACATATCATTTTTTTAATACATGTGTTAGTTAATCAATTTGTTAAATGGTCTAATATTTACAATTTTTGAAGTTGGAGGAACCCCATTTTGAACAAGATGTTGGAGAAATTTATCTTAGAAAATTCCCCTGAGGTAGATTTTATGATTACCTCGGGAATGTAAGTACATGGTTTGTAACCCACCTATAGCTAAAAACATTTTATGTTGTGAAAAGACATTACTTTAAAAATTAGTGTAAAGTTTTATGTTGCTAACGATGGATGGGCAAAGATGACTGTAATTGACTATTTTATTATTTAATAATTAAAATAAGAGACACCTATCCAAAGAGGACTGTTGAAGAGTGTTCACTGACCCAGTAGGAGGAATGATCTGGCGTAGAAGAAAAAAATGAAAAATGGCAACAACAACAATCACTTTCTAGATGATGTAGGAGGAAACTTCCCTATAATTGTGGTCATGTTCCCAAGAAAGGAGGAACTTAGAAGATGGCTCATTAAATTACAAACTAGCCCAAATACCTAGGTAGGCACATATATATCCATCGAATGAGAAGGAGGCTAACACACATTTTAGAGATTGGAACCTTGTGGATTACTGGAAACTGAAAAGTTAGGCACATAAGAGGAATTCGATGAGGGGAAATCTAAAGTGAATTGTTAGAGTATTGAATACAAGTGTGACTACTAAGTTACAGAGAGGACATAACATGCTTCTACACAGTTTCTTTGTCCTGGTGGTTCAATAAACATGATCGGGGGTCCTAAGGCAAGTAATCTTAGCTGGTTTTAGTAGACGAATCGAAGGAACGATCTTCTTTGGATGTTTGTCCACTTTGAAGGTTAACAGGTTCTTTATTGCTCTAGATTTTTATTTTTAAATTTTTTTTGTTGATATTCTAAAATATTTCACGAATGTTAAAAGATTCTAAACTATTAAATTTGTTTTCAAAATAAAGTAAGAAAGTTTTTATTCCTGTAAATTATAGGTTAAGATGAATTCTATTGCATAAACGGTTCCTCCATAGTAGGAATCATAAGCTATATTTTATTATAAGTTAAACAATATCATTTCTCTGTAAATAGCTTCACCTAATACCAAGTTTTATACATAAATTATTAAAAAAAATTAGCATTTCTAAAGAGGTTAAGTAGAGCTAGCTTCAAAATATCTAGTAAAGATTCTCCTATCTTTTTAAAACAAACATGAAATTTCTTTTTACAGTTAGGTCTTTCCCATAACTAAACTCCATAAAATTATTAAACCTGTCAAAAGCAACATATCTACTTTAAAGTCGCAATGGCTTCCAGCCGAGGGTTTGAGACCCATCAAGTAAAAATACTTAGGAATAGTAATAAATTCTCAGTATCAACTTCACACAATCGAAAGGATTAATTTTACAAAAGGAAAAAAATTTAGGTTTAAAACACTTTCATTTAACAAAAATAGTAGCTTATAATTTATCATAATATCAAACAAATTTCTCTATCTAAGACAGGTCGAGGGTTCGAAGCCTGTAAGGCCAAATTTTCCAAGTAAATTATTAAATAACTGAAACCTACAACGAAGCTCCCTAAGCTCAAACAACAAATAAATGTTGGAACCATAACCAAGTTAAAAACCAGAATGGCATGAATGCAGTAAATAAACAATATACAAAGCAATGTTATTAAACAATATGACAGAGTGGTATCGAAAGTTTCGAGGGAATTTTAAACAAAGTATTCCACATTTTAATAATCAAAATATCATTTATATAGAAAAATTCTGAAAGTTATAAACAATTTAAATAATATTAATAATCCTTACACCGAGTAGCGTCGAGAGATTGAAAGAATTTTTAAAAAAATTGCAGAGACTGTATTCTTTAAACTCTGCTAAGATTTACAGTAATATTTTCAATATTTACAAAATTTATGCATTACAACTTCCCACACAGACTCCACGATCTTCAAACAAAGGGTTTTTAAAAGTTATTTTTACCCTGTGTAACCCTTATCATAGCCTGAAGGCTCTTAAAATAAAATCAACATATATATATATATATATGTGTGCATTTAACATTGTAGAGGAAAAAGACAAGAGCATTTACCATGGAATAGAGGGATATCCTAGATACCCTTGCATCACCCGAAATGAATCTAACCCAAAAGAGTTATGTTTCAGCTTGGCCATTTATCATTCACACCTTATACCAAAGGATTTCAAGGCTGCTAGGTCTTACGAGAACCATATGACCCTCGTTAACATTGACCTGAGATCACTCCTTCAAGCCAAAGCAATCATCGAACCTCCTGCCAGTCAAAAAATGGACAGAGGTTAACATTTGGCATTTTGACATTATAAAATAAAATTGCAACAAACTGGAAAATGAACTCTGCGAAATAGAAACTTACCCATCTCTGCGAAGGGTTGAGGAATGAAGTCGAAGACCGTTGGTGTGGTGATGAACTAATGCTTAACTGTGATGTTAAAGTTCATAGAGTCGACTGCTGAAAGGGACAAGATCCTTCAAATCTCCCCATCCCCACCAGTCCCACAATGCAAAATATTATGCAGAACTTTAAACCCTGTGGTTTTTCGTTAGGGTTTTAACCATTTTTATAGATGGATTGCACCATGAAGCCCTTTCACATGGGAGACTTAATTCTTACACCTACCTCCACGTGGATCAATTTTTTTACACCCACTCTATATAGTTTAGAATGTTTTCGATAGTATGACAAATCCATGGTATAAATAAGTTGAACTAGGTCAATCATAGTATAAAATGACCATTTCATAGTTATGGTGCAAAAAGAATATTTGAATTCTTTGTTTTACGTTTATCCATGTTAGGGTCACCTTGGTAATTATTTACCTTTGGCTCTTTAGTTGTTTAGAAACACAAGGGGGGTAATCCTCTTACAAAAACACCTGCAATAATACAAGACTTTAACAATGCATTAGCATACAAAGCTAAGTAATACATATAACCCTGTAACCCTAGCATCAAAATAGGGTTAGTAAGTAGAGGGTTTAAAATATTAAAAACATGACGAATCCATACAAGATAAACACACAAGCTGTAACTTACGACAAGGTAGGCATGACTCATTAAATTTTGAAACAAGTAAATTTATTGTAAGGATTTAAACCTGTATACCAGCATAGTGTTATATGATTCATAAATTGAGTTGTCATATTCCAGTTGTTAAGTTTTAGTTTTACAGAATTTTTCATTATAAGCTAAATCCTAGGTAGAAAATGGAATGCATGGTTTATAATAGTTCTTAAAAGCTATGTGAAACCAGCTTAGGTCTTATAGTGATCTAATCACTCTGTAACAATTTTTTTGGAATTTTTGGAGTTGTTACATGTGGTATGAGAGCACGAATTTCAAACACTAGGCCTAAAGTTTGGCTCAACTCGCATGCTCAATACAAAAACAAGAAAAAAAAATATTGACTTATGTTTAAAAATTGTTTATGTACAGAAATATAAATCTTTAGTTTGCAGGAAAATGAAGGATTAGAGGCATCTGCTAAGGATGGATCACATCATAATGAACACAATAATCCAGAAAATTTATACGTGGAACTAAATGATCACTCATTTGAATTAATTCGAACTGTAAAAGACTTAGGTTGAAATGCATAATTTTAAGGAAGATAATGGAAGAATCCTTAAAGCATGGGAACAATTAACTCAAATATTGCTGGTTGAATTACATAATGAAGGAAAGGATAAAAGAAAAGAACATGAATCTGAATCTAGAACTATATCCTACAAGCCTAAAGGTAAAATATTAAAATTATCTGATAATGAAAGTAATTCCTCTTCAAGAAATAATCTTAGGTCACACAGACAGAAACATAAATATTCCACTAAAAGTAGTGATATGGACAACAACCCTAAAAAGAGAAAATATAAACCTTACGAATAAATTTCAGGAGAGTTTAAGAAGATAGAACCCCCAATGTTCAATGGTGAGCTGGAAAAAGGAGAAGAAACCGAGGCATGGTTGTTCAGGATGAAAAAATATTTTCAAATCTATAATTACTTAAACAGGATGAAGGCTAGAATGGCTATTTTTAACTTAACTTAAAAATATGATATGGTGGTAGGATATAAAAAAAAGTGAAAAACATTAGATAAAAGTATGTAACTTGGAAGACTTTTAAGAAATACTTTAAAAGAAAATTTTTGTCTGAACAATATTACAAAGAAAGGGATAAGGAATTTTACGATCTTAAACAAGGTTCAAAGTCTATGAAGGAACTAAGTAGTAAATTTTTAAGTTTATTACAATACATACCTTATATCATCAATGAAAATCCTGAGATACAGAGGTTTCTGAGTTGTTTACCTTTTAGCTTCAAGGACAGAATTGAATACGACAATCGAAAAACCCTTGAGGAAGTAACGAGGAAGGATAATTTATATTATGAACAAGGAAGAAATAAAAGAGAAGGTGTACCTAACTGGAACATTAAAAGAACAAATAATTTTCAACAAAGAAGAAAAGGATTTAACTCCAACAGAAATTTTGGAAATAATTCCTGAAATTATTCTAAGAATACTTATCACGGGACAAACTCTAAATGTAATACACAGCATAATTTTACAGTAGAAAATAAAAGAGACATACCTAACAATCAAGTTAAAAACAATGAACAAATAGAACCTATAAAATGTTGGGAATGTAAGGGACCTTATTATGCGAAGGACTATCCAAACAGAAAGAGGAATTTCATCAATGTGCATACAATACAAGAAGAAGCAACTATTGCTGGCATAGAAAACGAGATGCCCAGGATTAATGCATCTTTGGAGAATCAACAAGCTGATCACCAAACATATATCGTTTAAATAGAAGGTATGATAAAGAAGACACCCATTTCTATTTTAATAAACTCAAGTGCTAGTTTAAGCTATGTGTCACCTAGTATAGTAGAAAGTTGTAAATTGCATTTGGAAAAGTTTGAAAAATATTGGTTGGTTCAGTTAGCTACATGAACCAAGAAAAAGGTAGTTAGCTATGTTGAATACTGTGAAATGTTTATGAGTCAATTCAAAACTCAAGTGAAATTAAATCTATTACCTCTAGGATCATATGATATTTTAATAGGTATGGACTGGCTGGAAAAACACGGAGTAGTTTCAAATTGCTTTGAGAAAACATTTACATGTTTAGATGAAAATGGAGAAACAATTATAGTAAAAGTAATACCTAGAAAAGTTTATATTAGACAAATTTCAGCTTTACAAATGAAAAAAATCGTACGTAAAGGTTGCAAATTTTTTGATGTATGTGTAATGAATGATGAACACATGAATAAAGAAGATAAATTAAAATTCGTTGATATACCAAGTTTAAAATAATTTTCATATGTATTCCGGGAATAAATTCCAGGATTACCTCTAAGAAAAAGAATTGAATTTTACTATTGAATTAGTACCTGGAGTTGTACCCAATTCAAAGGATCCTTACCAGATGAATATCCTATAACTTAATGAATTAAAACTACAACTACATGAGTTAATATATAAAAATGACATAAGACCAAGTGTATCCCCTTGGAGAGCACCAGTCTTATTATTTAAAAAGAAAGACGAATCCTTACGCTTATGTATAGATTATTGTCAGTTAAACAAGATGACAATTAAAAACATATATCCTTTTCCCCACATAGATGATCTATTCGATCGAATATGCAGACCAACGATATTCTCAAAAATAGACTTGAGATATGGATATCATCAAGTCAGAATTAAAGATTAAAATATATTTAAAATTGCATTTAGAACCCATTACGGGCGTTATCAGTTTGTAGTTATGCCATTTGGGCTAATGAACGTTCCAACATATTTTATGTGTTTAATGAACAGTGTCTTAAGTAAGTATATGGATAAATTTGTAGTTTCCTTTATCAATGACATACTAATTTATTCAAAAAAACAAGAAGAAAATGAGGAACATTTACATATAATATTAGAAGTTTTGATAGAACACAATTGTACGCTAAATTAAGTAAACACAAATTCTTTAAAGATAAAATACAATATCTAGGCCATGTGATATCCAAGAAAGGGATATCAGTGGATCCTGATAAGATAAGAGAAAAAATGGAATGGCATGTTCCTAATGATATATCATATTTACAATCATTTATGGGGATTACAGGTTATTATCGAAAAATTCATAGAAGGATTCTCGAGAATCGCGAATCCCATAAGGTCCTTACAGAAAAAAGGAAAAAATATTTGTATGGGATTTAAAATGTGAAGAAAGCTTTAAAACGTTATAAGAATTATTAACCACTGTAACTATCTTAAAAATAGCACATTCAAATAAGGACTTTGTTGTATGCATGGATGCATGCAATGAGGGCCTATGTGGGTTAACGCAAGAAGGTCATGTAATAACATATGAATCAAGAAAGTTAAAAATACATGAAAAGAATTATGCTACCTATAATTTAGAGTTGGATGTTGTAATATATGCCTTGAAAATGTGGCACCATCATCTAATCGATAGAATATTTTTATTAATGTCTAATAACATAAGTTTGAACTACTTGTTTGATCAACAAAATCTGAACACACGGAAAGAAAGATGGTTAGCTTTCCTTAGTGAATATGATTTTGAGATCAAACATATAAAAGGAAAAGAGAATAAGGTGTTTGATGCCTTTTCATAAATTAAAATATAAATTTTATAACTGCTATTAGAAGCTATCAAATAGAGTTGGATGATAAGTTTGAATACACAGTAAAAATGGATAAAAAATATCATAATTTAAGAGAAAATGTTAGAGAAAACGAATCTGAAAAAGTATAAAAATATATTTCAGTTTGAATGAAAAAGGATTAATGCGGCATAGAAATATATTATATGTACCCAATGTACCTAAAATTAAATTGCTGATCTTAAATGAAGTACATAAGAGTCCTTACTTAGGACATCCTAGTTACCAAAATATGATAACAATGCTAAGAAAATACTATTTCTGGCCCAATATGAAAAATGAAGTGGTTGTATATATAGCTAGGTGTATAGAATTCCAACATGATAAAGCTAAGCATCAACACCCAACAGGTCTATCAACCCTGATTTCATAACAGGACTCCCTAAAAATCAAAAGCAAAATGATTCGATGATGGTAGTGGTAAACAAACTTAACAAGGAAATTCATTTTATACCTGTTAAAACTACTTATAAGGATGCTAATATTGTTGATATTTTTATAAAGGAAAATTTTCATTTGCATGGAATTGTTAACATGATAATTTCTGATAGGGATCCTAAGTTTACTAGTAATTTTTGGAAGTCATTGTTTAAAGGATTGGACAGTAAATTAAATTTTAGTACCTCTTATCTTCCACAAACAGATGGACAAATTGAAAGACTAAATCAAGTTTTAGAAGATATGTTAAGGATATATGTTAGGGATCATCCAAATAAATGGGAAGAATATGTGCACTTAGTCAAGTTTGTTTATAACAATCATTATCAAGCTTCATCTAAAATTATCCCTTTTGAAATACTGTAAGGTAGGAAGTGTAATACTCCCATTTCATGGAGTAATCCGGTTGACATATTAATATTAGGACCTGACTTGTTAAAAGAAATGGAACTAACAGTGAAACAGGTACTGTCATAACCCCAAATTTTCTGAAAAATTTAAAATTTTTAAAACTGCATATTATTAACGTAAATGCAGTTTAACTAATCATTTAATTAGTTATAAAATATCACATTCCTTAACTGAAATTTTCTGATGGTTATGTTTAGCAGTAGAACAGTTCTTTTCAGTTCACTGACTTTGTTTTCTTTTCGTCCACAAGGTGAGACTGTCATGTTAAACTGGGTTTACTTAGCTTTCGAGCTAATGCAGAGAGTTTACTTGTTTTTACAGACTACAGGTAAGAGATTGTGGTGCTGCTTTTCGCAATTCTAAAGTATTTAATACAAGTTCATCGTAAGAGAAAAAGTTCAATAAGAAAGTAAGAGTTAAACCATTCCAATGCTTGTTAAGGTATATTCAAGCTGGCTCTTTTCTAACAGAAGTAAATTATGCTCTTGTTGATTATGGAACTTCTTCATTTCTATTATAGTTGTAAAGTATAAAAAGTATCTTACTGACTCTTTATAACGAAGTAAGAGTGGCAGAGTTATGAAATCTATAGTATGAATCCATTTGTAAACAAACACCTTACATAGTCAAAAGAAATCTGATAAAGGGTTTTATGTATTACTGTGAAGGTGTGGAATTTCTTTGCCAAGTCCTAACTTATCATTAAGGATATTACCTTAAGCAAGCACTATTTCCATATAGTAGTTACTACTCTCTTTTCTTTTTGTAACTTTGTACTACATGTTCTACTTTAATCACTCTAAATAAATCATTTAAGTATTTATGAGTAAAAGGATCTATGTCATGGCTTTCTACTTTAATAACCTCATTTATGATCTTCTAAACTATACTATCAAGTAAAGGAGGTTAGCTTACAAAAGCTAAAAATCATTTAATGACTCTATAATACCTTTCATAACCTTTGAGCTTTGAATTTAGACAAAAAGACTATTTGTTCCAAAAATGATTTTTACACTAGTGATAAAGTTGTTATTTTAAATGCAAGGGATGATCATAAGGTTAGGAGTAAAACCATAATTATGATCAATTGATCACTTAACTTGAATTATTATAATTCTATAGTCTTTATACTATTGTCCCCTATACTTCCTTTATGAACTATGGCACTATATAATATAGAGAAAAGGTTTATATAAAAACAGCACCAAGGTAAACTATTATTTCCCTTTTTCTCTTATATATTATTAAATAACATTACAACCCTCCATACGTATATGTGCTAGGATAAACAATGGTTAAGGTTCTGTATTAAGGAATACTTTTAAAAACACCAAACTTTATATGTTGAGGAGTAGTCATAAGGTTTATCATAATTTCGATGATTACCAAATTAGGGTTGAAAATAATGAATACTTTATCATTTGCATGCATCGTAAGGGCTTGATGGATCTCGCACAAGGACTATGGATAACCATTGGTTTTAAAGAATGATTGGAAATCATTTATCCCATGAGGTGTTATTTATAACTATATACAAAAACCCACTGCTCGTCAAATATTTACCAGCTATCGTGGCATTATCATAGCCATGCACTTCGTGGTTATAAGAACTGTTGACAAACCCTATTTCACATTACCTCCTCCTTCGGCTCCTGTCACTCTGCGATGGTGCTGGTGCACCCTTACGTCGCCTCTCCTCTACGACGGTATCCTTCAGTTTTTCCTCTTTCTGTGGCTCGTTCTCTTTACCTCTTAATAGTGTTGTTCCATACTTGTTGTTGCTTATCCATTAACTATTCCTCTGTCATGCTAAAACCCGAATGATTGACTGCAAAAACCTCCTCCCTCAGTGAGGTTAGAAGGCTTGTTCTACTGAAATTCGATTCGAGTGTGGCTGTACATTAACCTTATTTTTCCTCCCTGCAGTCGGGTCACTCCCTTGCGTTGATGGTTGTACTGTCGTTACTAGTGGTCATGTTATCTTTTAAAAAGGAACAGGTAAGATTAATGAAATTCCTTCTTTGCATTTACTGTCTCGTGCTTAACCCTAAACTTATTACTCAGATTACAGAGTTCTAACATTACGCTTTTCCCTTGTGTTTACAGGTCTTTTCTCTCCATCCTGCGCGGCCTCCGGTAGAAAGATTTGTACAACATTTACAAATCCTGGTAGTCCTGGTTACACCATGGCTCTTTCTCCTTGTGGGGGTTCCTTTGGAAATTTCAAGGGTTGGCATAAGATGCCTGAAACCCTTAGGACTTCAGATTGTCTCGTTAATCTGTCTGTTACTTTATATTAATGAAAGAAACCCCTACGCTGTGTGAGGGTACTCCGGCTACGGCCGTGATTAGAAGAGTTATTTTTCTTGTGTTTTTAAGTGCTGTGTGAGAAATGATTAAAATAAGGCAAAAGTGCCATCCTCCTCAGATACTTATCGGGACCGAGGGTTTTGAAAATCCATTCGATTTTCTGTTAGTTATATTGTAAAACGTTTAAGGCCGTGAGCCTGTTTTGGAAAAGGGTTTATAACCTCGACTCTTTAATTTTTACTGTAAATAAAACTTTACAGGGTTTTCACCCTGCGTCTAAAATACATATGTATTAATGATGTTATCTTTATTTGTATTTCTTTGGTTATTTACAGTACTGAAATTTTGGAAGCTTGTTTATGTTAAATTTATAATACGACTCTGATTATAACACTGTCTTAATGCCACAGTCATCGATTTACTTGTATAAATTGGATTTATAGGGTTTAACCCTAATTTGACTCTAAGAGAACTATGTACCTGATTTTTACTATTAATAATTTCTTTTATAATGTTACTGCCAGGGTTTCTGCTTCTGGTTTATTCATTGACTTATTTGTTATTATTAGATGATTAGATGTTAACATAGTTTGTACCCTTCACTTATATAGGGTCTTTATATTTTGTTTTATTTTATCTTAACAATGTTCTTTAAGTACTATCAAATTACCTTGTAATACAGAAAGTATATTTAGTTCCGTTTTGTAAATAAAGTAATAAGAATGTTACCTTAAATAATTATTCCTATAATGTCTAAAAATAAAAAGTATATGATTATAAATATAACAAGGATATTATCTTTCTTGAGATCACTAATATCTCTGTATTAATATCCTTAGTTTATTTTATAAGCTCATAAAAAGACAGTATTCTGTTGTTTATTTTTGGTGCCCATTTATGTTAGTACTATATAAATTCTTTTAAGGTTTAGTTTGTCTTATTAATATGATATTTATATATATAAAGAAAACAATTAACGTTATCTAAGGATTATCCTTTAAACATAAACAGTAGCATTCGTTTACAATTTATGAAAGATAGATTAATAGTTCTAAATATTGTTCTAGCTTAAATCAAAATAAGAAGCAAGAAAAGAAAGGAATGATTACATTATTCATCATACATAAAATTTAATCAGCTTATTTATTTTGATAGTAGAATCTAGTCGATATTATCTGTCTCTAATTTCAGTTCTTTTATTAAACATATACTACTTAAATTATTTTAAACTAGAAGAAAGAAGTTGTAAAGTTAGAACATCGGATAAATCTAATCTAGCTCTACTCCAGTGCGACGATTAGAATCTCCCATTTGTTTAAGTAAATAAACTACTGAAAGGAAATACTGTTCAAAGAAATAGTTTTAACTTGAACCTATACTACTGTCAGTAAAATATCTCTTCTAATAATGGATATAGAAACAATCTACTATTCTTCCATCTCATCATACTATCTTATTTAATTTTACCCCCGTGCTAGAGTATGGTCTGGTAAACCCAGATGTGGAAAAATACAGTGGGTCTTTATTTTTTTTCATCAAAGGATTCTACTACTGATTAACTAAATAATTTTCATCACTAAACCAGCTAAATATTATATCATAACCTACAAACATAACATTTAACCATTCACAGTTATTAAACAAAGATGGTTAAGTGACAGAACCTGCTGGAACTTTGGACAACAACAGCAATGGGAGGCTGTTCCTCCCTACCAACTCCTGGACAGAGCTCAAACAACGACTCCTTAGGACCTCCGAGATTGCTCTGGTCTCCCTGGCTGGAACTAGGTGCAGCAGTAGTCAAATACCAGTCTTCAAACTCAGTATCAAATCCGAACTTATCAGTAATTTCTCCCATCTAACAAGCTATAATAAACCAAGTTACTACAGCAATCCTCTCCGAACTTCCTTACTATTTTCCCTTTTTCCCCAAATGAATTTCCTGAATAGCATTCCACGTGAATGTTTCTTCTCTGAAAAATATCTGAGCAGCCTCAACTCTATTCATTGGGTACTTTTAAAAGATTGCCTAGGTATTTTTGGGTTAGTTGTCATTTAATGAGACACCTACTCTGATCCCACTTTCTTGGGGGATCATGACCCCAAATATAGGGAATTTGCCACCTGCAACTTAGGAATTGTTTGAGGATGCTTCCACTTGTCTTTTTCCCTCCACCTAGTTCCATCCACCAGTTTGACCAGTAACCTCTTTTTAACAGCTCTCCCATGCTGTTGTCTCCACAATTTATTTATTAATAATAAAATATTCTGAATTACATTCCACTTCTGTTGACTCTGCTGAGTCATCAATTCCTACTTAGCATTAAATTTAATATAATGTCTCACGAATATAATTAAACAATTAACATTTATTTTACAAAATTAGGGTATGTGACAGGTACAAATCAATCTAACAATTGCACAATACAAAAAAAAGGGTCATGCATACCTTAAAATAACTCAGAAAGAATTACAAATAGGTGAACATGTGTTTGTCAAGGTAAGACCCAGAAAAATATCCTTTAAGTTGGGGAGTTGTGCTAACACCTACGTATTGTACACCATTTGAAATATTGTCAAGAGTTGGACCAGTGGCTTATCAGTTATCTTTGCCACCTAATCTCAAAATACATAACATATTTCATATTTTTATATTGAAAAAGTATATGCATGATTCTACTCATGTAATCGATTGGAATGTTATCTAGGTAGAACCAGAAGGATATTTTTAGGTGAAACCATATTGTATCCTCAACAAGAGAGAAATGTTTCTTCAGAATGGAACCATTGGAAAAGTAAAGGTGCAATAAAAGCACCTTAGTCCAGATGAAGCAACCTAGGAATTCGAGAGTCACATGTGGGAAGTATATCCAATTTTGTTCCAAGAAGACTCGGATGATATTTAAGCAACATTGATGATGATGTTGAACTTAAGAAGGGGTGTTTGTAAACAACCTAGAACTAAAAACATTTTATGTTGTGAAAAGACATTACTTTAAAAGTTATTGTAAAGTTTTATGTTGTTGACCAAGGATGGTAAAAGATGATTGTAATTCAATATTTTATTATTTAATAATTAAAAGAAGAGACACCTATCCAAACATGACTCTTGAAGAGTGTCCACTAACCCACTAGGAGGAATGATCTAGTGTAGAAGAATGAAATGAAAAATGGCAACAATATCATTCACTTTCTAGCTCGTGTAGGAGGCAATTTCCCTATAATTGTTGTCATGCTCCCAAGAAAGGAGGAAATGACCAGGTGGCTCATTAAATTACAAACTGACCCAAATACCTATGTAAGAACATATATATCCATCGAATGAGCAGGAGGCTCACACAAATTTTAGACATTAGAACCTTCTGGATTGCTGGAAACTAAAAAAGTTAGGCACACAAGAGGAATTCGATGATGGGAAAGATAAAGTGAATTGCTAGAGTATTGACTGCAAGTGTGACTACTAAGTTATAAAGAAGAAAAAACAAGATTCTACATAGTATCTTAATCCTCTTGGTTCAGTGAATAGGCTCAGGGATCCTAAATCAAGTAAGCTTGGCTTCTTTCAAGAGACGGTTTGGAGGAATGGTCTTCTTTGTATGTTTTTCCACTTCAAAGGCTAACAAGATCTATATTGTTATGGATTTTTATTTTTAACTTGTTTCTATTTATATTCTAAAATATTTCATGAATGTTAAAAGCTTCTAAACTATTATTTGTTTTCAAAATAAAGTATACGGTTTTAATTCATGTAAATAATAGGTTAAGATGAATTTTATTTCATATTTTTTTTTCCATAGCAGGAATTGTAAACTATATTTTTTTATAAGTTAAACAATATCATTTATCTCTAAATAGATTCACCTAATACCAAGTTTTATAAATAAATTATTAAAACGATTAACATTTCTAAAGAGGTTAAGCAGAGCTAGATTCGACATCTCTAGTAAAGATTTTCCTATCTTTTTAAAACAAACACAGAATTATTTTTTACAGTTAGGGATTTCCCATAATTAAACTCTGTAAAATTATTAAACCTCTCAAAAACAACATATCTAATTTAAAGTCACAATGGCCTCCGGTCGAGGGTTTGAGACCCATCAAGTAAAAATAGTTAGGAATAATAATAAATATTCAATATCAACTTCACCAATCCGAAAGGCTTACCGTTACAAAAGGAAAACAATTTAGGGTTAAATTTTTTTCATTTAACAACATAGTAGCTTAGAATTTACTGTAATATCAAAAAGAATTATCTATTTAAGAGAGGTCGAGGGTTTGAGGCTTGTAAGGCCAAATTTTCCAAGAAAAATATTAAATAAATGAAACCTACATCAAAGCTCCCTAAGCTCAAACAACAAATAAATTACAGAACAATAACGATGTTAAAAACCAGAATGGCATGAATGCAGTAAATAAACAATATATAGAGAAGTGCTATTAAACAATATGACACAGTAGTATTGATAGTTTCAAATTATTTTTAAACAAATGCTTCCACATTTTAATAATCATAATATCATTTATACATAATAGTTATGAAAGTTATAAATAGTTTAAATAATATTAATAAACCATACATAGAGTAGCATTGAGAGATTCAAACAATTTAAACAAAATCATACAGAATTTATTCTTTAAACTCTGCCAAGATTTACAATAAGATTTTCACTATTTACACAATGAGAGCATTACAACTTCCCACACATACTCCAGAGTTTGTAAAGGAAGGGGTTTAAAAATATTTTAACTCTGTGTAACCCCTATCGTAGCTCGAAGGATCTTAAAATAAAAGCAACATATATCTCTTCCTTTAACACTGTAGAGGAAAAAACAAGAGCGTTTACTATCAAATAGAGGGGGCTCGTAAATACCCTTGCATCTCCCAAAATTAATCCAACCCAAAAGAACTCTATTCTAGCTTGGCCATTTATCATTCACACCTTGGACCGAAGGGTTTCAAGGGTTATAGGTCTCACCAGAACCATACGACATGAGTTAACCTCGACCTGGTCTAACTCCTTCAAGCCAAACCAATCATCAAACCTCCTTCTAGTATAATAATGGATAGAGGTTAACATTTGGAATTTCGACATTATAAAATAAAATTGCAGCAAACTAGAAAACAAACTCTAAAAAGAGCATCTTACCAATCTCTACGAAGGGTCGAGGCATGAATTCAAAGATTTTTGGTGTGGTTATGAAATAACACTGGAGTGTGATGTTAAATTTCACAAAGTCAATTGCTGGAAGGGCCGAGAGCCTTCAATTGTCCCCACTAGTCCCACAACGCAGAAGATTATGCAGAAGTTTAAACCCTATAGTTTTTTGTTAGTGTTTTAACCCTTTTTGCAATTGGATGTACAGTGAATCCCTTTGACCTCAGCGCATTAATGCTTATACCTACCTCCATGTGGATCAATGTTTTTACACCCACCCTATATACTTTAGAATGTTTTCAATAGTATGACAAATCCATGGTATAAATAAGTTAAACTAGGTCAAGCATAGTATAAAATGACCATTTTATAGTTATGGTGCAAAAATCATCTTTGAATTCTTTGTTTTCATTTAGCCATGTTAGGGTCACCTTGGTGCTTATTTACCTTTATCTCTATAGTTGTTTAGAAACACAATGGGGTTAATCCTCTTTACAAAACACGTGTAATAATATAAGGAATCAACAATGCATTAGCTTACAAAGCTAAGTAAGACCTATAACCCTGTAACCCTAGCATCAAAATAGGGTTAGTAAGTAGAGTGTTTAAAATATTAAAAACATGATGAATCCATACAAGATAAGCACACAAACTATAACTTACGACAAGGTAGGCATGACTCATTAACTTTTGAAACAAGTAAATTTATCGTAAGACTTTAAACGTGTACACCAGTATAGTGTTATATTATACATAAATGGAGTTGTCATATTCGAGTTTTTAAGTTTTAGTCTTACAAAATTTTCCATTATAAGCTAAATCCTATGAAGAAAATGGAATGCAGGGTTTATAAAAGTTCTTAAAAGCGATGTGAAACCAAATTAGGTATTCTAGTGATCTAATCACTCCGTAACATTTTTTTATTTATGGAATTTTTTGAGTTCTTACATGATTAATGACGAAATCTTGTTTAGATTATTTTAATTTATTATTGTACGTGCTCCTTTATATATTGGTAATATTTAATTTTTAAACTTGCAAGTTCTATATAGACCTTTAGAGGGGCAAGAGATTGTTGATAGCGGTCACTCCCATGGGGGAGATATGTCCTAGGAAGAGGTAAGTATATTACAATATGTTAGTTTTTCAGTACATATTATTCTATCCATTCATGTCCATGTCTAACTATGGTAACACATTATGACTGTAGACATCATCGCAAATCCCTCTACCACCTCTTTGGTTTTGATCACCCCATAGTCCAAATGTAGATAAGCATGTTGTCTACAACATACGACCCTCCTCATTAAAAAGAGTGGGTGTCCATGATGATGAACCTATTGATTCCACGCTAATGTACACACTTCTAATGGCGATTGCTAGTTATCTTTGAATTCACTTCACGACTAGTTTTTCTTAATGTTATTTTTGCATGTTTACAACATTAGGATGTAGATTCATCCATGCCAGAAATTAGTGGGGTTGTTGATGCTTCATTCAATGCTACATATACAATGGGGATAGTTCACACAAAGGTATCTACTTGAATATTTGTAATTGTACAGTTCATTTTTATTGTCTATGGACATGCACGATGTCTACCTATTTTAGCATTTGGTGAATGTAGCCACACCCTGGTCCATTAGTGCACACGACTGATTTTGATGTTCAACCTATGACTCCTCTTGCTACTGAAGAAAACTAGTGTCATTCCCTAAAACATTTTTTTTTCGGTGAGATGTTCATTATTTACATAATTTGTTAGTACTTTCTCATTCATGTACATGTTGATAATTGTAGAGATAATTTCCATAGTTTTTTTATTCCCAGAGAAGCATTGTAGAGAGAATCTCTACAAGGAGGAGGACACCATAGGCATATATACCCCGAATGGATGCAGTGAGTGTTTGTTTTATGTACAATTGAGTCGTATTTTAAATTTTCAAACTTTTTTATTGCTAGACAACATTAGTTTAGTTACCTAATCAATAAATGTTGTCATTGATTTGCATTCGCCAGATATGCACAGTGATCATGGATAGAGTCAAGAAAACAAAATAAAGTTAGAGTTTTGATGTGTTAGTCCAAGACAAAGCTGTACTTTTGTGTACAAGAGGAAGTTAGAGTTTAGGGGCGCGGTCTAGGAAATATGTGCTTTTGTTTGCATGTACATCAATGATATTTTTTATACATGTACATTGACAGTGTCACATGCCCCAATTTTGCAAAAAAATAATATTATCATATTTGATTTTATTTCAAGACAATATGTTAAATTTTATGCTAAGTAGTAATTGATGACTCAACACAGTCAAGGATGTTGAATGTAATTATGAATATTTTAATTATAAATAAATAAAAAGTGGAGACAATAGCTTGGGAGAGTTGTTAAAAGAGTGTTTACTGGTTAAGTTGGTGGAGGAGACTAGGTGGTGAGCAAATAGACAAGTGGCAGCATCCTCAAACACTTCCAATGTTGCAAGTGGCAACCTCCCTACATTTGGGGTCATGATCCCCCAAGAAAGTAGGATCAGAGCAAGTGGCTCAATTAATGACAATAACCCAAAAATACCTAGGCAATATTAATAAAAATGCCCATTTAAGAGAGCTGAGGCTGCTCATTCCAAGAAGAGAATCATTTAGGTGAATGTACTTCAAAGGATTTCATTGGGAAGGGAATTTCTGGAAGGTGTTTGAGGGGTAAACTGTAGAGAATGATCTAGTACAGCTATTCAGTTGAAGGATATTGCTGTTGAGTGCAGAGTTAGTACTGAGCCATTGGACTAGTATTTTGTTGCTTGTTGTTGGCTATGGTGGGAAGACTCGGGTTTACTATAGTCAACCAACAACACCCCTAGCTCACCGGCCCTTTCGGCGACAGATCGCAAAGTGGCTTGAAGTCTCACCCGAGGTGACTCTAATGGGTTGGCCAAGGACTCAAGCATCTTGGACCAGGTTCTGAGGCAGTCCTACTTGCGACTCGTAGCTCTTCTAGCTGCGAGGTCGCTTCCTCTGCGCGTCGCGTGACCCTTTGCTTGAGCCGCGCGATCTCCTCATCTCACAGCTCTTCTAGCCGCGAGGTATACCTTTCTACTGCTGTGCGGTCCTTCTCTATGTCGTGCACTTTCCCTGAACCGCAATATCTCCAACCTTACCACATCACCGTGCACTGTGCGACACGCAGCTCCTGCCCAACGCTAAGTCCTCAACCTACGATATCACGCACCGTAGCTCCTCTGCCGGTGCGGTATCACCTCTCTGTGATATCCTACCTCCGCGGTTTCGCGCACTTAGCGTTGCTCGTGTTGACGTGCGATACTTAACATACAAGGCTATTCAATACTACAACTAGTGACTGTTTACGCAAAGCATAAATGAACCACATACAACATGCCAAAGACTTTGATTAATACTTTTTCTTCTATATTACTGTGAGTTGATTAACACATTCGTTCATCAAACTGTAACCGAAATCCATGAAATGACTGTGAAATGCATAAGTAAACATAGAAAATAATCTAATCACATAACGCACGATTTTAACGTGGTTCACCTCCAGGATGGAAGTTACATCCACAGAACTGTGTTTTCTTTATAGCTCAGGGGAAGGTAAAACACAGTTCTGCTACACCGCATATGCAGCTCAAGATATTCTCTCTTATATCTTCTTTCTATCTATATTGCTCTCCTAAAATATACTCTTCCCTCTCTGTCGATCCCTGCGGATCGCTACATGCATACTCTATAAGCCTGCTAATGGTTACAGTAAGATTGCTTCCGCTAATAACAGAACCAGAGCTCGGATTTTACAACAGTCTAATGGTCCGCAAAACACTACTACGACTGAATGACTCAACTAACTAACCAAACAACCAACCCACCAACCCTTTTACAATACAAAATATATCCTTTTATAGGCAGCCTGAAGGTCTTGCCATTACAACACTGTGGGCCTGTCCCAACAGTAACCCAAAACCCTAACTAGTGACAGTCGGCCATATCTGTACTTGAGGTAGCCACTTTTCATCACACCATATCTCTCTGGAGTCTTCCATGCTTCCCGACACTGATCATGGGTACTATGCACCACTTCTCCTTTCTGGCCTTCATCTTCAATGCTTCATCCTCATTGCTCCTTCTTCTTTATGAGGGTCATTGAGCCCTCCTGTCTTCCGCCGCTACCTTCAATGCAGTGGGTGAGCTCTCTCTTCTCGGCCGCTCAGGTACCATTGCCTTTCTTGACTTCTCTATCTAAAAAGTCATGGTTTTCGGCTCTGCTCTACAGCTAGAAACGTGCTACGGCGTCGTAGCTTTGTCTTATCTTCTTTTCGCCAAAACTTATCTCTCCGCTAAACTAGCAGCTTCTTCTGTAGCTGCGGGAACCTGCTCCAACAGTCCCCTAACACTTACTTGTGGCTCATCCTCGAGCCACCACCAGCGGGCTTCTCCTGCTGTAGCTTTGCCTTGGCTTCCTGCGAAGTCCTCTGCAACCTGTCTCGAAGTCCTGCGACTTCCTGCTGCATCACTTCGACACGTTCTCTGTAGTTTCTGTAACTTGGTTCACTGGGATCTCTTATCCTTCCTGATTGATGTCATGGTCTCGCTCTCTTCGCTCCTGAAATCTTTTTAAGAGCCTTCTCATGTTTGAAAGGTCTTCCACAGATATCTTTTCCTCTTTATCTGGGTTAGAACTTTTATCACAATGAAAATATGTATCTGCCATCCTTCTCAAACATTTCCTTTAGTCTAGAGCACTGTATATGAAAGAGATACAAACCATGAATTCCGTTCTGAGAACAAGCCTTTGTCTGCGTTCTGGAATTCCACCAACTGATAGGTTTGCTGTCTTCTTCCACTTCTCTTCTCTTCGAGGTGCTCCAAGTACACATGCTGCCTTTGATCGTCAGATTTCTGTTTCATTGCCTCTGCAATCTTTTGTGTTTCTCTTAGCTGATCAAATAGGTCGATGACCTTCTCCCGTTGCTTTCTTTTTCTCATTTTTACTTTCCGCCTGGCGGGAGATTTCTTCTCATCATTCTTCTGCTCTGCTTTCTTATCTTCAGTGATTGGCTCGGTGTTATTCTTCTCCTTAGTAAAGATTTTGGTGACAACTTCTACTTATGGTGCTTGACTCTTCATCCTTAGTGGCTGTCTGACCTGTGATGTACTTAATTTCACAACCCTGGACGGCGTCGTCATAGCGGACCTACGGCCACCAGGGTCGAAGCGTCTCGGTATGTCTTCTAGAGGTTCGTCCTTGAACAGAGCTCCCTCAGTACAAAACGGCGGACGTGCAATGGCTGCAATTTCTGAAAATCACAACACTCTGTAATAGACTTAGCTCTTCACAGGGAACTCTTAACAACTTACTCTATAGCTCTCGGTTTTTCTGCAAATGTAACCGTCCCAATTGAATACTTTCTGCTTTTATGCCCGCTACAATAATCCCGGACACAACGGTCATCTAGACTGAACCCGTCGGTCGTAATTAATTCCTGGACAAGACCACACCTGTCATTCGATCCTTAATAAATGCAGAAATCCGATCGAATTTCCCTCGAAGCGTGTGTGTACAGGCGTCGGTCTTGTCGGAGATTTGCGAAATATGAAAAAATTTATTATACTACTACCAAATCTACGGTAAGATATACCGATCATTACCTTATTAACTACCTGTCAGATGCTGACTTGACTAGCGCACTGTCGATTGCAAAACTGAGTACGTGGCACGGGGAAACATCGCACTTCCGTGATGCGCCTCCGCATCACCTGCATACAATTTTTTTTTTTTTTTTTGAATCGGCCTTGTGCGATTCCTCATACTTTAGAAAATACCTGCCGGTGTAGACTAGTTCCTGGTGCGATGCCTCCTTTCAACTACACTGGACATCTGCACCACCATAACCTGGCTAAGCTAGGGCTGAGAGGCGGGGTGGCTATCACTATAAAGCTTAAGCCTACTACCATTAATCCATGTGGGAAGAAGCTCCCCATTCAGCTAGCTGAGCTGAACGGCACCTCCCTTTGTGACTTGCTGTATCTGATATGGCCCCAGCCAATGCGTCTTGAACTTTCCTGGAAACTTAATGTATTTGCTGTCATAGAGGAGCACTAGGTCTCCGATCTGGAAAGTCTTGCTCTTAATGTGTCTGTCGTGCCAAGATTTTTCTCGTGCCTTCTGCACTTTCTGATGGAATCCGGCGATGAATCTGTCTTCTTCTAAGGCAAGCAGTTGTGCTATCCTTTCCTCCACTGTGTTTGTATCAGTCATCCCTGTAATCTGAGCGATTCTTAAACTAGGAATAATATACTTCATAGGCATAACAGCCTCCTGTCCATATACCAAGCTGAAAGGTGTGTGTCCCGTAAGTTTCTTGCATGTGGTCCTGTATGCCCATAATACAGCGTTAACTCTGAGGCCCCAATCATTCCTTTGGCTATTGCAGATCTTAGTAATAGCATTTTCTAAAATCTTATTAAAGGCCTCCACCGTACCATTATCCTGTGGGTGGTAGGGAGTGCTCTGATAGTGCTGAATATGGAATTCTTCTGTCAATGCCTCAATAGTACTGTTCAAGAAATGTGTGCCTTGATCGCTCATCAAAATTACTGGGCATCCAAATCGACTGATGATGTTTTCAAAAAGGAGTTATGCGGCTGTGGCAGCATCACAATTTCTTACTGCTTTGGCCTCTGCCCATCTGGTGAGGTATTATGTTCCAGTGATAATATATCTCGCCCCCATGCGCTTTCCTGGTGGGTTGATAGGACCCACAAAATCTATAGCCCATTGTCAAATGCGCGCAGCGTGACCTGCGGTCGCAGCGGCATTTCATCGCGTCGCGAGGTTTTTCCTACCCTTTGGCAGATATCACAGCATCTGCAAAAGTCCTTGGTGTCTTTATGCAACGTAGGCCACCATAATCCTGCCTCCAGGATTTTATGTGCAGTCGTCTTTTCTGCGAAGTGACCTCCTACGGTTCCTGAATGTGCCACTCTAATAATAGCGTCTTTTTCATGCGGCATCACACATCTGCGCAGAACTTCATCCGGACCTAATTTGTATAGGTGTCCTGCAATAAGGGTGAAGTCTGCTGCTTTAACAACCAACTGCTTCTTTTGCTGCTTAGTAAACTCATCCGGTGCTACTCCTGTAGTGAGAAATTGAATAATATCGGCATAGTACTCATCTGCGATCTAGATAGAAAACAATGGCGCATCTGGCAAATTGTCATCTAGGTTACTTGGCTCTTCTTCTGAGTCTATCCGCGACAGGTGATCAGGTCCGACATTCAGTCAGCCTGGCTTCACGATGATTTCAAAATCATATTCTTGAAAGAGGAGTAACCATCTGCAGATTCTCCCCCCTAACACTGGCTTATTGACCAAATACTTCAACGCGGAATGGTCAATGAACATCTGAAACGAGGCACCCAATAGGTAGTGCCTGAACTTCTGCAGTGCATACACCATAGCTAGGCCTTCTCTTTCTGTTGTGGTGCAGTTCTTTTCTGTTGTCGAGAGCTTTCTACTGGAGTATGCGATAGGATGGTCAATGTCCCCTTCTCCTGGTTGTGTTAAAACAACCCCTAATGCGATGCCAGACGCATCCACATGTACATGAAATGGCTTAGTCCAGTCTGGAAATACTAAGATGGGTGTTGTAACCATATTTTCTTTAAGTGTGTCTAGACTCTGCTAACATTCCTCATTCCATAGGAATTTTACATCTTTCTTTAGCAATTTCTCCATTGGTGCTGTAATCTTTGCGTAGCCCTTGATGAACTTTCTGTAGTACCTAGTATGACCAAGTACTGTCCTCAGTTTCTTGACTGAGTTGGGTGTTGGAAGGTTTACAATGATGGCGATCTTCGCGGGATCTACCATCAATCCTTGTTTGCAAACAATGTGACCCAACAAAATACCAAATGGTGCACAAAATATACATTTCTTCAAGTTTAGAGAAATCTGGTGCTGCCTACATTTCTCTAGCATTAGTCTTAAGTCTCCTATATGCTTGTTGATTAGTCCAAATATAGTCCAATCATCAAAATATACTTCTAACAATTTATGAATGTATTCCTTAAATATAGCAACTACTACTCTAGAAAATATAGCTGGTGCATTCTTAAGACCAAAGGGCATTACCGTATACTGGAACGAGCCCCATTATGTTGCAAAGGTGGTCTTGGATTGATCTTCTGGATGTATTCTGATCTGATGGTAGCCTAAAAATCCATCAGTGAAGGAGTAGACCTCCTTTCCTCCCACGTTGTCTAATACCTCATCAGTGAACGGTGTCGGAAATGGATCATGAAGCAATGCATCGTTGAGCTTGCGCAGATCGACACAGATCCTGATGTCTCCTTTTGTTTTCTTTTCTTGTACGACCATGGGGCTAACCCATTCGCTTTCTTCTACCAGCTCAATGATGCCTGCTGCTAGCATCTTATCTATTTCATCCTTTACTTTTTCTTTGTAGCGTGGATTCAATCTATATGGGCGCTGCTTGACTGGTCTAGCATCCTCCTTCAATGGTATCCTCATAACTCCAAGGTCTCCAACTGTTCCCTTCATTTCTGTAAACTTGGTGGGAAATAGGTCTTGATAGTCATGTAACAAATCTGCAATCTGTCCGACTATTTCATTGTTCCAATAGTCTCCAATAGAGGCAAACTTAGGTTCTGTGTCTGTGCCAATATTGATCTTTTTAATCTTGATGGGCTCAGTGATTGCTGGAATCTCTAACTGTGGTCCCCCAACATTGCGAGTTCCTTCTGACTCAGGAATGTTGGTGTTGCGAGGGTCCTCATCCTCATCCTTATCTTCATTGTATGGCTTTGCTACAAAATTATAGCACTCTAGCGCGGCTTGCACCTGGGTGGCCCACTCAGGTTGAGCCTGCACTGAGATGGTACAGTCCTCAAATATCTTGATCTTGATTATGTCTAGGGCCTGAGAAACACTTGGATGTTCTGATTCAAATACGAAGGTGAGTAGCAA
>LPNX010355881.1:7840-42296 GCA_001517045.1 Pseudotsuga menziesii | reverse complement strand
AAGTGACCATGTGGTCGTCCCCTTGCGCAACTCGGTCTCTGTGTACCAGTTCCTTGGAACTGTGTCCAATGTGTGAATGAATCTGTGAACCCATTCATCTTTGGGAATGTCCGACCAGTTCTGTTCACATGTCTGAATGTGTGTCCTGGGATTTGTTTCTCCTGTGTACTTCTGCTGGACATACTCTCTGTCATCAGAAAATCTGATCGCCATCAATCTTTTAATATCATCCCATGATGCAATATTCTCTTTATGTGCGTACCACCATCTTGCAGGTGTGGCTCGTACTGCAAGATCCATAGCTGCGATCCTATGTTCATAAGGGATCTGTTGCTCAAACTGCTCAAGGAATTCCTGGATATCTGTCAGACCCTGATATGATGGAATCTCAGTGATCTCTGCGCCAATCCATCGTAGTGACTTACTCATAAACGCACATATGCGTGCTGAGACTTCGTAAAGTCTGTTCTCCCAGTTCTCTAGACCAACATCGGAATCTGATGCGCATGAGCTGTTGCATCGCCAACTAATGTTCCCTTCTGCGGTTGGATTGATGTAGTCATTCTGGTTCGCAGTCATCTGGTAGAGACTATCGAAGTTTTGTGCCTCCTCCTCTGCTCAGATAGGTTCAATGTATCTAGGACCCTGGTGAGGATCCAGCGGTGCGATGACCCAGATCTGCGCATCCTCAAAGGTCATTTGTCTTCTCTTTAGGTCAATGACATCCTTGCTACCGATCGCCCAATCGATACTTAATAATGCTGGATACGGTCGACTATCGCCAATGATTTCTATAACCTCGAAGTACGCAAAACTGCGAACTCCGTCAATGTCAACTGGCACCTGTGGCAGTCGACCCAATGGTGATACTCGCTGCTGATTAGCTAATCTCAGGTGGATAGGCGATCTGACTAACTAAGGGCTACCCATCTGTTCCCATTTCTGCTTAGTTAGAAAATTCACCTATGATCCTAGATCTAAGACGACTTCATCCATTTCAAACTCTCCAATCTGTGCTGTGAGCTTCATCTCTCTTCCAGTCCTTGTATGTCCTGTGATGTTAAATTTCACAGAGTCAATTGCTGGAAGGGCCGAGAGCCTTCAATTGTCCCCACTAGTCCCACAACGCAGAAGATTATGCAGAAGTTTAAACCCTATAGTTTTTTGTTAGTGTTTTAACCCTTTTTGCAATTGGATGTACAATGAAGCCCTTTGACCTCAGCGCCTTAATGCTTATACCTACCTCCACGTGGATCAATGTTTTTACACCCACCCTATATACTTTAGAATGTTTTCAATAGTATGACAAATCCATGGTATAAATAAGTTAAACTAGGTCAAGCATAGTATAAAATGACCATTTTATAGTTATGGTGCAAAAATCATCTTTGAATTCTTTGTTTTCATTTAGCCATGTTAGGGTCACCTTGGTGCTTATTTACCTTTATCTCTATAGTTGTTTAGAAACACAATGGGGTTAATCCTCTTTCAAAAACACGTGTAATAATACAAGGAATTAACAATGCATTAGCTTACAAAGCTAAGTAAGACCTATAACCCTGTAACCCTAGCATCAAAATAGGGTTAGTAAGTAGAGTGTTTAAAATATTAAAAACATCATGAATCCATACAAGATAAGCACACAAACTGTAACTTACGACAAGGTAGGCATGACTCATTAACTTTTGAAACAAGTAAATTTATCGTAAGACTTTAAACGTGTACACCAGTATAGTGTTATATTATACATAAATGGAGTTGTCATATTCGAGTTTTTAAGTTTTAGTCTTACAAAATTTTCCATTATAAGCTAAATCCTAGGAAGAAAATGGAATTCAGGGTTTATAAAAGTTCTTAAAAGCTATGTGAAACCAAATTAGGTATTCTAGTGATCTAATCACTCCGTAACATTTTTTTATTTATGGAATTTTTTGAGTTCTTACATGATTAATGAGGAAATCTTGTTTAGATTATTTTAATTTATTATTGTACGTGCTCCTTTAGAGGGGCAAGATATTGTTGATAGCGGTCCCTCCCATCGGGGAGATATGTCCTAGGAAGAGGTAAGTATATTACAATATGTTAGTTTTTCAGTACATATTATTCTATCCCTTCATGTCCATGTCTAACTATGGTAACACATTATGATTGTAGACATCATCGCAAATCCCTCTACCACCTCTTTGGTTTTGATCACCCCATAGTCCAAATGTAGATAAGCATGTTGTCTACAACATATGACCCTCCTCATTAAAAAGAGTGGGTGTCCATGATGATGAACCTATTGATTCCACGCTAATGTACACACTTCTAATGGCGATTGCTAGTTATCTTTGAATTCACTTCACGACTAGTTTTTCTTAATGTTATTTTTGCATGTTTACAACATTAGGATGTAGATTCATCCATGCCAGAAATTAGTGGGGTTGTTGATGCTTCATTCAATGCTGCATCTACAATGGGGATAGTTCACACAAAGGTATCTACTTGAATATTTGTAATTGTACAGTTCATTTTTATTGTCTATGGACATGCATGATGTCTACCTATTTTAGCATTTGGTGAATGTAGCCACACCCTGGTCCATTAGTGCACACGACTGAGTTTGATGTTCAACCTATGACTCCTCTTGCTACTGAAGAAAACCAGTGTCATTCCCTAAAACATTTTTTTTCGGTGAGATGTTCATTATTTACATAATTTGTTAGTACTTTCTCATTCATGTACATGTTGATAATTGTAGAGATAATTTCCATAGTTTTTTTATTCCCAGAGAAGCATTGTAGAGAGAATCTCTACAAGGAGGAGGACACCATAGGCATATATACCCCGAATGGATGCAGTGAGTGTTTGTTTTATGTACAATTGAGTTGTATTTTAAATTTTCAAACTTTTTTATTGCTAGACAACATTAGTTTAGTTACCTAATAAATAAATGTTGTCATTGATTTGCATTCGCCAGATATGCACAATGATCATGGACAGAGTCAAGAAAACAAAATAAAGTTAGAGTTTTGATGTGTTAGTCCAAGACAAAGCTGTACTTTTGTGTACAAGAGGAAGTTAGAGTTTACGGGCACGGTCTAGGAATTATGTACTTTTGTTTGCATGTACATCAATGATATTTTTTATACATGTACATTGACAGTGTCACATGCCCCAATTTTGCAAAAAAATAATATTATCATATTTGATTTTATTTCAAGACAATATGTTAAATTTTATGCTAAGTAGTAATTGATGACTCAACAGAGTCAAGGATGTTGAATGTAATTATGAATATTTTAATTATAAATAAATAAAAAGTGGAGACAATAGCTTAGGAGAGTTGTTAAAAGAGTGTTTACCGGTCAAGTTGGTGGAGGAGACTGGGTGGCGAGCAAATAGACAAGTGGCAGCATCCTCAAACACTTCCAATGTTGCAGGTGGCAACCTCCCTACATTTGGGGTCATGATCCCCCAAGAAAGTAGGATCAGAGCAAGTGGCTCAATTAATGACAATAACCCAAAAATACCTAGGCAATCTTAATAAAAATGCCCATTGAAGAGAGCTGAGGCTGCTCATTCCAAGAAGAGAATCATTTAGGTGAATGTAATTCGAAGGATTTCATTGGAAAGGGAATTTCTGGAAGGTGTTTGAGGGGTAAACTGTAGAGAATGATCTAGTACAGCTATTCAGCTGAAGGATATTGCTGCTGAGTGCAGAGTTAGTACTAAGTCATTGGACTAGTATTTTGTTGCTTGTTGTTGGATATGATGGGCAGATCCGGGTTTACTATAGTCAACCAACAACACCCCTAGCTCACCAGCCCTTTCAGCGACAGACTGCAAAGCGGCCTGAAGTCTCACCCGAGGTGACTCTAATGGGTTGGCCAAGGACTCAAGCGTCTTGGACCAGGTTCTGAGGCAGTCCTACTTGCGACTCGCAGTTCTTCTAGCTGTGAGGTCTCTTCCTCTGCACGTCGCGTGACCCTCTGCTCGCGTCGCACAATATCCTCGTCTCGCAGCTCTTCTAGCCACAAGGTATACCTTTCTACTGCTGTGCGGTCCTTCTCTATGTCGCGCACTTTCCCTGATCCGCGATATCTCCAACCTTACCGCATCGTCGCGCACTGTGCGACACGCAGTTCCTGCCCAATGCTAAGTCCTCAACCTGCAGTATCGCGCACCGCAGCTCCTCTGCCGGTGCGGTATCACCTCTCTGTGATATCCTACCTCCGCGGATTCACGCACTTAGCGTTGCTCGTGTCGACGTGCGAGACTTAACATACAAGGCTATTCAATACTGCAACTAGTGACTGTTTATGCAAAGCATAAATGAACCACATACAACATGCCAAAGACTTTGATTAATACTTTTCCTTCTATATTACTGTGAGATGATTAACACATTCATTGATCAAACTATAACCGAAATCCATGAAATGACTATGAAATGCATAAGTAAACATAGCAAATAATCCAATCACATAACACACGATTTTAACGTGGTTCACCTCCAAGATGGAAGTTACGTCCACAGAACTATGTTTTCTTTATAGCTTAGGGGAAGGTAAAACACAGTTCTGCTGCACCGCATATGCAGCTCAAGATCTTCTCTCTTAGATCTTCTTTCTATCTATATTTCTCTCCTACAATATACTCTTCCCTCTCTGTCGATCCCTGCGGATTGCTACATGCATACTCTATAAGCCTGCTAATGGTTACAGTAAGATTGCTTCCGCTAATAACAGAACCAGAGCTCGGCTTTTACAACAGTCTAATGGTCCGCAAAACACTACTACGACTGAATGACTCAACTAACTGACCAAACAACCAACCCACCAACCCTTTTACAATACAAAATATATCCTTTTATAGGCAGCCTGAAGGTCTTGCCATTACAACACTGTGGGCCTGTCCCAACAGTAACCTAAAACCCTAACTAGTGACAGTCGGCCATATCTGTACTTAAGGTAGCCACTTTCTGTCACACCACAGCTCTCTACAGTCTTCCATGCTTCCCAGCACTGATCATGGGTACTATGCGCCGCTTCTCCTTTCTGTCCTTCGTCTTCAATGCTTCATCCTCATTGCTCCTTATTATTTATAAGGGTCGCTGAGCCCTCCTGTCTTCCGCCGCTGCCTTCAATGCATTGGGTGAGCTCTCTTCTTGGCCGCTCAGGTACCATTTCCTTTCTTGACTTCTCTATCTAAAAAGTCATGGTTTCCGGCTCTGCTCTGCAGCTAGAAACGTGCTACGGCATTGTAGCTCTGTCTTATATTCTTTCCGCCAAAACTTATCTCTCCGCTAAACTAGCAACTTCTTCTGTAGTTGCGGGACCCTGCTCCAACACTTGCTCCACTGGTTCCCAGCCAAGGAGACCAGGAACAGGCTCGGGGGTCCTGAGAAGACACTGTTTGAGCGCTCTCCAGGAGTTGGTAGGGAGGAATAGCCTCCCAACGCTGTTGTCATCTAGCTTTAAAAATAGGTTCTACAGTCTTTTATTTGTTGTGTTAAAATTTTATATCTGAGAATGAATGAATAATGAATGATTTACATGTTTGCAGTGAACTGCTAGAGTTTATAATTTTTTTTAGTTATTTGAATGTTAAATCTGTATTTGGATGAGATAATCCTACCTATGTTTTTCCTCATCTGGAATAAACCAGACCGTACTCTAGCACAGGTAGTCTGTTTAAAATAGATGAAATATGCTCTGTTTAAAATAGATGAAATATGATAGAAATCTGGATTGAATAGAGTTATTTTGTATTTCATAACAATGGAGTAATTTATTTCTGTATATAGATGTTTTCAGGAAAGAATACTAATCTGTCTAATTAAGTTTTTGTTTAAAAACCAGACTATTGTATTAAGAATGCTAGCAAAGAAGTAATCATAATACTTTACAAACAGCAGGGTTATTTTCTTTTAACAAGTTGATTGCTGTAAATAGATTATTTATCTTATTCAGAAATGTATTTCTATAAAATGAAAACTACTAACCTGTCACATAGGTAAAAGATTTAACTTAGATAAACACTCATTTATTTCTGTGAAGAAAGAACCAAGTCGTTTTACATAGTTATTTTATTGTTCATACTGCTTAACTATTTCTACAATGTTCACATTTCAAGTAGGGTAATTCTAGTATAGTTCTTTTTATAAATAAATTAACTACAGCAATTATAATAGTGTAACAAGGAAATAATAACAAAACCTATCTATGTATTTATAAAAATAGACTGAATGCAATGGAAAATAATATTTAATAAATATTATTTATATATGAACAAATTCATTTAAATAAACTAAACAAAAATTAATTATAAAAGAAAATACAAGGTCGAAACCCTTATAGTATTAACATTGTAAATACTAACATTATAATTTATAGTATCAACATTGTAAATCATAGTAATAACATAGTAATTAATAATCAGATAAGCTATAATCCAAGGATTTGGATTTATCTAGTATTCTGAACTTTCAAGCTATAAAATATTATTACAGTCCTGTAAGGACAGAGAGAGATAACATTGAAAGCATAATAACTATATACCTGTAACAAACAATTAATTTCACATTATTATTGAACTAAAACGTACATAATAATTAAAGAAATTATTTATACACAGGTCACTAACAGGATTAAACCTTGCTCCAATATCCAAGCTTATAAACAAAGTATTATAATAGAAAGAAATAACACAATAGGATGTATTAATACAATTTAATGCAAGATAATTATAACAAGTAAAGATTTTTTTTACACAGTTGAACAAGGGTAAAAACCCTAGTACACAAAATTACAATAAGAGTATAGAAATAACCGAGTTCGAGCTCAGGATAGTTAACTCTCTATGCTTAAAATTTAAACAAACAATGGCTTGACAGGCCGCAAATATTTTTACATAACTGTACACAAAACCAGTAAAAACAAAATTCACAAGTCACAGCATAAGCCGGAGAACCCTGCTAACAGCAAGGGTTAATAAAAACTAAGCAAGTAAGCCGAGAAATAGTAACCCTTGAAGGGTCACTTGCAGGTCACGACTTCCAATCGAAACTATTCCATAAAGAACTAACAAGCATGGATTGCCATGGGTTAACCAGGGCTTACCCATAACCAGGAAGCCGACCCTACTCATTTGTATCAGCTGCAAAGAGGGTTGTAAATTGTCACCTACAAAGATAAGAATCCACAATGTTAACATTATGCATTATATCATAACTGAGTTAAGAATAAGTTTCAAAACTGTTAAAAATATTTTTTTCTTACCTGGAAGCGAAGGTAATGTAGCCACCAAGAAATAGGAGCGTCGCCACCAGCAAGACGAAGAGCCAACCCTTCATATCACCTGTGATAGAGATGTGCATACGCATGCACAAACCACTGCTAGCAGCAGCAAGGAGAAGGGAGAAATGGCCAAGCAAGAAGCGGACAGTGAAGCTCACACTGTCACCACAGTGCAAAGCATGAGAATCCACACTCTAAAAAACCCTATGACGAAAACAAACTATAACAGAAGCAAGTAACCCCTTTAAACAATCCCAACAGGCAGGTCGTGGAGGAACGAACCAAAAAATACACACAGTACAAGCCATAAGCTAAATGTCACGGCTCTCATCAAAAATTTTCCAGGATAAACTCACAATGCAAGCAGAGGTTCGAGGATGAAGAAGGTATACTGAATATTGTAAACCAGGACGCGAAGCTCATTATTTACACAATAGGGTAAGTGTGGTGGCCATGGAATAGTTGCAGAGTGGCCCGAAGGCCCGAAATCGATGGAGGAGAATGACAAAGTCTAGGGTTACACCAACCCTTATACTCCCAACACTTGGCCAAGAAGGAACCACGTGGTGTCACAAATTATTCAACCATGCAGTGGGTCGATTCTATAGTCCCTGCATGCCAAATGATTTCCAATTATTCAAAACATAATTTTATGCACAATCATATAGTATTGTAATCATTCAAAGGTTCTACGTGTTCATGGATGTCAACCTACGGATGCATGGCATAAACTATGAAACCTCAAATCATTGCCAAGCTTATAATATAGTCATCGTATAGTTTAGGACGAGGGCGATTTCAAAGGCTTTTATATACACAACCATACACATAATCCCATCGATGGAGTGATCTAACGCCACATCCATTACCCATTGCAAGTTATATTATGAACTTTATAATTAGATGTTTATTCATATTAAGCTTTTGGTTGACCATGAAATCAATGAAATCTCATAGACCATATTCATGCTCAAGGTATTTTTATGCATAGAAGCTTTAGTTTATCACTAATTGTTTATCCATTATTTTCATAACATCAATAGTATAGTTACAAATGTTGATAAGCCGTGAGCTATTAAACTAAGTTTATGAAGTAAATCTTATGATAACTTGGAAGATACTAATTAGAAGGCTATTTCATCATCTAGCCAAACTATGATATTAATAGAGTATTCCTAATAGACCTTGCATAGCTAATCTTGTTGCAACCAACATTTAAGTATGACTTGAAAATTTTATAGGATATAGTTTTAAATAGGATCTTGAACTTTAGAAATCTTATTTGTTTATAACTAGAATTACTGGTAAACATGGATGCATTATAAACAAGATTGTTTTGGTGAGTATCTTAGAAAATTTATAGTTTTCAGTGGATGGAAAATACTAGGAGGTTGGCTATGAATTCTTGTACATAACTCAAATCAACAAATTTTAATGGCATTTGGTTATTTACTCAACCATGACAAGTACTATTAGTTATACCATGTTTTCTATTAGTAACATAATTTTTAGAACTATCTAGTGCTTGAAGTAGGTAATAAATCAATCACTCTTAAAGACTTGACCTAAGTTAACTATTGTGGTCAGAAGCTTAATCCAAGAGCAGTATTATAAAAGTAAAATAATAAACTGGAGTGGAACCATCCCACTAGACTCTAAGTCCTTCGGACTTTGTATTTCACTGTAATGTTTAGAACCTTATAGGCAGCAATCTTCATTACAAAAGATGAGTAACAGGCAGTTGGTTATACTATTATTATAAGTTGATAATGTATATTATTGTTAGAACAATCATTATAGCATTGCAGGTTATGCACTCTAGGTGAAATTAACTCACGACAAAGATCACAAGTTGTGAACCAGGGAAAGTAATTATTGTTTCTATTTACATTTAAGAAAGAAAATCTTCTACAGATATATCGTTGACAAAAATAATTGAAGGAAACAAACTACTTGTTTTACCTCATAGAAGTAGATTGATATGTAACAACTTATTTACCGAGCCTTTTAATTTGCAATTAGAAATATAACTGAATTCTTTATGGAATTAAAAGTCGTTACTCGATCATTCATACCTGTAAACCTGAAAGGACAAGTAAGTTTTCTACGTTAACTTAAATGCTAAGTAAGCCCTAGAATCCAAGACAGTTCCACCTACTTGTCGCAAATTAAAACTCGTCAGCAAACTGAAAGAGGAATTATTGCACAAGTTAAACCTAACCTTGTATCAAAAAGTAGAATGCTAAGTTACTTAATTACGATTATGTATTAACTAATCTGGTAACCAATTCTTTTATAGATAACTGTTAGCTATTAGCAGACTGCATTCTCAGCATTTTATGTATTTTCAAAATTTTAATTTTTTATGAAAATTTGGTGTTCTAACAGATAGGAAATATAAGGGCCTTCTATTTTTGTATTCTAACTTTCATGATATAAAAAATATTTCATATCAAGGCTCATGAGATCTTCATGGCTCATCCTTTTAAGTGTGATCATACATGTGTTGCCAAGAATGTTTCTATGTGTAATTTTCCCATATTTTGATAGATTTTATGATTGCATGGAGATATCAATTATAAATTTGACAACAATGCACAATTACAATATTACGTAATCACAACAATGTACATTTAATTTTTTTTACCACGATCCAATTTCATATACAATGTTAAGTTGTATTCACAAAAATGAAACATACCTAACAAACATAAGCACTCAACACACCTAAGCAATTGACCCAACTAATTGGAATACAAAAGAAACTTACCCACATAACAACCTAACAAACATTTAAAGGATGCACAAAGTTGACACACCAAAGTGATGCACCTGTGTGGTCTACATAAATGAAATTGGTGTTTGGCATTTTGTCTTTCATCTAACGAATATATGGGATACGCATCAAACCTAAAAGTATCAGAGTATAAGGTTGATTCAAAATAATGGTTATGGTTCTTTATTATTGTATCTACTGCACATTATTTTATCATTTTGTTAATGTACATGGTATTTGATGAATCACCTCGAGGACAAAATTTGGAAGAGATGAAAATTAGTGTGATTTTGAGAAACTTGTATTATTTTGAATCTTGTTTTATAAATTTATGTTTATGGCGTAATATTCGAAACATTTGTAATGTGAGAGATATATATTTTGTAATAATGGTGTAATAGGTTGGCCACTTGTTTCTAAACATAAATATGTTCCTTGACATGTTTAATGACGTAATTCCATTGTCTCCTAAAAGGTTTATTATAGTGATATGGAGAGTTTAGATAGGGAATTATTAGAGGAATATTTTTTCACTTCATTGTCTTATATGAAGAATGCCAAATATATAGGTATATGTGAAAGGCTTATATACTTTTTTTTTTTACAGACCTTAAATGTGGGATACTATTCATGATGAATTTGTTCAATTTTTCCTCTCAAGTTTCAATTATATAGAATTCTTGTATGACTTTTTCAACAAGGGAATGATGAAGATTATTCCTAGAAAAGTGGTTAGGGATTCTATTGGCAGTCGAAATTCTATCTCTTTTCTCATGGTCACACATAAATTTATGGCTAAAGATTTTTCATATTGTATCTTATCACTGGAACATATATGACTCATTAGGAGCATACAATAGTCGCTCAAGGGATATTCATTCCTCACATTTTGGATTCTACATGGGATGCCATGGAGTGGGAAAGGAAGTGTATGCAACAAGCCTTAATCTTGAAAACTGAATTTGAAAAATCATATGATAAGTCCAATTGGTCCTTTATTTCTTGGATGTTGACTTGTTTGGGTTGTGTTCATCGGTGTGATTCCATGGCGAGCACTCTATTCAGAAACGTTTCATCTTATTTTAGGTTTGTTTTCATCATTTGGTATTCTTCTCCTCAGGTTTCTATTATTTGTGGTAAAATTCAATGTATTCTTCTCCTAAATTGTTATGATATGGTTTACAACTGCTTTCAACTTGAAATTCTTCCTTTGGTTAAAGTGAAAAGTGCTAGGTTTATGTGAAACTTGAGTTTTTAGAAACATTTCTCTCTTCCTTAGGGTCCATGTTCAATTCTCACAAAACCAACTTTTGATTAGTATGTTTATGTCTCCCTAGACTAGATCCCTATTGCTTGGCCTTATATCAAGCCCGTTTTTGTTGCATGATGTTTAGGGATCCCCTTTTGAGTTGGGTTGTTTCCAATCACAATGTGAAATTGGTGTTTCGAGAGGTCAGCACCTTTGTTTCGTATCTAGTACAATAAGGACCTTCCATTTGGAGGGGGTTTCATATTCTTCAAGCATATCATCTTTCTTATCCATCCTATTGTTTTCATTTTGAGTTTACAATTAAGTCTGTTCACATGGGATTTTGTTACCTCATAATTTCTTCGTTCCACAGTTAAATATGTGCATATAATTGATTTCCCAGTTCTTATGCCAAGTCTCCATCTTCTACATTGCTTTAACCATTTCCTCCTAAATTTCATCGTGCAAATGCTCACATATCCTTGATATTTTATTCCTCTTCTCAAAGGATCTCTCCATTATATACCAAGCCAAACCTAAATAAATTAATATAGAAACAACCTTATTTCCAATTTCCAGTCTCACAATTGATATGGGATCCTATGATCAATTCCCCTCCACACATAGATTGACAACTCCTTTTTCCTTGATAAAAACATAAATAAAGAATATTTCTTACTTGACAATGATGGGAAATAATTCAAGTTCAATACCTCACAATAGGTAACAAAATTTTCAAAATCTACACATGGAATAATAGTTTGCAACAAGTAATTTTTCAAGACGGAAAGATATAAACTCACCTTCGAACAAATATCAATTAATACTTCTTTCCAATTCTACCTCGCACCCTATTGTGGGTATCCTTTCTTCTATGTGATGTTGATCAAATGCAAACCATAAAAATATATGTTTAAGCCCATCTCTTTCAGGATTTTAGGGACACATTTTGAATCCCTACCGAGGGCATAAAATTCCAACCGTGCATCAAAATAGGGTTCTAGTAGATCATGCAAGCATGTTTAGGGAGATTACATGTGGGAATGCTATCCAAATGTTCATGGTCGAGGATTTTGCAAATTTGACCCTTATGTGAAAAAATTTCACATTCCCTTGCTCATCAAAACCCTAGTTTCCAAAATTGACCTAAAAAGGATCCCTTGTCCATGGACCCAAAGTAGAGGACCACCTCTAGCACTACCTCGATGTCCTTAATTCAACGGATTCGACGATTCATCAATCAGAGACACGATCATCATTCTATGGCAAGTTGAAGCCCACCTCCTACAAGCTTTAAGGAACACCTCTTGAATCCGTACATGGGGCATAGAACTCCAACCATGCATCAAAATGGTGTTCCAGTGGTATATGCAAGCATGTTTAGGGAGGTTCAATATGGGAATGCTGGCCACACTTTCATGATCTAGGAATTTGCAAATTTGACCCGTATGTGCAAAAATTTCACATTAGGCTTACTAAGGAAAACCCTAGTTTCCAAAATTGACCTAAAACATGATCTCTTGTCCATGCACCTAGAGTAGAGGGTGACCCCTAACACTATCTTGATGTCCTGAATCCAATGGAGTAGAAAGTTTGTCGATGTGAGGCACGGTCATCATTCTATATCACCTTGAATCCCACCTCCTACATGCTTTCAAGGACAAATGTTGAATCCCTATGTGAGGCATATAATTCCTACCTCTAGGATACAAACTAGGGTTTCTATGGCTTAGAATTCAAACTAGGGTTTCTATGGCGACATCGAATAAATGGTACTAGTGATATATAGATTATAGTTAGTGGCTACAAACTATTTTTTCTAGGATTTTGAACACAAACTAGGATTTCTAGGGTTTATAATTCAAACTAGGGTTTATGGTACAAACTAGGGTTACTAGGATTGGATCTCGATGTAGTATTTCATGTAATGGATGCTATCAATGTAGTATGTACTATGTAGTATGTAGTATTTAGTATGTCATTAATGGATGCTCTTGATGTGGTATGACATGTGGATACTTCTCTTTTGCTTCATTTGACAATGTTAAAAATTACTCTACATCATTGGCTACAATTAGTATGGTTCACTAACACAAGGGGCTACAGTATCTCCCCTTCATTGGATCACAAAGTTGGCACAAAGTAGTCTCTAGGATACAAACTAGGGTTTCTATGGCTTAGAATTCAAAATAGGTTTTACAATGCAAACTAAGGTTTCTAGGATTAGCTATAGGGTTTTCAAGCTAATATTTCTAGGCTAGGATTGGCGAGTTTTATTAAGCATGAGAATATTTTAATACCTTATTTTAACACTTGCATTAGTAAGTTCCGTGAAAACTTGGGGTGTTTACTAATGTCGTGATAGGACCAACTTTGAGATTTAAGGAAGATGGGATAGACATATATCAGATAGAGTGATAGATAATGGTCTAGGGATATATGGCATGAGTCATGTAAGTATGAATATAATACAACAAATCCATGATGAATCTTGTGCATTTTATCAAGTTGTATAAGTCTATGTAATTTATCAATCTATCAAGATGTAAATAATCAATGAGACCATGAAACCAAAATACCTGACTACCGCATACCTGACTACCTACCAATGGTTATTTGACTATACCATCGAGATCACCTCTAATAACAACAATATCCTTTAGCCTCTCGTGCTTGAAGTAAGGAAAAAATTATTGTGACTTTGATTATTTCTTGCTTGGCATTGTTTGCAGCTAGAGGTTTGTGCCAATAACTAAGTTTGTATAATGGTATACAATTTTACCTTGTCTATAATATTCAAATACATAATCTTTTTTCTTTTGTGCATGGGAAACCTATGTCAAATATTCTCCTTTGATATCCATCGAACCAATTGTAAAATCATTTCCCTCGAAGTCTCTTAATGAATAAATGAGGGTCTGCTTCCAATCCAAGAAACGTGTGAGCCAGTAGTCAGTGTGCCATTCATTTCCTCTTGGGGAAACCACTGCATATATGTTCCCTACATAAAATAAACTACAAACCTAGGAGTCACCTAACTAAACACAACTAATCGTTAAACATCTAAAAGTTATACACATAACAGTTGAACTTGGTTGTACGAGATATGATATGTGGTCATAGTCAGGTGAAATACTTGACCTCCCTCCTCCAACTGGGATAGTTATGGAGTTATTTTTTGACCAATGGGGAGTGATACACGATCCCAGCTATCAACCCAATCCATGGATTCATTATTGTCCCATTCACCACTATTACATGGATAACAAAAACAAGAGAGTTTCCTTGTCCACATTTCAACTATAGAATTGTCTAACGTTCTAATTGAATGAAATGCATGAGTTCATTGGACGATATTGCACTCATATAGGTGTTAACGATATACATCGCACACCTCCCAAAAATATATATTTACATGTTCTTTTTGAGATGATTGGTCTTCTCAGTGCCTTCTAGATCCTGCCCCATTACTAAAGAATACCATGCAATAATGGTCTTTACATCTCAGATGAGTGAAATAGTTGTGAATTTCATTTCTTTCCTATGCAATGTTGTCTTGATGCATGCACTTGATCCATCATGTTCCCCTTTTTCCTTGTCCAATCTCAAAATAGTTCCAAATATGTGGCACCTTGTACCTCTTGTGGAGAATACACAACCATTGGAAGACACACGTATTTTTTAATTTCCTCGGAGAACCATCAGATCAAATTCAATGTTGTTCTATCTTTATATTGTTATCCTTTAGGTGATTATAGAACAATTGAAAGTCGTGTTGTACAAAACCCAAGTCATGACACCTGCCATCACTTATGTAAAAGTGATACTCCTTCAATATAACCCTTTTCTCTTTAGTACTATCTTCCCCATGTCTATAGGTGATATGGACTATTATGCTGACCTGGTGTGAGTGATAATATTGGATATGAATTTTTTTATGTGGTTAAATAGTGTAGTATTCCACAAAGCGACCATTGATAATATAGTTCCAATAGGAAATGTTTCTCTAGACATTCGAAACTGCTCATCTTTCCAATGAGCCACATGTACATGCTTTACATACTGTTGTGTCTTTTCAAAGAATTCCTCCACGAAGTTGAAAACTAGTACCTATTAGATCAACAATAAATATGTACATATTAATAGGTTGTTACATATATGAAGTAGCGATACATGAAGAAAAACATACTATTCAGGAACTTGTTACCAATTTGAGAGTTTACCAACTTGATTTTATTACTCTCATTCCCTCCACTGATATCATACGTGACATATTTGAATGAATGTAAGTTCACTTTATGTCTCCCAAGTTCATGCTCATTGGTCACATGTATACATTTGTCCAAAAATTCCATTCCACCACACCTTGGGCATGTCCCATCTATGCAAGGCCTTTGATAAAATGTGCAACCTTCTGTCCTTATACACAAAATGTTATGAATAAATTCTCTAGATGATGTCAGTGGCAATGTAGTTTAGAAATCATGTACAAGGGTGTTATGCAATACACACAATATATGTATATATGTGTCATAATAATATTCGTACTCAATGTGATATCGAAAAAAACATGTGTTGCGAGTTGTGTTTATTTTAAAATACCATGGTTTGATTTTCTTGAAGGATCTTTGGCCCAAGTTAAGTTAATTATGCTCATGCCTAAATATCTCATATTATTCTATTTTTGTCATGTTAAGAAAATGTTTAATGTGGGGCTCACAATCCCTTGAACCCATTCTCAATTTTAGTACATCATTTTGGTTGGATGAAGGTCTACTATTGTTGCCAAAACTCCTACACTAGCCCCTTTACCACATCAATGAGCTTCATATCGGAGCGTGGTAACCTGCCAATGAAGGCCCGGACATCTGTCTGACTAGAGTCAAGTTATTTTATTCTAGAACAATACCTATAGAGTGTTTTGATATGCAAGCCTACACGTTTGGATGTAGGATTAAGAAGTTGAAGGGCCCTGATGCTTTTGTTCATCGTTGATTGTGACAACAAACGACAAGCTGCATTGTGATCCTTTGAACGAGATTTATTTCCAATAGGACTAAATGCATATACTAAACTTTTGAAAATATGAGAACTTGGTTTAGAACCATTGATCATTTTTATCTGTAAGTTTCTCCTAACAACACTCATAGACCAAGATTTCAAGAATGATATAATTAATCTACATTTATCTCCATCACATTTAGAATCAAAATAGTTGAGAAGTATCTGTTGAGATTGATATGCAATACTACGTTTAGGCAACGTACCTTCAAGTGAACCAATGAGAGTTTCATCAATCTGTATACATTTTGGATTTATTCAGCATGGAGTTACTAACATAAGTAGGGAGGTCTAAACTGCACCTTGTACCATATAACCTGGTCGGTGTGGCGTTTGAACATGAGCTTCATGTCCTTTCGTCTCTTGTTGTTGATTGAACGGTGGAATTTGGAAATCCTCCTCGTTGTTCTGAACAACATTGTCTTCTTCGAGCATATAGTTGGCATTCAACGACTCTCTAACTTTGTCACTTGTATACCCAAATCCAAGTAAATATGTAAAGGTTTCAGGTGGACTTGATGTGCACCTATGTTTTACTCCTTGATTAGTGCCATGCAGTGTTGGTTCTTTAACTACTATGGAGATCGAAGGCCCCTCGAGTGAATGATTTTCTCTTTCTTGTTGTAGATTGGTAGGAAGAACTGCGGAATCCTCTACAACCAAAATTGGTTGAGTGTCCATAAAGCGTCTTTGATTGTTCATGTCATTTCTTTTCTTTTCTCTAATTTCTTCAAGGATTTCATTGGGTATCGTCTTCCTTGCTGATATTCTTGCTCGATTACACAAATTTCCCATCACCACAATGATCAATGATATATGGTGATCCTCAATGGAATATTACCCAAGATTGGCTTCTTTCCTGAACAATTGTGTCTAGATACTCCATTACAATGACCAATGTTAAATGTTAAAATTTTCAAAAACATTATCCTAAAGTGTCAAAAATAACTCTACTCTAGTCTATTATATGGAAGGAAAGTGCCAATCATAGCCTTTCAATAAAAAAATCTCTTTCAAAGCATCCATTTAACTATTTCCTTAATTGTCAATGTATTATTAATTCATATCATAATATATCCATGACATTAAATAATTAACAGTGTTTCATATCCATCCATTAATATAATATAATTGATCAACATATCAATGACACACGTCATAAGAATAAACTTTCACAACAAAAACACTCAATGATTCTTGAAATTACAAGAGAACAATGGGATCAAATAACCAAGTCAAAAAATTTCACTTACATAAAATAATGATGCTCATATGCTAAAGAATGATCACGATATATAATATTACAGATAGGTTTGAGTTGTGTATTTATGCACTACTTAAATATGACATCTTACCAAGAAGGATTACTAGTCAAGTCCATGCAAGTAGCGAACACTCCCCAAGATGTTATTAATTTGACTATAAATTTTTCCTTGTTAATAGTAATAATAATCTAGTTGCTTAGAGGATAACTAGGTGCTATCCTAACATAACATAACACTTAATGTTATGTTACATTACAAAAGTAAAAATTAATTAAAAAAATTCATGTTAGCTTATAAAATAAAAAATAAAAATCAAATAAGTAATTAAAAAATTCATGTTAAAGTTGGATTTACCAAGCACCAAAGAGATAAAAAAAATTTAGGCGTGATTTTTTCTTAGCATATAAAAAAAGTAAGATAAAAAACCCTCCATGTGCTTAGTAGATCCATATATAAAATAGATCTATATTGGTCCTTTAATAAAAGGATAAATTTAGCTATAATCATCCTAACAAAATATGAAATGATTATTATAATTATTAATAAAAAAATCCATCACATTCAATAATATAAACATTAAAAGACATCATAATAAAATGACCTAGTCATACTAATTTATTAGTTTATTCGGCGCTCTTGATGGGGCCCTTCGTTTGCCGGGCAAGTGAGCTACGCCGCTAAGTCGAGAGGAAGGTTGGGGTTTCCTGCGGGGAAGAAGAAAAAACATCATAATAAAATGACCTAGCCATACTAATTCATTATAAACTAATTGGAATTACCGACAAACAAAGAGCATAAGAACATAACAATTATTGTGGAATTACCAACTTACAAAAAAACATAACAATTACTATGACCTCACAGGTTGAATAACTGTTATGTTCTTATGTAAGTTGGCACCATATCACTTGGTCGGTGTGGCGTTTGAACATGAGCTTCATGTCCTTCCGTCTCTTGTTGTCGGTCACATGGTGGAATTTGGAAATCCTCCCGGTTGTTCTGAACAACATTGTCTTCTTCGAGCATACGGTCGGCATTCAACGACTCTCTAACTTCGTCACTTGTATACCAAATCCAAGTAAATCTCCAAAGCTTTCAAGTGGCCTTGATGTGCACCTACGTTTTACTCCTTGATTAGTGCCATGCGGTGCTAGTTCTTCAACTGCTATGGAGACCAAAGTCCCCTCGAGTGAATTATTTTGTCTTTCTTTTTGTGGATTGGTAGGAAGAATTGTGGCATCCTATACAACCAGAATTGGTTGAGTGTCCATAGAATGTCTTTAATTGATCATGTCATTTCTTTTATTTTCTCTAATTTCTTCAAGGATTTCATTGGGTATCGTCTTCCTTGCCAATTTTCTTGCTCGATTACGCGAATTTCCCATCACCATAATGATCAAAGATATATGGTGCTCCTCAATGGAAGATTACCCAAACTTGGTTTCTTTCTTGAACAATTCTGTCCAGATACTCCACCACAATGACCAATGTTAAATTTTAAAGTTTTCAAAAACATTATCCTCAAGCTTCAAACATAACTCTACTCTATTCTATTATATTGAAGGAAAGTGCTAATCACAGCCTTTCAATAAAAAAATCTCTTTCAAAGCATCCATTTAACCATTGTCTTAATTGTCAATGTATTATTAATTCATATCATAATATACCCATGACATTAAATAATTAACAATGTTTCATATCCATCCATTAATATAATATAATTGATCAACATATCAATGACACACATCATAAGAATAAACTTTCACAACAAAAACACTCAACGATTCTTGAAATTACAAGAGAACAATGGGATCAAATAACCAACTCAAAAAATTTCACTTACATAAAATAATGATGCTCATATGCTAAAGAATGATCACAATATATTATATTATAGATAGGTTTGAGTTGTGTATTTATGCACTACTTAAATAGGACATCTTACCAAGAAGTATTATGGGTAGCAAACACTCCCCAAGATGTTATTAATTTGACTATAAAATTGTCCTTGTTAATAGTAACGATAAGCTAGTTTCTTAGAGAATAGCTAGGTGCTATCCTAACATAACATAACACTTAATGTTATGTTACATTGCAAAAGTAAAAATTAAATAAAAAAATTTAAGTTTCTTTATAAAAAAAATAAAAAACAAATAAGTAATTAAAAATTCCATGTTAAAATTGGATTTAACCAAGTACCAACTGGATCAAAATTCTTGAGGTGTGATTTTTTCTTAACATATAAAAAAATTAAGATAAAAAAACCTCCATGTGCTTAGCAGATCCATATATAAAATAGATCTATATTGGTCCTGTAATAAAAGGATAACTTGAACTATAACTAATCCTAACAAAATATGAAATGATTATTATAATTATTAATAAAAACATCCATCACATTCAATAATATAAACATTAGAAGAGATGACCTAGCCATACTAGTTCGTTATAAACTAATTGGAATTACCCACATACAAAGAGCATAAAAACATAACAATTATTGTGGAATTACCAACTTACAAAAAATTACTCTGACCTCACAGGTTGAATGTCTACCAAAATATGAAGACTATTTTCACAGGTCCATTATATGATATCAAGATGAATGTATAGTATTTTTATATTATATGAAAACAGGTTTCTGATAGGGTATAAACATGAAGGTAAAGTGTTTTTATATTATATGAAAGGTGGTTCTTGATATCTGAAGTTAATTAGAAATTATTGCCAAGTCCATAAACCTACTGAATCAATTCCCACAGTATTTCTCTGAGAGGAGTAGACTCCGTTACAAGTGCGGCCATACATGTACCTATGCATCTCCATATCCTCCATTGAAAAAAACGCCATTGCCGGCACCAAAATTCCCTCCTCTATGGCCACCAGAGCGTTACTGGGTGATTGCTCGCTTGACTTTGACCACCTTCCCATTGATATCATGAATAGGCATTTGCACAACAACATCCACAACATCTTCTGATTCAAACGTGATGAAGCCAAATCCTCGAGGTGTTTGAGTTATGGGATCATACTTTAGAATCGCTTCGGTAATTGTGCCGAATTGCTCAAAATATTTTCTCAGGTCATTCTCGGTAACACTGGGTGCTAAGTAACCAACAAATATCTGCTTTGTCCTTGTTACAATTAGGGCACCATTATCAACTGAATTATACCAACTTCTACTTGTCCTCTGCTGCTCATCTCTGGAAATCGCTTTCTTAACTTCCACCTAAATATTTGATGAAAAAGATAGAAATATAAACTTGTAAATCTTCAGATGTGTCAAGAGAACAGAATAGAATTGTGTTGAGAAAAGCAACTTACCATTTGGCCATCAATGTTGTACTTGGGATCCAGGAGAACCCAGTCTGCCACAGCGGGATCTGCAAACGCAAGAAAAGCAAAGCCCCGTGACCGGCCTGTGAACTTACTCCTAATGATCTCCGCTTTTACTACTTCTCCAAACGACGTAAAATAATCTTTGAGTCGCTCCTCTGTTGTCTCCGATATCCCACCAACGAAAAGCTCCCCCTGCTCTGAATCCATATGATCACTACTGTACAAATCTGGTTCATGAAAACGAAAAATATGACACACCAACCAAATTTATGTAATAAAAACATCAAATCTGAATTATATATCGTAGAAATAGTGAACAAGAATCGAACCAGAACAAGAAGCGACCAAGAACCAGAAAAACTAAACAAGAATCGAACAAGAACCAAAAGAACTGAACAAGAATCTAACATATCGTAGAATTAAAAAGCAAGACATTAAAAGAAATTATGCTTTACTCACAGTAAAAGACAGGAAGTTTGATTTTAAAACTCCAAATCTCCAAGAAAGAGGAGGACCAGATATCTTTTAATCAAAACCGGAGTAAAAGACAGAAAAAAAAAGTGATTATTAAACAACAAATCTCCAAGAAATATGAGGACAGAGATCACTCAATAAAAATTAGGTTAACCCACGATTTGACCGAATGCATGTGTTTTTAACGTCTTGGGATGGTATATATCATAAAGGGCTTGCTGGATGATAGGTCGTACTCGTCGATTTGGACTTTTAGGCGACGTTAAAAGATTTTGAATAAAAAAAATCAATCAAGTGTTTTTCATCGGTGGAATAAAGGTGGTACACCACACATCCAATAACTTGGTCCTTATTTAATTGGTAACGTTGCAAATAAATTTCCACAATTAATGGATTTAATAATTTCAATGATTTCTAATGAAAATGTTTAATTATTTTCACATGTGTTTTATTTCTATTATAATTAGATTTTATATTAGAAAAAATTACAATTATATTTTTACTTATTTTGAAATGTGTTTTATTTTTACTATAACAATTCGATTTTATATTTGAAAAAATGCATTTAAATAATTTGATTATTTTTACTTATTTTGAGGTGTTATATTTTTACTGTAACAATTTGATTTTATATTTGAAAAATTGCATTCATAAATACGAGTTAAATTAATTTGATTATAGTTAGAAATTCAACATTAAGGTTATATGAGTAAAAATTGTATCATCCTTATCACATTGTTTGAATTTTTTTGCAAGCTATTTTTTCACAAAGATCATCAATATTTATTAGAGAAACAACATTATACCATATTTTTACTTAACCTTTATGACAAATACTAACTAATGTTAAAAACCTTGATTGCTTTAAAAAGAAAGAACAGCAAAAGTAGTAGAGGCCCTCTCATCTTTTTATTCCTTCTGGCATTGAATTCATGAAGGACCATCAATAAACCAAAGCAAGCCCCCAAAATTCCCTAGAAATCCCACATGCACGATAATAAATTGACATTGTACTATTGTATATAGCACCACCTCGAGTACCATACATGTTGCTTCGAAGATGTAACACACATCAAAATTGCAATATAAAAAAAAATTCTATATCCAAATACATGAGACATATTAATAAAATATCCAACACTTATAGAAATAAATAAATAAACAGACACCCTGGCCATAAATGATGGTCACATTCATCCTCGTAATCATTCTCAGTCGTAAGGACTATTGTAATAGTCATTCCTCCATTGACATATCCATTCTGCAACCATAATAAACATTTCCACACTAAACTGGGTTTTTCTACCTTCTGACTTCCGCTGCAGAACTCGAAAATCGAAAACCAACAACTTGATACTTTCAATTGGCTACTTCCCTCCTTTTGCATTCCACCAATGCAATCCACACCATAGATCCTTGCGAGAACAACCTTGACCATTTATCTGCTTTTGTCATAAAATCAGATCTCGGAACTCTAAGTTCTACTAGCTTAATTTGTTACCTTCCACCTTCCTCCTTCCACCCTTCCACTACAGATCTTAGAAACCGGGAACTCAATTAGTTGTTAATCTTAATCTTTCACTCTCCGTGTTCTCGATTTCACTTTTCCGCTGTGGAACTCGGAACCCGGAAACTCAATATTTCGTTAACTTTAATCCTTGATTCTCCATGTTCCTCTTCTGCCTTTCCACTGCAAAACTCGCAAACCGGGAATTTATGAAACGAACACTTAGTCTTTTGGCCTTCTTCCTTCCTCCTTTCTTCCTTCCGCTGTGGACCTCAGAAATCAGAAACTTCATATAACGAATACTTGGTCTTTCTGCTTTCCAAATTCCATTTTTCTCCTTTCCGCTGCATATCTCGGAAGTCGAAAACTTCATAAAACACTCACTAGGACTTTCTAAGTTTCCGCATTTCTAATGCAAACTTCGGACGTCGGAAACCTCATAAAACAATCACTCGGGATTTCTACTTTTCACCTTCTGCTTTCCACCTTTCCGCTGCTGACCTCGAAAGTCAAGAAATTCATAAAATAATCACTCAGACTTTCTACTTTCTGCCTTCCACTTTCCGCCTTTCCAATGTGGACCACGAAAGTCAAAAACTTCATAAAACAAACACTTGGAATTTCTGATTTTTGACTTCCGCTGTAGACCTCGAAAGTAGAAATCTTCATAAAATGATCACTTGGACTTTCTGCTTTCCGCTTTCCACAATCTGCAAATTCCTTCCCCATCGTTGATCTTTGCAGAATCAACCTTGACCGTCTATCTGATTTATTTTATGGATTCTCAATGAAACCTTCGTGACTATCATCAACCGTTGATTTCCCCTGCAGATAAAATATCGGTCATTGATCTCAATTACTTTACAAAAAAATTTAATCTGCTGCCAAGCAAAAATTTCACGAACTTGCTTCTTCAATCCGCGAAATCCTGAAGGACTGCTAGATTTGTGTCTCCATCTCATCAACGATGGACTCCAAATTTGGTGAAGCGAATTTCATAAAAAATTAGCATACACTCGCTAATGTTAAACAAAACGCTAGTTGAATCAACGTAATTTTTGTGGACCCTCGGATCTGTATTCTCCTTAGATCAATGGTGGACTCTAACCTTGATGAATGGAATTTCATAAAAAAATACTCGTACATGAAAAGGATTTCTGAACCATGCAACTCCACTCAGCAAAAATTTCCTTAGCTGTTGATCTGGATACGTATTAGATTAGGACTATTAATCTTTTAGTTTTGTGGATCAACCTTTAACTTTGTGGATTTAACAGGTTTCTGGTTGATTTGGGGGTTTAACTCTCTATAAGTTAATTGGATATGGAAACTAACTTAGTGCTTCCAGTCATGCCTTTACTTCACTGACTGAACATGATTTAATAACATTTAACCAACCGCTCTAAAATGATGAAGAGATTTGTACATTTTATTTACGATTTCTATGTAAAACAGTTTCCACCGCCATAATGAATAACTTAGGTCTAAATTATAAACAAGCATTAAAGTTTCATTTGGAAACCTACAATCGCAATGCAAAATTTAGGAAGAATTACGTAATCAATACAGATAGAGAATACACAATAGGAACATCCAATCCATTAGATGCGGATTCATAAATTCTAATTCATTCCAGTATAACCGATTAGTAACATTCGGACCTAAGTAATTTCAACTTAGAACTAACCAATAATTGCTACAGTGGTTCATTACTAAAAATCATTGATGCAGGTATGAATGCCCAATGTGGGATACGCTGAGGGAAATTTAACATTTCACAGATCTAGTAATAGACAACCCTTGATAATGGTTCTACAAATTGCAAAAAACAATACAGTCTAGAAATATAACTACAATTTAACATTTCACACATACATCCTATTGCATATAAATCATTCACAAGAACATAGTAAGAACCTAGGACCAATGCTAGCAAAACACAAGTGGAGAATTTGTTCCTCCCATCCAACTCTTATAGCAGCCAAATTACTTGGTCCAGAACCCCCGAGCATGTTCGTTGAACCACAAGAGCAAAATATATAAATGCACCATCTCTTGCATTATACATATGTTAATCCTTGTCCAATGCTAGCCTCCTACTGCTCATGGACATACTATTAAATAGTATTTTTCTTAGGACTTGGTCATTTATGAGCCTTTTTCTCTTCAACAACTCAAGTAGGAGTGCAGACGTGATTTTTGGGGACGATGCCTCCTACATCTTGAGTTCTCACTCGGCAGTCTCAGCCACTTGTCATTTCCCTCTTGTCGATTAGCCAACACTCTTAGAATTAGCTATTTCCACTTGTGTTCTCATTTAGCAAATTTTTATTAATAAGGAATGTTTTATTAAAAAAAATGTTTTATTCTTGACCTCCTCGCAAAGAATAATAATCAAAGTATTTTCCAGCATAATTACAAATTATTAAATCAACAGGTATTACATACACCTCCCCTTAAAAGATAACTCCATCCTCGGTGTTATAACATTTTTTTATTCTTCCATGTCAACCTCTTGAAATAAGTTGGGATATGCCTCTTGCATATTGATTTCCAACTCCCAAGTAGCTTCTTCTGGACTAAGGTGCTTCTATTGCAGCTTTACCTGTTCGATGGTACGATTTCGAAGTAAAAGTTCTCTCCTATCGAGAATACACTCTGATCCCACTTGGAACTCTCCATTTGGTTCCACCTGAATCACATTTGAGTCAATCACATGAGAAACATCATGAACATATATTTTCAATATAGAAACATGAAACACATTATGTACTTTAATATTAGGTGGTCGGGATAACTGGTATGCAACCGACCCCACTCTAGGTAAAATTTCAAATGGTCCACTATACCTAGGTGTCGATTTCTCACACTTTCCCAATATCAAGGTACTCTTCTTGGGATTTACCTTTATGTACACATGATCACCCACCTGGAACTCTCTAGGAGTTCTTTTTAAGGCAGCATAACTTTTCTATCTATTTTGGGTAGCCTTCAAGTTTTGTTGTACGTGTTTCATGGTTAGTTCCATATCTTCTAATAAATTTGGTCCTGACACTAATATATCAACAGGAGTTCTCCATGAGATAGGACTATTGCAATTATGCCCATATAAAATTTCAAATGGACTCAAACCTACAGAAACTTGGAAATTATTGTTATAAGCAAATTCAACCAAGTGTACGTAGTCCTCCCACTTACCCGGTTTCTCCATAACATACATTCTTGGCATGTCCTCTAGAACCTATTTTACCCTTTCAGTATTCCCATCTGTTTGTGGATGATATGCAGTACTGAATTTTAACTAGGTACCCAAGCCCTTAAACAAAGATTTCCAGAAATTACATGTAAATTTCATGTGTTTATCCGATACTATTACCTTCAGTACGCCATGACCTGAATATTTATTTCATGAATATGTATGCAATATTAACAGCTTTGTGAGTAGATCTGACAAGTATAAAATGAGCCGCTTTGCCTAATTTGTCAACCACAACCATGACAAAATCATGTTGTCTAAAATTCTTAGGAAATTTGGTGATGAAATCCATACTGATGGTCTCCCACTTCCATTCTGGAATAGGTAGTGGATGCAACAATCCCGTGGGATGTTTATGCTCTTCTTTAACTTGCTGACATTCCAAGCAGCAAGCTAAGTATTCAACCACTTCCTTTTTAATTTTTGGCAAAAAGAAGGCCTCTTTTATCATGGTAATCATTTTATGATACCCTGGATTCCTTGAGTATGGTATTTTATGTAGTTTATACATGATTTTCAATTTAATTTCTCTTATGTTAGGTATATACAACCTATTTTTATACAATAATATTCCTTGTTAGTTTACGCTAAAGTCTATTTTTAGTTATTCTTGTTCATTTTTAACAGTATTTTCTTTTATCCTCTTATATTCCCCATCAGAATTTCCAGTACTTAAAATCCGATCTCTGAGATCAGATTTGTAGTTGCTTCCTGCACACAATAAATTCGCATGCTGACTCAGAGCATTGACTACTTTATTTTATTTTCCCTTTATATGATTTATTTCGAAATCATACTCTCTTAGAAAGGACAACTGTTTGGCTTGTGTTGCATTAAAATTCTGTTGATCAAATAAATATTTAAGATTAATGTTGTCTAACATAAGTAATTTTTTCTCCCAATTAAGTAATGTCGCCACATTTTTAAGGTGTGAATTATAGAAGCGAGTTCAAGATCATGTGTCTTGTAATTCTTCTCATGATCTTTTAGTTTTTTGAATTCATAAGCTACAACATAATTATCTTGTACTAATACTCCACCTAACCCTTCATTGCAAGCGTTAGTACATATGATGAAATCCTTGAATGGATCAGCAATTTTTAATATTGGGGCGGTGGTTAGCATGTGTTTTAATTTGTTAAAACTTTCCTTGCACTTTTTAGTTCACTCAAACTTTTTTCCTTTCTTTTGCAAAGAAGTTATGGGATAGGAAATCTTAGAAAAACATTCTATGAACTTTCTGTAGTATCCAGTAATTTCCATAAATGATATGATGTTAGATACATTTTTTATGAACTTCCCATTCCATGATGGCCTTTACCTTCTCTGGGTTAACTGAGATTCCCTCCTTGGACACTATGTGTCCCAGGTACTGAATCTTGTCTTTGAAAAAGTCACACTTACTGAACTTTGCATAAAGTTGTTGTTCCCTTAAAACTTACAAAACTAATTTTAGATTCTCTTTGTGTTCTTTTTCATTCTTAGAGTAGATTAATATGTCTTCAATGAAGACAACCACAAATTTATCCAGATAGTTACTTAAGATGTTGTTCATTAAACACATGAATGCAACAGGTGCATTTGTCAACCCAAAGTACATCAGGACAAACTCATAGTGACCATAAGAGGGCCTAAATGTTGTTTTAAAAATGTCTTCATCTTTTATTTGCACTTAATGATAACCCAACTTTAAATCTATCTTTGAAAAGATAGTTTCCCCATGGAACAGATCGAACAGATCATCTATTTGTGGAAGCATGTATAGGTTTTTAATCATCATTTTATTTAGTTTTCTATAATCTATACATAATCTTAGTGTACCATATTTCTTTTTCACAAACAAGACCGATGCTCCCCAGGGAGACACACTTGGTCGAATTTACTTTTTATCAACTAGTTTTTTGTAACTGTGATTTTAGTTCGGTGAGCTCAATTATGTTCATTCGATATGGATATTTCAATGTTGCTACCGCTCCCTATATCAGATTGATTGTGAAGTCTATATCCCTTTTTGGAGGAAGTCTAGGGACTTCTTCAGGGAAAATATCTTTGAACTCCTTTAAAACATGTATGTCTTCCAGTTTAGGTTTTATATCGGTTTCATTATCATTCATTATATATACTACAAACACCTTACATCCTTTTCTTATTGATCTCTTCATTTGTAGAGAAGATATTTCTCTGATGGTTACCTTCCTAGGAATTCCTTTCACTTTTATAATATTTCCATTATTTTCAGTACATGTAAATGTTTTATCAAAACACTTTAGCAAAACTTTATTCTATTCAAGCCAATCCATTCCTATCAACAGATCATAAGATCCTAAAGGAAATGTATTTTCATTTACATGTGTAAGGAAGTCATTCAACATATGTTGCAATCTCTAACAATACTAGTAACCTTTCTTTTTGTACCTGTGGCTAATTATACTAGCCATGAATTATCAAATTGTTCAAGTGCCAAATTGCATAAATAAACTACTCTAGGTGAAATATAACTTAGGATTGTGCCTAGATCAATTAAGATAGAGATAGGTTGATTTCTTATCATACCTTTAACTTCGACCATGGAATTCTGGTGGTCTGCTTGCCAATTTTTGAGTGCGGTGCAGATTCTGGGTATGCTTCTCGTCATATCCCCAACTGTAACTACTTCGTGGATAGAATGGACATTGAAATTCTTCTTTCTTATTGGAGAATGTTTATTAGGAACAGTTGAGGGTAGTGAAGAATCTTGAGGTTTAAAACCTCTGTAATTATTTCCCTGATACCCTCTGTGATTATTTCCCCTATTTTTATGGAATTTATTTTGTTTTCTTTTAGAATCAAAATCACTTGGACTTTGATTTTTCCAAGATGATATACTTTCTCTTTTATTTTTTGTTTTGATCAAAACAGAAGTTGGCTTTCCTCATTGCTTCTTCTAGTGTCTTGGGATTGTCATATTCAATCTATACTTTAAACATGAGGGGGAGGAAGCTAAGGAACCGTTGTATCTTGGGATTCTCATCAATTATGTAGGGGACATAGCGAAGTAGGCTTAAGAACTTACTATAGAGATCTTTCATTGTCATGGCCCCTAACCTTAGTTCGTAAAAATCCTTGGAATTTTCTTTGCAATACTATTCAGATAATTATTTTCATTTAAACAACTTCTTAAAATTTTTCAAGGTTACAAACATTTCTTTTATACCTTTAATTTTCTTTATATATTGCCACCATATATCTTCCTTTCTGGTCATATTATAAATGGTCATTTTCTCCTTCAACTCATCTGAGTAATTATATATCTGGAAGTATTTCTTCATACTGGAAATCCAGGCCTTTGCATCCTCGCCCTTCTCAATTTCCCCATTAAACATGGGTGGTTTTACTTTTTTAAACTCCCAAGAGATTTCCTCCTAGGGTCTCTACTTTTTCTTTTTTTTTACTTTGTCACTGCTTTCACTTGACTCTTGAGTTTTTTTGTGGTGTTTAACTGAATCTTCACTTGAAGTGTCAAAGCGATGGCTGGAAAATTCCATCTTCTTACCCATACGTTTATTTCACGAAGATTTTTTAGGCAGTTCCTGTTCAAAATCCTTGTTTTTATCTTTTTCTTCATTGTGGATTTTTTCTAATAGGATAGTGTTCAGTTCTTCTCGAGCCTTCAAAATTCGCTCGCTATATTCCTTAACCCTTTTTAATTCAGATCTTAGTTCATCCATAGTCCTTTTTAGTTTATATTTATTGTCCTAGCTTTCATTTAGATTTAACCAGAACTCTCCATCCCGTAGATTACCCTCTTGATTTAAAGAAACATGAGTCAGTTTGCTATTTTTCTAAAGAGGTTTTGTATTTAGCCTAGTTAGGCCTAGTGTTGAAACCATTCTCTCATACCATATGTAACATACCTCAAAATTGCAATATAAAAAAAAAACTATATCCAAATACAATAGACATATATTAATAAAATATCCAATAGCTATGAGAAGAAAATAAATAAACAGACACCCTAACTATAAATGATGGTCAAATTCATCCGTGTAATCATTCTCAAGCATAAGGACTACTATAATAGTCATTTATCAATTAACAAATCCATTCTGCAACCATGATAAATATTTCTGCACTAAACTGGGTTTTTCTGCTTTTCGACTTCTGCTGCGGAACTCGGAAGTCAAAAACCAAAAACTTGATACATTCATTTGGCTAATTCCCACCTTCTCCATTCCACCAATGCATTATGCATCGTAGATCCTTGTGAGAACAACCTTGACTGTTGATATTCTTTTGACACAGAAACCAGATCTCGAAACTCCAAGTTCTGCTAGCTTAATTCTTTACCTTCCACATTCTGCCTTTCGCCTTTCCACTGCAAAACTTGAAAACCATGAACTCAACCAACCGTTAATCTTAATCTTTCACTCTCCACGTTCTGGCTTCCTCTTTTTTGCTGCAGAACTCGGAACCCGAAAACTCAATCTTTCATTAACTTTAATCCTTGATTCTCTGCCTCTCGCCTTTCGCCTTTCCACTACGAAACTCGGGAATCGGGAACTTATGAAACAAACACTTAGTCTTTGGAATTTCGCCTTCCGCTGCGAACCTAGGAAATAAAAAACTTCATACAATGAATACTTGGTATTTTTTCTTTCTTCCTTTCTACCGCGGACCTCGAAAGTCTGAAACTTCATAAAACACTCACTCATACTTTCTGCTTTCCCCCTTCCTCTTTGTGCCTTTTTGTTGTGGACTTTAGAAGTCGAAAAATTCATAAAACAATCACTCAGGATTTTTACTTTCTGCCTTTTGGTTTCCTCCTTTCTGTTGCGGATCTCGAAAGTTGGGAACTTCATAAATTGATCACTTGGAAATTCTACTTTCTCCTTTCCACTGCAGACTTCAGAAGTCTGAAACACCATAAAATAATCACTCCGACTTTCTGCTTTCCACCTTTTGCTTTCCATCTTCCCGTTGCAGACTCCTGAAGTCAGAAAATTTATAAAACAATCACTCGGACTTTCTGCTTTTCTCCTTCCACTTTCCTCCTTTCCAATGTGGACCCCAAAAGTTGAAAAATTCATAAAAAAACACATGGATTTTTTTATTTATTCCTTCCTCTTTCTTCCTTTCGCCACTTACCTCAGAAGTTGGAAACATCATAAAACGATCACTTGGACTTTCTGCTTTCCGCTTTTCGCATTTTGCAGATTCCTTCCCCACCGTTGATCTTTGTGGAACCAACCTTGACCGTCAATCTAATTTTTTTTATGGATTCTCAATGAAACCTTCACAACAATCATCAACTATTGATCTTCCCTCCAGATAAAATCTGAGCTGTTGATCTCAATTACTTTACAAAAACGTTTAATCCGTTGCCAAGAAAAAAGTTCATGAACTTGCTTCTTCAATCCATGAAATCCTCAAGGACCGTCAGATCTGTGTCTCCACCAGATCAACGGTGGACTCCAAATATCGTGAAGTGGATTTTAGAAAAAATCTGCATACACTCGTTGTTGTTAAACAACTCGCTATTTGAATCAACGTAATTTTTGTGGACCCTCGGATCTATATTCTCCTTAGATCAATGGTGGACTCCACACTTGATGAAGCGGATTTTAGAAAAAATTTCGCGTACATGAAAATGATTTCTGAACCATGCAACTCCACTCAGTGGAATTTACTTTAGCCGTTGATCAATATACGGATTAGATCGGGACCGTTAATCTTCTAGTTTTGTGGATCAACCTTTAACTTTGCAGATTTAACATGTTTATAGTTGATTTGGTGGTTTAAATATCTACAAGTTAATTGGATATAGAAACTAACTTAGTGCTTGTAGTCGTGCCTTGATTTCATCATCTGAACATGATTCGATAACATTTAACCAACTGCTATAAATTACTGAAGAGATTTGTAAATATTAAATACGATTTCTGTGGAAAATAGTTTTCACCGCCATAATGAATAACTCATATCTAAATTATAAACAAGCATTAAAGTTTCATTTGGAAACCTACAGTTGTAATAAAAAATTTAGGAAGAATTCGAGAATCAATAGTGATAGAAAATAGACACTAGGAACATCCGATCCATTGATGAATTCAAATTTATGAATTTATTCTCGAGCAAATTTAAAAATTATTAAATGAGGGGGTATTATAGAAGGTGATGAGACTCCTTACTCTCAGGAGGTGGCATGGTATTCATCATTTCTTTATGTAACCTAAAATTATATATAGAACACTTATGACCCATATATACTATTAATCTTATACAACTATTTAAATTTAGCTTAGTTATTTGTTTCTTTAGATATAATTTTAATTTATTATCCAATAACCAAATAGCTTTAAATAAAAGGTAGTAAAAATTAATTTTTATAATTACAATTGATGTTAATTTATCTTGGTTGTTTGTTTCTTTAAATATAATTTTAATTTACTATACAATAACTAAACTTCTTTAAATAAAGATAGTAAAAATTAATGTTTACAATTACAACGGATGACACATTATTTAAAAAAAAATTATGACAAATAAAAAAAACAAACCAATTATAAATGAATAAAACCAAAAACCCATATCACATATATATATACTTCTTATGTACAAATTACAAAATAATTAGATACATATAATGTTATATGCAAACACATATATAATGTTATATGCAAACACATATATGAAAAGAAGAATAAGATTTTTGACATATTCAAGCTATATTCAAACTTTGCACTTACAATGTAAACGATGACACTTGAATACAAAATGTTGATATTGATCTTAATCGATAAAACCTTTGATATCTTTGGAAGATAGCAACCCACCTCAAAATTCTTAAAGGTCTTTTAAAAAAAAAATTGGTTAGCTTTACAACAAAGAAACAAATATATATATATTAGAAGAGAAATCAANTTACATATTTGTTAAAAAAATTAAATGTTTTAATTAATTTAATAATTGTATATTTAGAATAATCGATAAGAAAAATTGTAGATAAAAAATCACAAGTTTAAATTTTTGAATTTAATCTCTCTAATATTTAATAAAAAACATAAGTTCAAATTTTAGATAAATACTCGCTTAAAAAAAATTATAAAATATATATAATTGATAAAAAAAAAACTTTTATATTTCAATTCATACCAAATTATATCTAGTCTTCCAAACTTTTACTATATCTTTGTAAAAATTTTCAACACCATTTAAATTTATCTTTGTGGAGACTCTCAACTTTTCATTTCATTGTTGCTATCTTTTTTTTTCCATACAAAAAATCATAAATTTTATTTATATTCTTTAGATGGATCAAAAGTCCATTCTCAGAAGATAATTTTCAAAACCTAAACTTATTACAAAATCAAGATCATAGTATTTAGAGATACATAGTGATCATACATATAAAATTCATCAAGATAGATCAAAATGTCCATTCTCATATGATAATCAATAATTCTCAAACCCAAAAACTTCATGGTGGCTATCTACATGGGTGGATGCCTTCCACAAATTTGGGAAAGTGTAATCTCAAAAACTACTTTTAATTGTGGGAAAGGCTCTTATGACTACAATGTATGCACCTGCTATTAAGAGTGTTTGTAATATATCAATTGTTTAAAAATATCAGCCAATTAAATGAATCATGTAATTTATTTCATAGATTTAGATTTTTATATTAAAAACAAGTGAAATTAGTAGCAAAGTTGTTTATACTAGTTTTAAGAAATTGTTTAATCTAATAACTTAAAATTTTTAATTTAATAGTTTTACATAGCTAGGTATAATTTAATAATTTAAAAATGTTATATTTTAATAGTTATTTATAACCCAAATTTAATCTCATAATTTAAAAATGATTTGATTTAATAGCTATATATTGGTCAATGTTAAAGTTAAGTTTGACATGAAAATAATTGGATAATAAAGAAGAAGTCATAAGAAAATTTCATTATCATTTAGAAAAATGAGAATTGTATAGAGATTTTATAAAATTTGCATTTTTTTACAAACAAAACTTTACCAAAATAAAATCTATTTTTTCTAATAACAATAAAGATGCTAAATAAATTATTAAACTTTGGTAAATCTTTTGTATAATGTCAACTAATTAAAATATTAATCATCATATTTGTTTGAATAAACCAATACATATTTAAAAAAAATCAATATTAAGTTTCATTAATATGTTAGTTTATGAAATGTAAAAAAAGCTTAATTGAATATCAAAATATTCATTAATATGTTAGTTTATAAAAAGTGAA
>LPNX010355870.1:31502-46756 GCA_001517045.1 Pseudotsuga menziesii | reverse complement strand
AAATGTATACTTATTGTGAAGACAAGATGATGTATACTTGTTGGAGAAAACACTGCCATTTTCGACTAACAATATCATATTACTCACTGCTTATTTTTCTAAATAATGAATCATACTGAGAAGCACTTCCATTCACACCAAGGAATATCGTTACAATACATTCATCCATTCATCTATCACAGATACATAAAACAAACATGGGAAAGGTAAAAGGAAACATTTAGACACATGAAAAGAAGACAGAACAAAGATGTACGTGGTTCACCCCAACCTTGGGGTTACGTCCACCAAAACTGTCACATACTGTGACATTTATTTCATTAAAAATGTTACAATCCAGAGCAACATTGTTTCCATCATTTCTTTCTATTAAACCTCAGAGGCTCCTTCTTAGGGATTATTTCTAAGCTATACAATCTATAAAGATTCTATATAAAGCATTGTATCTCAACATCTTCATTTTCTTTGGAGAGATATAAGATCTTATATATAAACATTATATATAAATCACATTATATATCAACATCTCTCTCTTATGTGGATATTTATAAAAACCCTATATGGCAGCCTCTTTACTTTCTATAAATATTATATATAAACATCCTTATCCATATAGGACATTATATATATATCTCATCGTTGTTTTATGTAAAGATCCACAAAACCATATACATAAAACCTTACATGGAGGCCTCTTTACTTTCTTAAGATCTATAAATATTATATAAAGTATTATATATAAACATCCTTATATATATAAGACCTTTTACATATATCCCATCATCGTTTCTGTTAAGATCCATAATACCATATACATAAAAACTTACATGGCAGAATCTTTACTTTCTTTAAGATCTATGAACATTATGTATATAAAGTATTATATAAAAACATCCGTATATATATCCGTATATATATATAAGACCTTTTATATATATCCCATCATTGTGTTTGTTAAGATCCATAATACCATATACATAAAACCTTACATGGTAGAATCTTTACTTTCTTTAAGATCTATGAACATTATGTACATAAAGTATTATATAAAAACATCCGTATATATATATATATATATATATATATATAAGACCTTTTATATATATATCCCATCATTGTGTTTGTTAAGATCAATAAACCATATATATATAAAGCACTAATACCCAACATGGATTCGCTACTTAACAAAACAATCCAGCATAAAGCTTAGAACGCAGTTATCATATATTATTGATCTAGCACCAACTCCTAACGCAATCATGGATTTTGGTATATCCGCACTCAACAGTCAATCCAGTACAAACTAAATCGCAGCTAGGACATAGAGTTCCAGCATCAGAATAATGGAAAATATTGTTAAGGGTTAAATCCCAGCTATGGTTTAACTAGATCTATAATGAAAACTTCCATAATGCAAGCATGCATTTTACTATACCCATACTCAATAAACCAGTCAAGTATAAGTTCTAAGCTGCAGCTATATGGTCTATCTTGATCGAAAATGAACCTCAACACAAAAACGCACACATGGACTTCGCTAGATCCATATGCAAACCAACGATCCAGTATAAAATTAAATCACAGCTTGGATCTATTAGTTCTGTAATGAATCTCCACCACAAAACGCATACATGGATTGGAAATTAAACGGTAGGTGCAATTCCATAAAGATCTACCAATGCACGGATTGAAATGATGGCAGTACTTTAAAACTGATAGAAAAGGAAATGACACCATGATTTCTAACAAATCTATCAGCACAGGCTAAGAAAACTTCATAAGCAGCAATCTCTCAAGAGCGCAAACCAGAATGGGATTTACATACCTGGTTAAAATCATTGAGAGACTCCTCCATAACACAGAGTTCATTCCTATAAGAAGCGCAGAAATCATAGCTCCTTCCCACAGATCTCATTGCTCATCAAGCGCAGAGAATCAAAATGTAGAGATCCCCCCGAGAATGCAAAGCTCCTCTTAAAACAAAACACGGAGATCATAGCTCTTCCCGAAGAGCTCATTCATTCTAAAAGCGCGGATTTTTTTTCCCATAGAAAACGCAGAGAGATCTTTCAAAAAACTGAAATTGATGCTCAGTGCTGCACGCCCCCTTTCTCCTACCAGCGCTCTCCTTAAAATAGCTCTCTATACTTCAAAAAAAAAATGCCGAATAACTAGTCAACTATCCAGCTTTTTCCTATTTCAAAGGCGAGTGGCCAAAAGGTCGCGCAGAGTCCTTATTAGGAAAAATCAATTCCCAAGATTTATTCCATGATTCTCCCCATGTTTTTCTCCATTGAAAGAGTACCGTTACAACTCGTCCTTAGTGGAAAGAGAATATCTTCTTAGGGAATAAGTTGATATACCTCTTGAATATTTTCAGTGCTCCCAATATTTTATATATAAATAAAATATATAAATATATGTGCATGTGTCAACACCAAAATACACATAGGTATAATGGCCCTTTTTCCTTATATATGTGTATATATATATAACATAACCCTTGTGCATAAATATTTGTATTTCTTCGTTATAAAAATACTTTAAGATGTTTTCTGGAAAATATATATAAGATCAATGTCTGTTGTTCTTCTTATGATATACTTCATATCACAATACTCGGTTTCCTTATAACGGCTTAAGTCTATCATAGATAGACTTCATACAATAAACTTACAAGAAAAAGACATAATCCATCTTCATTAAGCCTAGACATGTAGCATCCTTAGGTTGTTTTCTTCTCGTCTTAAGTATTTGTACTTAACCGTTATGTTGATGCTAAGGACGAGTGCGACTCCATCTATGGAGGCTTTCCCCAATGTTTTTCCTCATCCTTTACCTCTCTGTTTAGTTTTCTGTCATCAAGTTGCAGCAATCTATTAAGTCTCCTAGACCTACAAAATTAAGGAAGTAAATTCCCCAACTCATGAGGTTTTACTGATGGGGCCTTGGCCTTGAGCTCCACACCAGAAAACATTTACAAAAAAATTTACAACATTTTAGGGCGAACAAGAGGGACATTACAGTATCTAGTTATAATAATCAATAATAGGATAAGAACCTGTCACCATTGCTGGGAAAACATAAATAGAATAGTTTTTCCTTCCAACCAACTTTTAGAGCAATCAAGTCACTTTCTCCAGAACCCTTGAGCCTCTTCATTGAACCATAAGAGAAACATCCACTTAATGCACCATCTCTTTCATTTTCAGATTCAATCTCCATCCAATTCTAGCCTCCTACTTGCTAATGGACATACTATTATATAATATGTTTCCTAGGACTTGGTCAGTTATGAGCCTCCTGCTCTTTAGCACCCAACAAAGGGTTGTGACTTGATTTTGGGGAAGATGCCTCCTGCACCTTGAGTTCTCACGCAGTAGGTACAACCACTTGTCTTTTCCTTTTGTGGGTCAACAAACACTCTTTAATATCTTATTTCATTTCTATCCCCTCTAGTATCTTTTATTAATAAAAGAATAATTCATTACATTTGTTTTATTTCTGACTTTCTGTCAAAAATATTTAAAATAATAAAATAAAATATTCTAACAGAATTTAATAATAGATTGATTAAATATTGGTGTATTACACTAGCACCAAAAGTTAATTTCAAATGTTATACACCAAATTCTCAAAATAACATGAAAATAGAAGACAAAGTAACCCAATATCTTGAGAATAAAATAAAGGGATGAATAAGAAACCACTTCTAAGGAGAAACCTCCTTTTACAATGTATTAGATGCACAATGTAACATGAGATGAGATGAATATACAAAATGATTCTCATTTATTATGCAGAAGAAACTCATTTTACAGCCGAGTAGTGGGATAGAGATGGAATATGTTATTTATAAAAAATTCATATGTTGACCCAACTTAGATTTAAAATGTTTAAAACCGAGTATAAATAAAACTACACAAAAAATGGTTTGCATCTCTAGAGATTTGATCCCTCTCAACACGTGTAAATCCCTTTTAAAATGAATGTATACTAATTATAAATAATGATAAAGATGAAATAATCATAACGATTATGATAACGATGGTTACGATTCAATGAAACCAAACTTTAATCTATCAAACCTAAAGTTTATTAATATAACTTATCAGTAAAATGACCTACCTAATTAGCTTGGAATGTTTGCTATAATAACGGCTATTGTACATGAAGTTGCAAAGCAAGTCATCCCAAACACTTTGTTTTGAAGTTTCCACCTTACTTTATTGTACATGACGTTGCAAGGCAAGTCATCGCCAAACAATTTGTTTTGAAGTTTCCACATGATTTTCTTAATATAGTTTTTATTTTATTTTATTTAATAAAGATGTTTCTTGACCAACTTTATTTTTTCTTAATGAATATTTTTACTCCAATAATTTTTTTCTTTCTTCTTCATTTGTATCCACATCCCAGAAAAGCATTAACAAACATCACCGACAAAAGAAAGGACGAGTGCAACTTCACCATAAACTTGAAGGATATGGATCAGAACTAAAGGAATGCAGGGATAGAATTTTCTGGCATTGACTAAGCAACCACCATAAACTTGAAGGATATGGATCAAAACTAAAGGGATGCAGGGACAGAATTTTCTGTCATTGACTAAGCAAAGATATTTTCATTGTTTTGCAGGAATTAGGGATAACTCCAGCTAGAGGATCTCAAACGTGGTGCGCTGCTAACTCGAAGATCGATACCAGTAGCTTCCAGCCGGATTTTGATTATGCATGAAACAGATATGGATTACCACCAGATTTAGCCGAGTGAGCCTTGGGATTATAGCCGTGGTGAGCTATTTCTATTATGATACGTTTTTAATAAAGGCTTAACAGCGTATAAAAGAAAATTATAATTTAGAAAAATGTGTCTTTTTAGTGTATAGGAGATAATGTAATTACTTTCTTAATGTAAAACATGTATGACTTTTTAATAATAACAAAATTTTCCATCGTTAAATTAAAATGACATTTGAGCACTTACAAAAAAACATTTTTTTTCCAAAAAGATTTGATCTCTCTCTTATATGACTCTCTACTTTTATTCAAAAGGAAAATAGCTTAACCTTGATATTCATGTGAATCAAAGGATATGGTTAGATCACTGCGTGATCAAAAGATCATTCTAGAAGCTCAAAGATAACAAATAAGGCACTAAGATAGCCATCCAAAGTCATAGAAGATACAAGAAAATACATGTCTATCTCCAAAAAGAGAATCAGACCAGTCCAACGAGAACAAAAGAAGAACTCATGCTCATTATCCAAGGAGGCACTTGGGGGATTGACTAATCATAAGGAGATGAGCTTCATCCGAGGAGATTGAAGACGTCTAAATTCTTCCATCAATGCCAAAAGGAATGAAAAAAAAAATTCATGCATTAAACAATTATGGTGAGATTCTGGAAGACCTGAATCTCACCTCCCCTAACAATATTTCCTTCAAGGAATTCTGAGAAGGTCATGAGACTAGAGGCCAAAGGGAGATCCTCCTTGGATAAATAGTCTACCTTCTTATTTTCTTCCCGAAAGACATGTTGAAACTCAAGTGAGAGGAAGGAGGCTTTCAAGACAGTAATGTTCTCACACAAGTGGTCCAGGTCTAGAGCTGAGAGGGTAGCCTTGTCATTTTCCCAGTTGATAACTACAAAAGAATCACCAAAAACATGGATGGTGGGGATCCCAATAGTAGCTACAAAGTACAATAAGGCCCAAAGGGCAAGTAATTCTGCTATGGAGTTTGTGCTATAACCACAACCCATTTTAATACAGAACGAGTATGACTAACTGGGTCCAAGGAAAATACCTACACCAACAATCTTATGATCAACAACCCCATTAAAAAACCTTAAGGGTATTTGAGATATGGCAATGCTCTAACAATCCTGTATTTTTTCTTCTTATAGTTCAAAGGGCATGATTGTACCTAAGCCATGATCCTATCACATGTAGAGATCTCATTTATTTTCCTACCTTCGAAGATAGACAAGTTACGGGTAGTCCAGATATTCTAGATGAGAAAAAGGGGGAGATGTGAGCTCAGCCCAAGTTGTTGATACCAATCCGCAATGTTTTTCCGGGATCGATGCTTTAATTCAAGAAATTTACTCACCATATTTTCTGCAGAGAAGATCAATGATGTTCCTTACAAAGGAGAAAAACATGAAAATGTGATCAACAGATTCCTTTGATTCCCCCCATGTGTTAGGCCATTAATATAACAAGTCCATTCTTCCTTCCATACTCCACCCAGATCCAAGTCCTCAACTATTAACGAGTAAGAGTGCTCCTCAGATCCACCAGCAGTATTTCGGGCATTGCTAAGAGTGCAAATGTCGTAGTCCAATAAATAATCCCAAAGATACTCTAATATGATTCAGGACGATTTATGTCCTACTATCAGGTCAATACCCAACTGATCTTGTTCCCATTTTCCACTTTCAGCGAATTTTCCTGCTAATCCAAGAGAGAGATCTGACAAAGCCATTCCAAAAATAGGAGGTACCCCTTACTGAGTACCTTTTATTTCACAACCAGTCATCCAGTGAAAGGTTTTTGAGATATTTTTCTATAATATGATTCCAGATTCCCGATCCTTTCAACACCATCCATAGGCTCTTCAGTTTGAGGGAAGTACCAAACCATTCTAGGGTTTTAATGTTCCATCCACCATAGTGCACTAGTCTGGAGATGGTATTCCAATCAACCAAATGCATCCTTAACCTTCTAGTAGAATTCCCCCAAAGAAAAGTAAACATACATTGATGAACTCAGTTCAGTATGGACTTAGGAACCTTGGCTAATGCAAACCAATACACTAGTATGCCAGTTAGAACAACCCAGATAAGAGTTAATATGCCCCCCAAGGTGAGGAGTCTGTAACACCAATGGCTAATCCTTTTCTCAAAACTCTTAGTAATCCATATCCAATCATTGATGCCATAGCCAATAGGTTTAAGAAGACATCCCAGGTACTTGAAGCCTACATCAATATGTTCCATTTTGTATGGTAGGACTGCTGAGATGCAATCCATGGTCTCCTCATCAACTTCATTAAAAATAAAAGATGATTTATCCATACTTATACACATACCTAAAGCCGATCAAAAGAGGTTTAGAGAGTCCTAAAAGGCCTTCCATTCTTCCATAGACCTGTTGGCTGGATTTTCTTTTTACCTAGGCCAATTTAAGGAGATTAAGCCCACACAAGTTGCTTAGAACAGATCCCGGTGTGTTTGGAATAGCAAAACCTCATAGGGTATGGTCCTGCTACCAACTGAATTTATTTTCTTAAGGGGAACGTAAAAATTCAGCAAAAATGTATCCTAACTAAACTATTGTTTAAAGTAAATTCTAAAGTCAATTTTTAGATCTAAGTAATCCTAAAGTGCTTTCTTAAGGAAAGTCTCCTATTTTTGGGATTTTTTTATTTAAATTTGTGATTTAAGCAACTTTTTCAAAAAAATTAAATCTGATTAAAACCTATCTAACAGTTGTTAAAATTTAACTAGAAAATTTAAACTAAACTAATTAACTATTCTATCGTATCTCAGCTGAGAGTGAGTTTAAAAAAACTAAATGTAATTACCTTTTGATGATAAATAAGTCTAAAAAGAAACAATTCTAAATCAATGAAATAACTCAATCAAATAGAAATTATAACACTTGAGACTTTAAAATATTTATGAGAAAAGAATGATGAAATAATAAAGATAATATTGTGTCACTATTCTTTTTCCATAGTTTATCAAAAGATAATTAAACTTCCACACTTCGATATTTGAATAATATGATAGTTAACTAAGTGTGAATTAAAATTATTGCCAAAACACAAAATATTTTAATCAATTCGTTAAAGAAAGACAATATCAATCTCATTTATTTACTAAGTAAAACCTTAAATAAATAAAGATACAATATTGAATATCAACTACCGAAATGAATGATTAGAGCAAGTTTTATAAATTTATACAAAACCATAACCAAGTATGACAATATATAATAAAGCCAAGAAAGTCAGATACCGAATATATATATATATAAAGAAAACAACGATCACAAAGATACTAGTTTCATGAAACACTCCTGAAAGATCCAAGAAAGAGACAACTCTTCTTTAATATCCACCCATGAGAAAGTTTGAAATTTCAGTATAAGTCTTATCTTCACAAACTCCTATGAGCTCCTTGCGGTAGTGTCTCCTCCATCTGCAAATAAAATTTATACAGAATAAAAAAACCAAAATGAAGAGGTCTAATATTCCTTTCATTTTCCTCCATCCCCCTTTGAGTCGAATTAACGCTGCCTAAATAGATAGAAGACATCATAACAATCTCCAAAAATTACTCCTACAGCTGGACACAGCATAAATCTTCTAGAAAAAATACATCCTAAACATGCCCAAAAATTTCCCATCTCTTTGAAAATTTATAGAAACGGCCCGCGTAAACAGGTAAAATACCCCATTTGGGAAGTGAGTTTTGAACAAAATCATGAGATTCTTTACGGTTTGGTCACAAATTGACCCCGAAATTCACCTCTTTCCGAGGTGCGCGATTGGAGCAAAACGTCCTGCATTATTCTCGTTCCTGTTAGATGAGCTGCATTATTCCTGTTCCTGTTAGATGAGTTCTGTGTACTATTTGATGAGTCGTCTTCCATGAAAGGTTTGTATCACAACTTCATCGTTTTAACTATCAAATATTTTCTTCCACGTAATTTTAAGTTGCCCATGATCTTTGGCCTCTTTCAGAAAACGATTTCCTTGCAACTCCATTCTCTCTATTGAACCTGCAAAATAAGAAAGAAAGAAAACAAAAGAATTATTGTGAAACATGATTTGATAGATAAAAAAAAATTCTGCAAAATATTAAAGAATATGATAAATAACAAGAAAAGCGTAGAAATTCTCCTTTCACTCCACCCATTTAATATGATTGGTAAACTAGTGATTACGAGTAAAATCATCTAAATTCATTGATATCATACATATTTAAACTTAGATTGAATGATTTTATAAAATTAGTAGAACTTGTAAATTCAGGTGTGTCTATGGAGTGACGATGTTCCTTTAACCGGGCGAGTGAATCGGCTTCATGGCATTTATAATCATGTTAAAACTGCCTCAGTAACTAATTACCCCACTTGGTAGTTTTCATTGATCTCGGCTTATTGACTAACAACTTGCTGGAGAATTCTTTATTTCTCTAGCGATCTTCGGCATTTTAGTTGACTAAAATCTCTCACTCAAAATATCAGTTGTTTTCTGCAATGAATACATGTTATCCTTTTCTCTCGACAAGTAGTGATTCTCGCCTCGCGTTACTCGTTAACTTCATCCTTTTAATTGTGCTATCTCCGCTCTCATCGTCAAAGCTTTGTTGATATTTTGATGGGATGGTGCGAAATCCCTCAAAGGCTGAAATTTGGTTTAATTTTGTCCTATGGATACCTAGTGATTTAACGTATAAGAAAAAAACAACACTTTCCTTCAATTTCTATGGGCAGTTAAATCAGTTTTGATTTCTTTAAAGTTAAACCTGACCAATTCATATCCTTTCTCGATCTCTTCGAGTTTATTTGATGAGTAATAGCTGCCCAAGATCTCTGCACAATATTTTTGCTAATTGCCCAATAAAACGTGATGTCATGGCGTATTAGTATGAGTAACCTGGGATCTTCAAAATCTTTAATTCAATGAATTCTTGTAAAAGAAAAAAGTTTAAAATACAATGTAATTCTTTTTAATTCGAAAAAAATAAAAATTAAATTAAATAAAACTAAAAGAGAAAAATATACTTTATCTCTTAAATTATCCAATACATATTGGAAGGCTAAATTTTTATTGAGAATATATACTCACGTGGAGTGGGTAAAAGATATTTGAAGAGACTAAATACAATTTACTTTTAGCGATACAATATTTGGACATAAGATTAATTTTGATAATTCATTATGTTATTTTGTTTATAAATCTTTAAGAAAAGTGGAAAAAATCAAATATTCTAACTTTGCCATAAGTTAGATATATAGAATGTATTTAAAATAAACTTTATGGCTTAGTTAGAAATGAAAGTTATTTATTTATTTTCCATATTTATTTATATGAGTGTAAAACAAAAATAAATATAAATGAACGCTAAAATTTCCTTTTTCAATTTTGGATTTTTGTTACATCATGAAGATAATAACACATTTGAATGTGAGATTATTAATTAACTATTTAGAAATAACGACTGTATAGTTAATAATAATTAATATGTTTAGTCATCATTATAAAGAAATTTTAGATCAATCACTTAAATTCAAATCCAATTGTTTGATTTCATGAAATCTTTCAAAATGTAGATCAAAATCATCAAATATAAATGATCAATCAATTTATTGAGGAACCAAGAATTCAAGAGAGTCAAGCGATAAAAATCACCAAACCTTTAAGCCTTGTAGGATATGTTAAAGATTGACCAAGAAGCGCAAGGACTTAAATGACACCAATAAGTTAAGCTAGCAAATCACTTATCTCAAGAAATTCAATCCAAAAGAGAAAGCGCCAAAAAGTTGAAGGATTAAAAGAAATAAAGTTGTGAAATCATTAAATAATTCAAACAAAAATAAAATGAAAACTAAGGCTACAAATTTACAAAATTCTAATGGGGGCCCCTTCATTTTGCAAAATGAAGGGGTCTTGTTGGGATGCCCAACAAATGGTGACAAGCTGATTGAACTAGTTATCTCTGTGTATTTACTTGAAGGTTAAAGATATAGGAAAACAAAATCAGGGTTTTCTCGAAATATCAAACTTCACAACACATGACTTTTATCATATCACTAGCCTATATTGTAAAGTTTGAACTTAAAGTGCTGTCACAATCAAATGAATTATCCCAAGTATTATTCAGAGACTTCGTAAAGATAAATGACTTTTAAATATATGCATAGCAAATAAACCTCATCAATGATGCTTTCTCACTAGCTAAAGATAATCGAATAACACCAGCATAAAGATATGACCTCCATACCTTAATAAGATATCTAGATAAGTTTCCCATCCATTAAATATAAATCACTGGAAGATAAAATTTGTTTTTCTCTTTTATTTTTTTATTATATATTTGATTTAAGACTACTATCCTGGCCTGGTAACCAGATTTTGATAGCATCATTCATGAGAACTGCTTTAGATAAACAAGCTGGCTCGTGATGAGACCTATTGTCCCTTGATCTTATGACCAAGAGCCATCACCCTGGTGATCAAAATGATGTTATCCCCGACAGGGATGATGATCATGATTAGGTCGGCTCATGATGAGACCTCCTATTCTTCAATCAAAGTTTAGTTTAGTTTTATAAAAAATTTCTAATGGATAGGAAAAAAATCCAGATAATATTACTATAATAATATGGAAGGCCTAAATATGGCTAATGTCACTGATTCATAAATATTATGAGAGAAAAGTTTCCCAACAGGTTGACTTTCCTAACTAATGATATCATTCTCAAAATAAATTCCAAGAATAATAACCGTGAGTTCAACTAACTGATTAGCTAAGTTCATAAGAAGTCTTTCAAGGCAAGGAGTGATTCAGTCATAGTAAGAACATTTGATATGGCAAGAAATTCCTTACAATGATTTCTTTTAAAGATATCAGGTTGATTAGTAGAGAGACATATGGACATCCAGCAGTGTGCCATCAAAGTATTATTTATCTACAATGCTCCCATACTAAAAAAAAGAGAAAAATAAAAAAGCTAAAAATATTAAATTCACTACTGAAACCAATCAACCAAACAAGTTTTAAGAAAAAATCACTAATTTAACCAAAACACTCAAAAAGATAGAATCTGATCAAATCCAAAATTCAACCAAAAGGTATGTATTGAAATCCAAAAGAAAAATTTATCGAAACTTTGACCGAGAGTCGAAGACGGTAAATAATCTCAAAAATCGAAATTCAAGATATGATTACTTTCTATGTAATGAGCTATACAAAATAACGTAAAAATCACAAAATTATAACATGTATAAGAAATAACGACAAATATCCTAATATTAAAATTAACCACAATATAAAGATTTAAAGTTTAAATAAAGGTCAATAGAAAATAGAAAATAGGAGACAAAAATATAGTATGCATGTCAAAATGGTGATTTTCACAAAAAGCATCATAAATTTATTATTGATGTAAAGTTTCAAAAATATTTGAATATTGCAGAATCATTGAATTGTTAAAATATTTCATTCTTTAGGATTCATTTAATTAATTGATGAGAAGATTGAATAAGTCAAATCCCTTTATTCATCATTATTTACAAAAGGAAAAATGAAAAGTCTAAGTTGTATAGTTTTGTGAGAATAATTACAAGATGAGTAAGATGCAATGATTACAACTCTTTATTTTGAAAAATAAAAATGAAAAACCTCAAAGAAAATGGTCATAACAAAATCTTCTAAATCAAAGATAATCAAAGAAATAAAGAAGACTTGTAAAAAAGCAATTATTTCAAAAAGTAAGATATCAACTCCAAATCTAGTCCATATGTACAAGGTTGAGGTGATAAGAAATCTAATCACCTAGGTCTCAAAAGTAAAAGCAAAAAAGCAATCAAGTCAAACCAAACTCAATATTAATTTCCTTTGATGATTAATTTTTGACAATCATTATGAATGCCTTGTCACAAGCTCAGTAATTGTCATAATCGTATGGAAGAAAATTCTTAATTTGAAGATCAATTATGAAATAAGATCTTAATATAATTGAAAACTATGTTTTAAAACTATTTTCCATTAATTCAAATTTATCTTAATTTAGATGTCATGACAAGATAGAAATAAGACTTTTCCTTAATTATAAGCAAGGTAATTATTCATAGAAAAACCTAAATTATAACTTATAAAAATGATCTCACAAAAATTTATAGAAATATTCATCAAAAAAATATTTATGTGCAAAATTAGGAATTGGCATGAATGAGTTAAAAAAATTTCAAGGAGTTGATTTAGCAAACTCATTTCAAGAGAAAATCAAACTTTTAATGAAAATTTGAATGATAAAAGAAATAACCATAAGGCTAGTCTACACATTTTAAATAAATTGATGAATGCCAATGTAATAATTTAAATATAGTCTAAAAGTGTATAATTAATGACATCATCCCATAATCGTGTAAAATAACCTAATGATTAATTTTAATAAATAGATTTATCATCACTCAATTAATGTAAATTTATGATTTCTCACAAAAACTTCAATACTTTTTTTTTTAATATAAATATCAAAATACTTAGAACAAGCATGAGAGGATGAGTTTCTGGTTCTAAGTCAACTACGAAATTCAATGTCTAAACTTTACAATATTTCAAATCTTAAATAGATAAATAACAAGTATACGAATTTTGAAATGAAAATAAGATAAAGAATTCACTTCCCTGATGTGAGGCCATACTCGTAATCTGAGGCCATGCTCGTATTCATGCGTTCCGAATTGTATCACTTGCTTCAAAATGCTTAATAACTTGTTAATCCAACCTAGTGTACCTGACCAAAAATTAAGTAGAGATCAATCTATCCTTAGCAAAAAAATATTGAGCTTATTGATAAATATATACATGCTCGCACTTACTACTATGTGTGAAATCAAAAACTAAAAACTAAGAAGCAAAAAAAAAAAACTACTCTATCTTATTCCTAGTCTTACTTTATGTACACTAAAATGAAATATACAATAATAATGAGGTAAAATCAAAAATCCAATGAAGCCATTGAAGCATTTTAATTTCTATAAGATAAAATATGTCAAACATTAGTAATAAGAATCGAAATGCTTTATGCTAAAAAGTAGAAAGTATTAAATCAATGCTTATATTTACAAAAGGAAGAAGAAGATGACATGAATTTTTTTTTAAATATGGCTCTTCCAACCATGCATAAATTGGATCATAAAAAGAATATTGGAGGAGATCTAAAACTCGTGAAGATTCAACGGAATGTGTGATAGCAAATTCATCAGGATAGTAATAAAAAAGTGGCATGTCGAGATTATGATTAAAGGATCAAGGAGAAGTTAAAGTAGAGGATATCTTTTGTAAGGAAGCATCATCATCATAAATTTGAAAATCAAATTTTGACATTACCTTAGAGTGAGAACTTTCCCTTTGAAATTCATGAAATTTTGATGACTCAATTAATTTACAATTAAAAATATTAGTATCGCCAAAATCTAAAAGATTATGAGAAACAATTTGATCTTCTAACTTACATTATTTAATATTATCATATGCATGTGATTTATGAGCGATGTTCATAAAATTATTTTCATCTTCAATGTCTTGAATATAAATATTTCCCTCATATTTATACAACAAATCGCTTCGCATTAAGATAGGGGTTGGCCATAGTGAAGAATTTGTTTGCATATTAGTATCATGACATGAACTATAATCTATAAATAGATCCGGATATAAAGCATGATAACTTTCCAAATGTTGAAAATTAGATGTTCCCCTTTTCATAGGATAATCTTGATTAACTAATCCAAGAGAAAAATCATTGTCCATATTTTGATTTGTTGATATATTTTGTGAAGGAATTGTTGGTAATAACTCCCGATTCCAATTACTATTCACGACTAAAAACATTAATTTATAGATTACAATGAGGCGGTTGAGAACCATCCTTTTCACCTTCCCGGGCAACTATTCAAATTCCTATTTAATTATTTATTTACAATAATCCTGACGGATTATATTCTAACAATCCCCCTCTTAATCCGAAGGGGTGTTCGTAAGTCCGAGCATGTTTCTGAATCTTTCAAAATTTTCTCGTCCAAGTACTTTGGTGAAGATGTCTGCAACTTGATCATTTGTGGAACAATGTCGAAGATGGACTGTCTTGGCCTCTACATGATGTCGAATCAAATGATACTTTGTGTTGATGTGTTTGGTTCGATCATGGAATCTAGGATTCTTTGCCAGCTTGATTGTAGAAGTATTTTCGACCAACAATGGAGTGGAGTTCTCTTGTTTTTCTTGCAAATCTTCAAGTATCTTCCTGAGCCATACTATTTCTTTCGTTGCTTCAGCTGCAGCCACATATTCTGCTTCTGTTGTTGAATCTGCTGGAACTGACTGTTTGCGAGATCTCCATGAAACAGCTGTTGATCCAAGACTCATAGTGTATCCAGAAGTTGATACTCCTGTCTCCTTATCACCATCAAAGTCTGAGTCTGAGTACCCAATAAGTTTGAAGTCATCTT
>LPNX010355870.1:0-30587 GCA_001517045.1 Pseudotsuga menziesii | reverse complement strand
GCTGCACATTTTACTGCATCACCCCAAAACATTAGTTTTACATTCTTGAAAAACATCATTGAGAGAACCATATTCATTATGGTTCTATTCATTCTTTCTACTACCCCGTTTTGTTGAGGATTGTAGGGAATGGTAGTTTGATGTGCAATTCCATGTTGTCGAAGATAAGCTTCAAAAGAATTTGAAGTGTATTCTTTTCCATTATCAGTACGAAGTGTACCAATTTTTTATTGTGCTTGCTTTTCAATTAATGCATGAAAGTATTTGAATGTTTTAAATGCTTCTGACTTTGTCTTTAAACAGTAAATCCAGCACATTCGTGAGTAGCCATCAACAAATGTCATAAAATACTTATTCCCATTTGCTAAAGGAGTGGGCATTGGGCCACACAAATCAGAATGTACTAGTTCTAATTTCCTACTTGCTCTGAAATTAGATTCATGGAATGGCAGCTTACTATGTTTCCCTAATATACATGCATCACATTTTTCCTTCTCTTTAGGAATGGTGGGAAAGCCAAAATACACCATTCTTTTTCAACAAGCGAACACTGTTATAATTTAAATGACCAAACCTTGCATGCCACAATGAGCTAGATGACATATTACCTTCTCCATGCTGAGAGAGGTAGGCATAGTTCTGAAATCTTGCGGATGAACCCTTGAGCTTCAACAACTTTCCATCTTCGTATCCAGTCATGATGACTTGGTTGTCAGAGGACTTTCTTATTTCAACGATTCCATCAAACATGTGGATGGAATGGCCTTATTGCCAAATTTCCACCATGGACAGCAGGCTTCTCTGCAACTCAGGAAGATAGAGAACGTTCTTCAACAAGAAATCAGGAAATCCAGGCATCTTCAGTCGAATGGTGCCCATTCCCTTTGGTTTAATACTTGACTTATCTGCAAAGTACACTATGCCATCTATTGATTCATTCAGTTCTTCAAAACAGTCTTTTCTAAATGTCATGTGTGATGTTGCACCAGTATCAAGCAGCCAACAATCTTTATAAGATGAGAGAGAAGTCATTTCATTAAATCCAAGATTACAATGTGCAACAATACAATAATTAAAAGATTTACTAGCATCTTGGTCATCTGTCTTCTGGTTATGCTTGTCTTTGATTGAGTCCCATGAATCCCAACACAGATCTGATGTGTGCCCAATCTTTCCGCAACGCTTGCACTGCAAGTCTGATCTTTTGCTTCTACCCCCTCTGCCTCTGAAATTTCTCCTTCCTTTTCCTCTCTCTTTGCCGCAATCTCCCTTGGAAGGGTCTTTGGATTGGTCTTTTCCAGCTAGGGCAGCACCAATACTAGATGCCAAAGAGTGCATCTTCACAACTGTTAGTGTAATTTACAATAATAAACTGGATATGACAAAGAGAAAAACAAAAACCTTGCAGGTCTACAGTCTCTGCCAAGGTGATTTACAGAGGTGATGATGAGGGAGAGGCACAGCTCTCAAAGAAACATAGGATTAGAATTATTTCAACACATCTCCATGTAATTTACTTTAGAGTGTTGGTTACATGGACAATTCAAATCTTCATATGAAAAATTACAATGATACCTCAATCATAACTGTAACTTGCCATTGTGATTGTCTAAATGATGTGGGTCTGGTTCTGCAAGTTTTCTTCTTTTGGAGCAGCTATAGCAACAACTGCAAGCTTTCTTAGACCACTCGTGAATCCCAGCTGCAACTTTTCTTCACAATATAATTTCTTTTATGCACCCACAATCTTTGCAATGATTTCTTGTAAGCAAAACCCTATTTAAATCCATTAAAATGCATAGACAGAATGCCAATAATCGCTGTAGGGTTTCTGGTTTTGCAGTCTATTACAACAAATAGGCTTACAATGTTGTAAACAAATTTTCTACAACCTACAAGATTTTGAAAAGCTTATAACAATCTCCTTAAAATTATAGTAATCACTCAATGAGAATAAACAAATACTTGCAGAATTTTCCAATGCACAGAGATTAAGGCAAAAACGAGGTTTTATGCACTTCCAAGCAATACTCCCGGCAGTGGAGACCTGGGCTCGGATTCTAGCAGCCACACCAGACTTTGCAGCTCATATATGGTGGAGGACAGGGCGCCGCTGTGAGTCTTCAACACTGACAAAACAAGATAGCTTGCAACATAGCTTGCAACAATACATAATTACATGAACTGGGCAATGTATTCGCTTCTATTCTAATACATATATTATTGGCGAAGATTTATAGAGGGTGTTTCATATATAAAAATTGCATGCCCGCTCCACATCTTTTATATATATTGTTATTGTCCACGGATCAATGCGCAGCCAGCGATTGAGTTTAATATCTATATTAATTCATTTGCACAACGATCAAAGCCTTCAACAAGGAGCCAAAAACAATTATTGTAATAACACCATGTTCCAAACCGTCAGCGCCGGTGGTGTTTGCTCTGTGTAGTCTTCGGACTCACGCCCAGCATTCACGGGCCTCCATGCAGTACATACAATGTTAAACTGGAATTAGGGTTTACAATCAGTCCTCAACTAGCAACGGCGCATTCCTCCATCTTCAACACGACTTCAATGAAATCGCAGCACTCTTCAAGAACAGAAATTGCAGCTCTCTTCAAGCTTTAGTCTTCAACTGGCAACGCAATAGCTTTCACGTAGGATATGTACAGCATCAGCACACAGTTCGTAGTTCTTCTCCATGCATTCTTCTCCAAATTTTGAAATTGGATTTCGAGCAAGACCAGCGGGTCCTCCCACGATTCTTGAGGGTCTGTGCTTAATATACCACACTGTCTCCCACAGAGAGAAAGGTATGTTAAAAAATAGGGTTTGCAGCACAGATATATCTTCACGCAGGTCGCAGCACTCCACTCAGTAGTATTTACAGTCACGAGTCTTCAATGCAATCACCAGTCGCAACAATATATATCAATCTCTGTCTTCAACGCATATCAGGCACACCAAGGGCATTCACGTAGTCTTCAGCGTATATCAATGGCACGCAGCAGTATGTGGAGGAGAAGTCATTTCATTACCAAAGAATACATACTTTATGGTAGGCTATTTCTGAATTTACAGGAGGGCAAGCCACCATATGCAGGAGACACTTCCTACAGTGTCCTCACGGGATGTTGAACAGGCATTACAATGTGACCCTCGGTTAAACTTGCTTACTAAGAAAGCATTCCTAAGTGAAGCATCTCGATGTTTTGAATATAAAAGCGCAGTGTTTCAAGAGCGGGATGAGGAGATATACTCAACGCATTTACAGCGAGAGTGGAGATATGCAAATGAAGAGGTCGATTCATACAGCATTCAGCTAAGAAATGCAGCAGAAGAATAACTCAGGATTAGGGTTAGGTATTGCATGCACGCAGAGAATAAACTTAGGCAGATGTAGTAACACATACATTGCATGCGACTCCACTGGCAAACTGATTGAGCAGTCTGGCAATGGACTGGCAAGCAGAATGCCAGGAATGGGCAGACTGGCAATAGGCAGGAGTTATGGCAGTGCTCTGATACCACTTTTTGGTAATAACTCCCGATTCCAATTACTATTCACGACTAAAAACATTAATTTATAGATTACAATGAGGCGATTGAGAACCAGCCTTTTCACCTTCCCGGGAAACTATTCAAATTCCTATTTAATTATTTATTTACAATAATCCTGACGGATTATATTCTAACAGAAATGATATAATTTTGTTCAATTTGAGAAAAAGAAAATGCAAAATCATGATTTATGCAATTATCATCCAAAGATTCGGTTTAGGTCCTAAAATCATTGATTCCTTTTCGACTACAATTGCTTGAACAAGAGAATGATTTTTTAATGTAAGGGTCGAATTCAAATTCTTTTGTTCTTGAAATTGTATATTAGAATATCCTAAGATTTGTTGATCAACAATTTTAGTGTCAGAATTTGGACCAATAATATTAGACCTTGAATCAATATTAACCAATGAAGTGATGCAACCATCAACATGCATATCGTTAATTTGAAGCTTATCATTATTTGCTTGATCATGTAAAATTGAATAAGAATAAAGATATAAAAATAAATCAGTTATTTCTTCTGCAAAAAGTTGATCTTTCCCATGGAATCTAAAATGCATTGACATAAATCTTGAAAAGAAAGTACTAGTAGATTCACCTTCTTGTTTGCGAAGATTTCCGATCTCATACCTCAACTCTTGATAATCATAATTCTCATGCACATTAATAAACAACTCCATGAAATGTTTCCATTAATGAATGGATTTAGCTGGTAACATTTTGAACCAACCTCAGATTCTTCTTTTGGAAGTGACAGTAAAAAGCCTGCAAATCTTACTCTCACACACTATATGATAATGGTTACAAATATCCATAAATTCAGTGAGATGTTTCAAAGAAGTCATTTTACCTTCTCCATCAAAACTTAACCTTTGCAAGAGATTTATTGCACTTTCATAAATACCTCCAGCAGGCCCAGGCATGCTGAAAGCATGTTCCAAAATAGTAATAGGAGCCATCTTAAAATAGATCAAAATTTAAAAGAAATAGCTCAAAAGGGCTTACTTTCCGATCAACCCTCCTTCTAACACCATTTGTTGGTGGAATTTTTTTTGACCTAGGTCAACTTAAGGAGATTAAGCCCACACAAGTTGCTTAGAACAGCTCCGAGTGTGTTTGGAATAGTAAAACCTCGCAGGTTATGGTCCTGCTACCAACTGAATTTATTCTCTTAAGGAGAATGTAAACATTCAGCAAAAATGTATCCTAACTAAACTATTGTTTAAAGTAAATTCTAAAGTCAATTTCTAGATCTAAGTAATCTTAAAGTTCTTTCTTAAGGAAAGTCTCCTATTTTTGGGATTTTTTTATTTAAATTTGTGATTTAAGGAACTTTTTCAAAAAATTTAAATCTGATTAAAACCTATCTAACAATTGCTAAAATTTAACTAGAAAATTTAAACTAAACTAATTAACTATTCTATCCTATCTCAGCTAAGAGTGAGTTTAAAAAAACTAAATGTAATTACCTTTTGATGATAAATAAGTCTAAAAGGAAACAATTCTAAATCAATGAAACAACTCAATCAAATAGAAATTATAACACTTGAGACTTTAAAATATTTATGAGAAAAGAATGATGAAATAATAAAATAGTTTCACTATTCTTTTTCCATAGTTTATCAAAAGATAATTAAATTTCCACACTTCGATATTTGAATAATATGATAGTTAACTAACTGTGAATTAAAATATTTGCCAAAACACAAAATATTTTAATCAATTCGTTAAAGAAAGATAATATCAATCTCATTTATTTACTAAGTAAAACCTTAAATAAATAAAGATACAATATTGAATATCAAACACCGAAATGAATGATTAGAGCAAGTTTTCTAGATTTATACAAAACCATAACCAAGTATGACAATATATAATAAAGCCAAGAAAGTTAGATACCAAATTTATATATATACATTTTAACAAAACAACGATCACAAAGATACCAGTTTCATGAAATGCTCCTCAAAGATCCAAGAAAGAGACAACTCTTCTTTAATATCCACCCATGAGAAAGTTTGAAATTTCAGTATAAGTCTTATCTTTACAAACTCCTATCAGCTCCTTGCGGTAGTGTCTTCTCGATCTGCAAATAAAATCTATATAGAATAAAAAAACCAAAATGAAGAAGTCTAAGCTTCCTTTAATTCTCCTCCCTCCCCCTTTGAGTCGAATTAGCTCTGCCTAAATAGATGGAAGACATCATAACAATCTCTAAAAATTACTCCTACAGCTGGACACAGCATAAATCTTCTAGAAAAAATACATCCTAAACATGCTCGGAAATATCTGAACTCTTTGAAAATTTCTAGAAACGGCCCGCGTATACAAGTAAAATACCCCATTTGGGAAGTGGGTTTTGAACAGAATCACGATATTCTTTACGGTTTGGTCACAAATTGACCCCGAAATTTGCCTCTTTCCGAGGTGCGCGATTGGAGCAAAATGTCCTGCATTATTCCCCGTTCCTGTTAGATGAGTTCCATTATTCCCGTTCCTGTTAGATGAGTTGTGTGTACTATTTGATGAGTCGTCTTCCATGAAAGGTTTGTATCACAACTTCATCGCTTTAACTCTCAAATATTTTCTTCCACGTAATTTTAAGTTTCCCGTGATCTCTGGCCTCTTCCAGAAAATGATTTCCTCGCAACTCCATTCTCTCTATTAAACCTGCAAAATAAGAAAGAAAGAAAACAAAAGAAATATTGTGAAACATCGTGTGATAGATAAAAAAAATTCTGCAAAATATTAAAGAATATGATAAATAACAAAAAAAGTGTAGAAATTCTCCTTTCACTGCACCCATTTAATATGATCGGTAAACTAGTGATTACAAGTAAAAGCATCTAAATTCATTGATAGAATACATATTTAAAATTGGATTGAATGATTTTATAAAATTAGTAGAGCTTGTAAATTCAAGTGTGTCTATGGAGTGACGATGTTCCTTTAACCAAGCGAGTGAATCAGCTTCATAGAATTTATAATCGTGTTAAAACTACCTCAGTAACTAATTACCCCGCTTGGTAGTTTTCAATGATCTCGACTTATTGACTAACAACTTGTTGGAGAATTCTTTATTTCTCTAGCTATCTTCGGTGTTTTAGTTGGCTGAAATCTCTCATTCAAAATATCTATTGTTTTCTGCAATGAATACATGTTATCCTTTTCTCTCGACAAGTAGTGATTCTCACCTGGCGTTACTCCTTAACTTCATCCTTTTAATTGTGTTATCCCAGCTCTCATCGTCAAAGATTTGTTGATATTTTGATGGGATGGTGTGGAATCCCTCAAAGGCTGAAATTTGGTTTAATTCTTTCTTCTGGTGATTTAACGTATAAGAAAAACACAACACTTTCCTTCAATTTCTATGGGCAGTTAAATCAGTTTTGATTTCTTTAAAGTTAAACCTGACCAATTCATATCCTTTCTCGATCTCTTCGAGTTTATTTGATGAGTAATAGCTGCCCGAGATATCTGCACAATATTTCTGCTAATTGCCCAATAAAACGTGATGTCATGGCGTATTAGTATGAGTAACTTGGGATTTTCAAAATCTTTAATTAAATGAATTCTTGTAAAATAAAAAAGTTTAAAATACAACATAATTCTTTTTAATTGGAAAAAAATAAAAATAAAATAAAATAAAACTAAAAGACAAAAATATACTTTATCTCTTAAATTATCCAAATTGAAAATATATACTCACGTGGAGTGGATCAAAGATATTTGAAGAGACTAAATACAATTTACTTTTAGTGATACAATATTTGGATATAAGATTAATTTTGATAATTCATTATGTTATTTTGTTTATAACTCCTTAAGAAAAGTGGAAAATTTCAAATAGTCTAACTTTGCCATAAGTTAGCTATATAAAATGTATTTAAAATAAACTTTATGGCTTAGGTAGAAATGAAATTTATTTATTTATTTTCCATACTTATTTATATGAGTGTAAAGCAAAAATAAATATAAATGAACGCTAAAATTTCCTTTTTCAATTTTGGATTTTTGTTACATCATGAAGATAATAACACATTTGAATGTGAGATTATTAATTAACTATTTAGAAATAATGACTGTATAGTTAATAATAATTAATATGTTTAGTCATCATTATAAAGAAATTTTAGATCAATCACTTAAATTCAAATCCAATTGTTTGATTTCATGACCTCTTTCAAAATATAGATCAAAATCATCAAATATAAACGACCAGTCGATTTATTGAGATTCACCAAAAAATTTTATTATTGTTTTCAAAACCTCAAAAGTGGGGAGATTGTCAAAATATGAATTTGATCCAATGTTGTTGCACTAAGACATGAAATCAAATCATCTAAGGTAGTATAGATCATGCAAGCATTGATTGAGGAACCAAGAATTCAAGAGAGTCAAGCGATAAAAATCACCAAACCTTTAAGCCTTGTAGGATATGTTAAAGATCAACCAATAAGAACAAGGACTTAAATGACACCAATAAGTTAAGCTAGCAAATCTCTTATCTCAACAAAGTCAAGCCAAAAGAGAAAGCACCAAAAAGTTGAAGGATCAAAAGAAATAAAGTTGTGAAATCATTAAATAATTCAAACAAAAATAAAATGAAAACTAAGGCCACAAATTTACAAAATTCTAATGGGGTCCCCTTCATTTTGCAAAATGAAGGGGTCTTGTTGGGAGGCCCAACAAATGGAGAGATGCTGGTTGAACTAGTTATCTCTGTGTATTTACCTGAAGGTTAAAGATATAGGAAAACAAAATCAAGGTTTTCTCAAAATATCAAACTTCACACCACATGACTTTTATCATATCACTGGCCTATATAGTAAAGTTTGAAATTAAAGTGTTGTCACAATCAAATGAATTTTCCCAACTATTATTCAGAGACTTCGTAATGATAAATGACTTTTAAATATATGCATAGCAAATAAACCTCATCAAGGATGCTTTCTCACTAGCTAAAGATAATCGAATAACACCAGCATAAAGATATGACCTCCATACCTTAATAAGATATCTAGATAAGTTTCCGATCCATTAAATATAAATAACTGAAAGATACCAAAAAAAATTTCTCTCTTTTTTTATTTTATAACTATATCTTTGATTTAAGACTGCTATCCTCGCCTGGTAACCAGATTTTGATAGCATCATTCACGAGAACTGCCAGAGATAAGCAATCTAGCTCATGATGAGACCTCTTGTCCCTTGATCTTATGACCAAGAGCCATCACCCTCGTGATCAGAAATGATGTTATCCCCAACAAAGATGCTGATCATGATTAGGTCGGCTCATGATGAGACCTATTCTTCAATCAAAGTTTAGTTTAGTTTGATAAAAAAAATGTAATGGATGGGAAACAAATCTAGATAATATTACTATAATAATATGGAAGGCATAAAGATGGCTAATGTCATTGATTCATAAATATTATGAGAGAAAAGTTTCCCAACAGGTTAACTTGCCTAACTAATGATATCATTCTCAAAATAAAGTCCAAGAATAATAACCGTGAGTTCAACTGACTAATTAGCTAAGTTCATAAGAAATGTTTCAAGGCTAGGAGTGATTTAGTCACAATAAGAACATTTGATATGGCAAGAAATTCCTTATAATGATTTCTTTTAACGATATCAGATTGATTAGTAGAGAGACATATGGACATCCAACAGTGTGCCATCAAAGTATTATTTATCTACAATGCTCCCATACTAAAACAAAGAGAAAAATAAAAAAGCTAAAAATATTAAATTCACTACTGAAACCAATCAACCAAACAAATTTTAAGAAAAAAACACTAATTCAACCAAAACACTCAAAAAGATAGAATACGATCAAATCCAGAATTCAACCAAAAGGTATGTATTAAAATCCAAAAGAAAAAATTATCAAAACTTTGACCAACAGTCGAAGATGGTAAATAAACTCAAAAATCAAAATTCAAGATATGATTACTTTCTATGTAACGAGTTATACAAAATAATGTAAAAATCACAAAATTATAACATGTGTAAGAAATAACGACAAATCTCCTAATATTAAAATTAACCACAATATAAAGATTTAAAGTTTAAATAAAGGTCAATATAAAATAGAAAATAGGAGACAGAAATATAATATGCACGTCAAAATGATGATTTTCACAAAAAGCATCATAAGTTTATTATTGATGTAAAGTTTTGAAAATGTTTGAATATTGCAGAATCATTGAATTGTTAAAATATTTCATTCTTTAGGATTCATTTAATTAATCGATGAGAAGATTGAATAAGTCAAATCCCTTTATTCATCATTATTTACAAAAAGAAAAATGAAAAGTCTAAGTTGTACAGTTTTGTGAGAATAATTAGAAGATGAGTAAGATACAACGATTACAACTCTTTATTTTGAAAAATAAAAATGAAAAACCTAAAAGAAAATGGTCATAAAAATATCTTCTAAATCAAATATAATCAAAGAAATAAAGAAGACTTGTAAGAAAGAAATTATTTCAAAAAGTAAGATATCAACTCAAAATCTAGTCAATATGTACAAGGTTGAGGTGATAAGAAATCTAATCACCTAGGTCTCAAAAGTGAAAGAGAAAAAGCAATCAAGTCAAACCAAACTCAATATTAATTTCCTTTGATGGTTAATTTTTGGCAATCACTATTAATGCCTTGTCACAACCTCAGTAATTTTCATAATCATATGGAAGAAAATTCTTAATTTGAAGATCAATTATGAAATAAGATCTTAATATAATTTAAAACTATATTTTAAAACTATTTTCCATTAATTCAAATTTATCTTAATTTAGATGTCATGACAAGATAGAAATAAGACTTTTCCTTAATTATAAGCAAGGTAATTATTCATAGAAAAACCTAAATTATAACTTATAAAAATGATCGATCACAAAAATTTATAGAAATATTCATCAAAACAATATTTATGTGCAAAATGAGGAATTGGCCTGAATTATTTAAAAAAAATTCAAGGAGTTGATTTAGCAAACTCATTTCAAGAGAAAATCAAACTTTTAAAGAAAATTTGAATGATAAAAGAAATAACCATAAGGCTAGTCTACACATTTTAAATAAATTAATGAATGCCAATGTAATAATTTAAATATAGTCTAAAAGTGTATAATTAATGACATCATCCCATAATCATGTAAAATAACCTAATGATTAATTTTAATAAATAGATTTATCATCACTCAATTATTGTAAATTTATGATTTCTCACAAAAACTTCAATACTTTTTTTTTTAAATATAAATATCAAAATACTTAGAACAAGCATGAGAGGATGAGTTTTTGGTTCTAAGTCAACTACGAAATTCAATGTCTAAACTTTACAATATTTCAAAGTTTAAATAGATAAATAACAAGTATACAAAATGGGGGTCTTGTTGGGAGGCCCAACAAGACCCAATATCGAAAAGTTCCACATCCTTGAAAAAGAGTAAGTCTGTTATAGAAAGTATGGAGGAGACTGTAATACCTTTAATTCTACTTTTTTTCTGAGCATCATTGATAATGAGACTGAGACCTTCAATAACTAGGATGAAGAGAAAGGGAGAGAGGGGGAAACCCTGGGGAATACCACGGGAAGCAGCAAAGAAACTTGTAGGAGTGCCATTGATCAAGATAGAGAATTAGAGGAGATGATACAACCCATGATCCAATTAAACCCCTCGAGAGGGACACCAATTTGTAAAAGTATAAGTCTCGAAAAGATCTAGTTAACTCTATCAAAATATTTGACAAGATCTAGTTTGAGTACAAAATCTTTCAACATTTTAGTTTTAATGGAGTGAAGAATTTCCTGAGTGATCCCCATGAGTTCAAGTATTTTCCTATTTTTGAGGAATCCAAAATGTTCACTTGAGAGGGCCTTATCCAGAAAAGGATTTAGAGGCTTGGTTGCAATCTTAGAGATGAGTTTATGTATCAAGTTGTAGAGATAAATAGGTCAAAATTTTGCAAACGTTAGAGGATTTTCACACTTGGAGATAAGAGTTAAGAAAGTAGAATTAATGGAGTTGATAACCTTATCCTCTTTTCTAGATTTTTCCACTTCCCTAAAAAGATCCTTCCCAACTAAGTCAAAGAACCAGAGAAATAACTCTATGGGCCATCCGTTGAAACCAGCACTCTTGTCCCTTTTGAATCCTTTTAACGCATCTTCAACTTCAGCAAGAGTGCCCTCTGAAGTGAAGACACCAACATCCTCTTTTGATATGTATGAAGTAAATAGCTTGATAACCTTCAATGGGTCCCCAATGTTTGTTTTCCCATCATCTTTAAAAAACTTAGAGAAGTGTTTTCCCCCAATGGCTTGAGTTGGCTTTCCTCATCCATCATCACACCATTTTCATCCTGTAGAACCCTTATAGCATTGAAGTTTCTACAAGCCAAAGAAAAGCTATGGAATAATTTAGTGTTTGCATCCCCCAACTAAATCCAGTTTATTATTCTTTTCAATTTCCAATACAGAGCTTCGTGTACTAAGAAATTCTCCTTACAAGATTTGAGAATAGATAGATTCTCGTCCTCGTCCTTAAAGAGAATTCCATAAGGACTAGAAGTCAAGAGGGAGTGGATCTCCTTGTCGATATTGGTTAACAAACTATTTCTATTCAGTTTCTGCTCCTTTTCCCGGACCTTAACAACACCTTTAATTCTTTTGATTTTAAATACCAAATGAGACATATAATCAAAATCTCAAGAAGTGGGCTCAGAAATTTAGTTTGAGCTTACAACCCCATAGAACATTTCCTCAATCAGCCAAGCATAATTGAATTTGAAGGGGTAGATGTGCGAGGAGGAATAAGTATCCCACTCCAAACATATTGGATAGTGGTCAGAGATCACAGATGGAGTATACCAATCTCTGTAACTATGAAGGTGAGGCAAGGGAGATCCCAAGGCTAAGAACCTGTCAAGCCTTTTGTGGATTCCCTCCATGCCCACATGCCCATTTCTCCAAGTAGGGCAAAAACATAACGGGGCCAAATGCACCATCTTATTAACCACCAACAATTGAGAAAAAAAGGGACCCAAATGGACCAAACGAGCTTTAAAACCCCAAATCTCTGCATCATTGAGAGTGAAATTTAAGTCACCCGCTATGATCAGATTGGGTAAGTCAAAAATACCTCCCACCACTGCATTATTCCAGAAGACTTCCCTGTTCGAATAGGGCCTGTAGCAATTAAGTAAAGAGAACTCCAAGCGAGAACCCATAAACTTGGCCTTGACCAAGATGCCAACATAGGTAACAAAGGATTTACAACGAGCCGACAGAGAGTTCCACCATGTTAAGAGACCACCTAAGAGGCCCTTCGAATTCATAGCACAAAATTCCCACCCAGATAGGAGTTTCGAAAAGGAAAGGAGCATATAGAAGTTTTCACACATTGTTTCTTGGAATATGATCATATCCAGAGCAATTTCAGTGATAAGGTACATGAGCACGTTTTGTTTGGAAAGCCACAAAGGTTCAAGGAGAGAATATTCATAAGGAAAGAACTCTAGAGGGTGATTATCCTCTAAGCACCCAAGGAGGAGACACAAAGTGAGAGGAGGATGAAGAATCCCTAGCTGCATTTTTAATCCTTACAGATAAGGGGTTGCAAGGAGTAGAAGAATTCTCACACCCTTCAGGAGGAGAGGAGACTTTTTTCCTATATTTTCAGATAGTCACATTTTCAAATCTGATCGAATCCAGGGGAAGGGTGGTGGGAGATAGAGGGGATTTGTCCGTGAAAATTGAGAGGGATTTCAACAAGGTAGGATCAGAAAAAGAGGGGGAATCCTTTGGGCATACAAGGTGCAAGTTGATTTGGGCAGGAGGTGAAGGAGTTTTATAGGGTGGAGGGAAGTCTTTAGAACTGAAGAGGGGAGCCACAAAAATAGGTAGAGAGGGTAAGGTAGAATGGTGTTCAGACAACGGTGAAGGAGCAGCAAGATCCAACTGTGATACAGGATTCAAGATTTTTGACAAATGACAAAGAACATCACAAAATTTTGAAGTCACCAAACTCGATCCCTCAGAAACATCACGCGACAATTTAGCCACAGAGCAACAAAGCTCAACATCTTGAATATAAAGAAGTCCACCCTTAGTTAAGTCTTCATAGAGAGTGGGAGAGAAGGACTTATACATACCAATCGGTGATGAGGAAGGGCCAAACTCGACTGAGGGAAGAGAAGCCTCCGGAGAGTTGGTGCGTGGAGATAAAAATCCCTAACTTACAGACCTCAATGACCCATGTAAAAGAGAGGGACAAGTGCGACGAAGGTGCCCGATATCATGACAGAAATTGCAATGAAACGACACCTTGAGATATTTGAGTCTTTGATAGATTCGCAACTCATTGCAGACGATCTTAATCTCCGCAAGAATCCCAGAAGAAACATCCAACTCAACCAAGACCTTTTCCATTCTTTTATCAAGAATCTGCTGAAAATCATCCTCCACCGCTACAAAACGGCCCAATGAGTTAACAATCCCCATCAAAAAAATATACTTGTATTAAAACATGTATAAGTGTTTAGGGAGTTCTTCAATTTCGTTTAGTTACTCATTGTAGTTATAATCTAATAACAACATGTATAAAATGATTATTATCTTTTATTAAAAGTTAAAAATAACAATGATATAATGGTATTTAGTTTTTCTCTTCTTTTCCATATTTGGTGAATGGAGGTTCTAACCTCTAGCACATAGAAATGCGCTCAAGCTTCATCATTGTTGTGAGAATGTTCTTCTATATTGTAGAGTGTTCTCAAGTAAAAATAGCATGTATTTCTTTAATTTATTTCAAAAATGATTTGTTATTTGTTAAGCATAGTATTATAATGAACTCTTAATTTATAAGACTGTTATATATATCTAGTTACTCATACCAAACCTTTTGTTATCAAAGAGGTGACCATAAAATATACATTTTTTAAAATAGTTTTTAATATTGTGTGAAATATTTTCTACTCAAATTATTATTATTATTATATTTATTTTAAAATATACACAAATTATTTCATTATTTAAAATAAAATAAAACTAAATCTGCAAGTTTTACCTCAATTTAGAACGACACTGAAATTATTATAGCATGAGCTAGATTTTCAATAAAATTATTATAACATGGGTTAGATTTTCAATTAATTATGATGTCAAACAAAATATTTATTTACATACTTATTTTTTAAAATCTTTTAATATTATTATAACGACAGTGAAATTATTATAACATGGGCTTTATTTTCAATAAAATTATTATAACATGGATTAGATTTTCAGTTAATTGTGATGTCAAACAAAATATTTATTTACATACTTATTTTTTTAAATCTCTTAATAATATTACACAATATACCAATCCTTGTCTTTAAATAAGTTCTTATTAAAAATCTTAATGATATTAGATCAATCCAATGGGATATTAAATATATCTTATCTTTAAATTTTAAATGTATTAAAATATATAAATATAAATTGAAATGAAAATATAAATCTATTTATTAAGTAGCAAGTTCACATAGTTTATGGCTATATCAAGTTTATAGGGATACAGGATTAAATCATTGAGAAATAAAGATGGAAGGTAAAACAATTTAAAAAAAAATTTATTTCTCATATTCTTTTAGTTAAACGGATTCAATTCTAACTTATACAGTTGCATGTTATCATCAACATTTATTCATCCACTGAAATATTTTTTTTTATGACTACCATATAATCAATCTACACAATATACTTGTCTCATTATCATCAATAAATAAAAACCATAAAAAATTCCATCTACGTAAATATATCGAATACCTAAATATCTGAATATCGATAGAAATGCCAATATGTGATACTCTTTATAACTCTAAAGACGATGTTCTAACTTTGAGAACCACCGGAAAGCCTTCGACGTAATTATCCGACCAATGGAGTAACAAAGTATGAGAAGATGGAAGTTATGTACGTACTAATAAACTGTGAGAAGTTGGAAGTTCTATACTTACTCTGACAGGCTATATATTTAGGCATTGAATGCTTCAACTCACCACAGGACATTCTTCCTCATGTTTCCTCTTCTCTATGCATCCTGGATTTGACTTGAATCATGAGCTGCACTCTCAGCCTCCATGTAAATTTGAAGTGCCTTCCTCTGCATCAATTTCAGCGTATTGAAAAACCCATTATTCCTAGAAGGTGTCAAGCTCTGCGTACAACCCAAGAGCTCAATAAAATCCGGCGTGAGACCTACGATTTCAGCAGGAGAGCACCCTGAGAGCCCTTCCACCAAAAGAGCGGCCACCCCTCTTGTCAAAGCCGAGTCAGAATCCGCTTCATAGTAGACCTTGTTGTCATCCATGAATGCTCTCACCCATACCTGGGACGCACACCCTTCAACTTTGTTCTCCTTGCTTTTATATTCTTTAGACAGGCTCTTCATATTTCTCTCATACTTCAAGACTTGCTTGAATTTTGAACGAGTTTCGGGCACTTCCTCGAACAGTTTTACAATCTTCTGGAGTTTCGGTGGAAGCTCTTCAACAGCTTGTACGCAAACGATTCTGTGAACAGGAAATACTGCGGCTGTTGATAGTTTTGTGAAGATGGGTTTTCTCAGGGGTGCAGAAAAGGAATTGGGTTCTACACTGCTGAAGAGGCCAACTGATATTGAGACTGTGGGCAACGCAGTCACAAAATGTGAAATCGCCATTGGTTTCAGATAGCTAGAATTCATCCAATTAAAGAAGTCAGATCGTTAGAAAACCAACTTTAGGTGAAGGAGCTTCTTTTCAAATCACACAGATCTTCGATATCTCAAGCGAGTATTCCATCTGTTCATAATCGACATCGGATAATGATAACCGTCATCATCAATATATTATTATGTCAACAAAGTCAACTGTTGGATTTGTTCCGATTACCTAAACTTACAATCGAATTAAAAATGATCTTCACTGTAGAACATGCTAAATTCGGTCATGGAATATGCTTGGAGCAAAAGTTTCTGACAGAAAATCAAATTAAAAATGAGCTTCAATATGAAACATGCTTTCGCTCATGGAATATGCTTGGAATTAAACCTTTGCTTTGAGGTGTTCCCACCGCATGCACAATATCTAACCAGAAATCGAGAATCTTACCATACTTGACTCTTACGTCTTGATAGTTCTGAACACGGTTGGATGACAGTTCGTAGAGAATGGAAACCGGGTGCTCTTGATCGGTAATATCAACTTGATTCGCGTTATATTTTCAATTAGGTTTTTGATGATCAACCTGGCATAGTCGGCATGGATGATGAGATTTAATTAACACAACCATTTAATTTATACCGGATGAACACCTTTGATGAAATATATGTTACAAGTTAAGTGTCTATAGATTTATGTAAAATTCATATATAAAAATATTCAGAAGATTCAATTTTTTGAGGTCTAATTTTTACATTTTAGAAAACATTATAAGTTTGGGTGGATTTATGTTGGTTTTAATTTTTTTATGTTAAAAGATGACATGGATTTTTAAATTACATTTAGTTTGGTTTTATTTTTTTATTTTATGATTACTTGTTCTCTATGAGTAGTTGTAATCACCAATTGTCTATGTCTCACCTACATGTTATCACCTTCCTACCTTCTTTTAGTTAAATGAGTTATTTGCCACTAAGTGCCTCTTATCCATGCATTAGTTGTTATCCACACATTAGTCCATGCATCTACTATGAGTTTATATATATATATATATATTTCAAATTTGGAACTACCCCATAAAATCAATCTAGAGAGTACATTTGTCTCATCTTCCTGCAACCTAGGCATATCCTAATTACTAGTTCACCTCAAATTTTACTAGCACAACTACTTAACTTATGTTAGGTGAATGCCCATAAGCCACAAGTTAAGTGCCATGAACAAGTGCACTTGTCTCATCCTCCTTCAATCTAGGAAATACATACTTGCTACTCTATCCCAAATTCTAAAATATAAACACCTATGGATGTAAAAATATAAACATACCTCCTTATAGCATCTCAGTTTTCTTTTAATATTTAAATCTTTCTGGCACCAACTTTTCTTTTTAAACTTATATGTAATAACATTTTTGATGTTATCAATATTTTGCAAGGTGACATATTTGTCGACACCCCAATGGTTTAATTATGTCTTGGTGTCTTTATGCCTACCTCTCTTGAGACATAGGAGGGTTTGGATGGAATTTAAAGCAATTTTACGAATTCTATTGTCTCCCATGCCATATTTATCTTATGCTTGTACATCATATACTTAGTCATAGCCATGCCCTCTTTGGGGGATAAGGTGTATTGCTTTTAATTTTAAGGTTATAAATGATCAATCACTTCTAGATTTGCTCAATTTTTCCAACATTTTTGTGGAGATGTTGCATCCCCAAACGTCACATCCATATAAGATAACGAGAGTGATGAGAGTTTCAAAGATGAACTTCTTTTTCTCCAACATCATAAGGTTTATCAATTTACAATTGTTTTAAAGACCAAAGTAAGCTTTCCACCCTTCACTAATCCTTTTTTCAGTGCTATTGTTCCAATTGAGCTTGCGATGATATGAATTTTGAGATATTTGTAAGAAGACACTTCTTCCAAGTTTCTATTTCCATATACGAATTGTAAGTGACCTTCTTGGACCTAATAATCATAACTTTTGTTTTGTCAGTGTTATTAATCATGTCCATGTTAGAGAAAATATCCTTGATAAGTCTTAATTCCTTATCAAAATTCAAGGAACACCTTACCAAAATAACAATATAATCAACATGGAGAAGAAGGATGGGGACTATCCCTACTAGGGTCATGTCAATGCAACCTGCTTCCTCTAAACAACTAGATCCAACTTATCAATACAAATGCCAAAGAGGGTAGGGGAAAGGTGAAAACCTTGTTTAAGTCTAATATTACAAGTAATATCTTGTGACCACCCCTCAATGTTCTTTAATTTGGCAATGACATTGTCATATGGCCTTACCATAGAAACTCTCAACTCATACAGAACAAAATTATCTCTTATAACTATTTCCACAAACTGATGGTACCCCAAAGCAAGATTGTCCCAATTGTCAGGAGAGGGATCAAATTGAATACGACGAATTGATAGAATAAAAAAACAAAGGAGGCCTGTTTTCCATAGAGGGGGAAATGCAAGGTGGGGTCTCAACCCCACCCATCAGGTTGTCTGAGGAGTTCCAAATCAAAAGTATTATGGTTTCACTGCATGAAATGGGATTATAAGGAATTATGCGAGCACCACCAAGAAAAACAAGGGATCATATCAGGAAAGTGTATACCTAGGGAAATCAAAGTCTTGGCACTGTAGATCCGATCATCAAGTTTGAGGGAACATGTCCAATACATGAAGGATCATGCATTGATTGGAAAATTCGTTGGAATGTTTCCCTCTGAGAAATCCCTAATCTCGTGGATCAATTCTACCTAGAAACCTAGAGGGCATTATGACTTGTAGCTTTTATTGAAGGGTTTTTTCACCATAATCTTCATCATCTTGCAATACCAAAATAGGGTTTTGGACGATGGCCCATATTTTTTCTATTTGGCGAGTCTCTTCCTAAGACCCTCGAGGGAACGTTTTAATCCAAAAAGAAGAAGACATTATGACGGATCTAGTTTGGATAAGGATGTACTCTCTCCCAAGGGAATATTGGGATGCTGAGATCTTGGAGGACATTGGAAACAATCTTGGAAAGTTTATATAAATGTTGGAGAAGGAGAAATCGAAAAGGTACACAACCTATGCTCGAATTTGCTTTTATATGGACCTAATAAAGTCATTTCCATAAGCTATAGATCTATCGTGGGATGATGAGGAGTGGAGGAAAACCATCGACTATGAGAAGATCCCATTTTGTTGCAGAATATGCCATGATTATGGGAATATTTATAGATATTGTCCCCAGAAATCCCCAATGCCTCAGCCGAGGAAGAGCCAAGCAAAGGATGATCAAGGTTTTACTTGGGTCCAATAGAAGAAAAGGGGGGTAAGGTGACAAGAAACTCTCGAAATGACCAAACATATTAGCATGAATAACAAGTTCAAGATCTTGGACAAACCAGAGAAGAAAGAGGATACCTTGGATGTTGAAGAGGAACACAGTGAAGACCTGTCTAAGAAAGGGTTTGATCTAGAGAAACAAAAAGAGGATCCTACACCATCCTAGTTGCAAGAGGAGTTAATCAAAGAAGAATGGGACGATATGGACCTTGGCGAATTGGATATAGATGGGATAGAATAGGTATGTGGCGAACAAGGTAAGGGTTTTATCCCCCAAGAGAAAGTATACTTATTGAAAAATGTGATAATAAAAGTTAAGGATCATGTTCCTTTGGGAGAAATGACTGGATCGTTGAAGCAATCTAGAAGGAAACTGGATGAGAATGGAAAGAAATTAGGACAAAAATATGACCTAGTTCATATTGCAAAAGTAGGGGTTAAACTAGTCGAATCATGCCAGTTCCAAACCATTAGAGAGGCCTTGGGGATCTAAATATATCTAGTATCCAATGAAGTTCATCACATGGAATATTCGAGGGCTCAATAACCATCAGAAGGTAAAAAATTTTAAAACATAAGATTAGTGGAGAGAAACCAGGGGTTTTGTTTTTGCAAGAAACCAAATGCACAGAAAAATGTCTCTTAGAGGTAGGAATGAATGCTTCAAGGAATTATGCAGACATAGGGATATATGTGTCCGGGGTTGCAGGATGCTTACAAGTTCTCTAACATCCGGCTTAGATTTCCCTTAATGGTTTTGTTTGTTCTCAATGCTTTATCTATGCAGACTTCCATGTATTTGGAATTGCAATCTGTGGGACTCTAACTAATGTATATGGTTCCCACTCTTCATCTGAGAAGGAAGGTTTCATCAACCTGTTCAAAAAATTACACCAGAGGGGGGTTTCCTGTCACCGAATTGTTTGAGGGAACTTCAACATGACTACCTTCCTAGAGGAAAAAAGAGGAGGGAGAAAATCAGAAAGGAATAATTTGCTCTTCCAGGATGCCATTGAACAAATGGGGTTGGTAGATACAATCATGGGAGAAGACATCTATACATGGAACAAAAAACAAGGAGGAGAGCGACATATAACCTCCCGAATAGATCAATTTCTCGTTTCAAAATCCATTATGGACCTCAGAAGTAAATTATCTTCCATGGTTCTCCCCACAACTGGTTTGAATCATTGGATAATGTGTTTATGGTGGACTGTTCTGGGGTCTCAGTTCAAAAATCCATTTAGGTTTGAAAATTTGTGGATGAGACACCCATACTTTAAAGATAATGTATATCAATGGCGGGTAGAAGATGAAAGGATGGAAGGTAATAACATGTACAATTTCTAGAACAAGCTCAAATACCTTAAAGGAAAAATCAAGAAATGAAACAAGGAGTTTTTTGGTAATATCTTCTAAGAAAAGGCCCACTTGGAAGAACAATTAGCTCATATTCAACATCAAGGGATGAAATATGGGGTCCCTACTACCCTGCTAGAAGAATAAGGAATACTAACGACCCATCTGGAGGAAAGGGAAAAGTAGGAGGAGATTCTATGGAAACAGAAGTCGAGGGTAAAGTGCATTAGAGGAAATTTGAGGTCTAAAATGGGCCTTCTAAGGAAAATAATAAAATAATCGTTATTAATTTTGGAGAAAGAATGAAAAAAACTACTTTTTGTGTTCGTATTTTCGACATATCTCCTTGTGTTTTTACTCAAATTTTGAGTGGGAGAGCTCATTGGATGCAGAATTTAATTCCACATCCAACTAGTACCCATAATGCATACTTTTCATGGATCCCGCTACCCCAAAAACAATAAATACCTGAGAAAACATGAAGATGATGTCATCATCACATTTTTTCAGGTATTTATTCTTTTTAGGGTAGCGGGGTCCATCAAAAGTATGCAGTGTGGGTACTCGTTGGATGAGGAATTAAATTCTGCATCCAATGAGCTCTCCTGCTTGAAATTTGAGTAAAAACACAGCGAGATATGCCGAAAATACGAACAAACAAAGTAGTTTTCTTTTATGACAAATATGTCAATTCAACCATTATGGTTGACTCATTTTATTGAAATTCTATTGGTTCTTTAATTCCAACTCACAAAATTTATTGTTGCCGTGATTTCTTATAAGGCCCATTTTAGACCCCAAATTTCCTCTAATGGGTTAGGAAGGATAAAATAATACAATTTTTTCCACCGATCGACAATCCAGTGCCTTTCCCTCAATAGGATCCTTCGAATTAAAAGGAATAATGGGGAGTGGGATGACACTCAGAAAAACATAGAGGAATATTTGTCTCATCACTTCCGGAATATTTTAGAAGAACCCACCCAGGATAGGAGAGATGAATTAACTAGATAACTTGCAACATCCCATGCCTGGTTACGAAAGACAAGAATGATCTCTTAATACAACCAATATTGATGAAGGAGGTGGGAGAGGAAGTAGACCATATGACTGCGGGAACCACCCCAAAGCCATATAGGTTCATAATAAACTTTTTCCATTCTTTCTGGGATCTGGTCAAGGAGGAGGTGTGGCAAATTGTTGAAGATTCAAGGAATTTGCAGCATATCCATCCCTAACCTTAATTACACTTTTCTGTATCTCATTCCAAAAAAAGGGGAGGCAGAGTCCCTGCATCAGTTCTGGCTCATTGTTTTGTTTAATGTTATCTACAAGTTTATCACTAAAGTCATTGCAAATCACTTAAAACCGATCTTGCATTTCATAATCTCCCCCAAAAAATATGGTTTTGTGTAATTTCGTCAAATCATAAATGGGATAATCTTAAGCTGCGAGTTTCTTCACTCCCTTAGAACTATAGGAAAGCCAAGAATGATGCTAAAACGAGACATAGAAAAATCCTTTGATTAATTGAACTAGGTGTATCTAAAATAAGTCCTCAAAGCCTTCGACTTTAGGGATGTTTATACTTAGTGGGTTATAAATATGATGTCTTTGACCTTCTTTTCCATCTTCATGAATGGCTTCCTCTTTGGTCCAATCTACCCTTGGATGGGAATTAGGCAGGGGGACCCCTTGTCCAATTTCTTTTTTATTATTTCAGTTGAAGGCTTGGGTAGACTCCATAGAGCCAAGTATGCTAAGAAAAACTTCTTACGTATCAAACTGTTGTGAGGGGTGGAAGGATACAACCACCAATAATCTGTAGATGACACTATGGTGATGGGACACCCCTCTATTTAGGAGGCCAAGACCATCAAAGGTTGTCTACATGAGTTTGGGTCATTTTCTAGGATAGAAGTGAACGAGAATCAATCTCATGTATTTTTCTACCATACCCCTAGAATAACACGAACAAGATATGCATAGTTATGGGTTATAGGGATAGCTCCCTTCCTTCCAAAAATTTGGGTGCCCCATTGATTGACTTTATTGTCCGAAAGGGGTCATAGTCAGAACTTCTAAACAATATGCGTAAGCGCTTAACTAGTTTGACCTTTAGGCCTTTGAACTTGGCCAGACGTTTAGTACTAGTAAAATCAGTTCTTCAGACTATGTCAATTTACCTATTCTTCAGCATGGATGCACCAAAGGCGATCTTAAAAGAAATCTAGAATATTCAATGTAAATTCCTCTGAAGTGGAGGAGGGGAGAAAAAGAAATGGGATATTGTCAAATGGGACACAGTATGCACTCCTAAATATCATGGGGGCATAGGTATCCACGGTCCAATATCAATGAATCTAGTCAATGGGGAAAAATTATGGTGGCAGTGGGTATTGCAAGAGGAGGAACCGTGGGTGAAACTATGGAACAAAAATTATATCAGTGGATGGGAGAAACATGACCTTGTCCTCTTTCCTGAAGAAAAATGGGGTTCCCACATATTGAACTCAGCGAGGAAGGGAAGACGTCTCATCTAGGAAAAATTCTTTTAGGGGGTTAGGAATGGGGAGAAGTTGCTTTTTTGAGAGGATGCATGGCAACAGTTTCCCCATTTGAATAATGCCATTGACACCCCTCTTATCTATCAAAATTATAGGGGTTACCAGTTAACCAAAGTAAAGGATTTTTGGGAACAAGGGGAAGACTCGACGGGTTTTCGAAGATGGTTTCCTCGCCCTCTTTGGGATTAGCTAGGAAATAAGTAAGAAATTAGGACAGTTATGGAGGCCCTTCAGGACCATTAAATTCCTTTAGATAATAGACAAGACAATAATAGGTGGGGAAGGTCTCCCAAAGGAACTGTTTTTAGTCCAGGAAGCCTTTAATATATAAGCTGAATACATTAATGACCCAGGCGATCAATCCTGAAAAGGTTATGGCCAAATATTGCTACATTCGTCTAGTTATTATTACAAAGAAGAATTCTAACTCAACAAAATATTGAAAACATAAGTCTTCATGGGCCTTACATGTGTTGCTTTTGCAAGAAGAGTGTGGAAAACCTTGGCAACCTTTTGGAAAGTTGTCCATTCTCAAGATTTGTATGGGATGAAGGGGAAATTGTTTTTTGGCATTCTAGAAGAAGCAGATTCAGACTGGATCTCACCTTGAAAAATTGGCCATGGGATCCTTTCTCCAACACAATTATCAATCAAATATGGTGCATTTTCCTTATATTTGTGGTTTGGAAATTTTGGAAGAAGAATAATCACATGACTTTCAGACATGTTTCTCGTACTAAAAACATAGTGTGTGAGTCCATCTGGTTAGAAATCCTATAAACAATTCAGCTGGGCTCTTCGAATGAAGAGGATTGGCGTGCCCATGGAAAAAAACACCTCTATCTGAAAGGCTAGGGAATTGAGGGCCCTATGCAATGCTGGATCCTCCCCAAAAACTCTCCTATAAATGGCCCTAGACGCAATTGTTGGGAGGCCTCGAAAACTAATTGTTTCAAACTAATTTTGATAAGGCGTACAAGGGTCACCCTAGAAAGTTGGGCTTTGGTGGTACTATCAACGACCATGAGGTGACGATGATAAATTTCTTCCATGGTGGTATCGAGCATAACACAAATAATGCGACATAGCTGGAAGGTATCATCCAAGATCTTGTTATTTTCTAGCAGTATGAAAGGCTCCCTATGGTGATTGAAGGAGATTCCGAACTTGTCCTGAGAATGGTCCAACACAATGCAATGGAGCGTCTTCCTCTAAGGTGTCGTCGAGATGGAATTTAGAACAAATATTAGAACGAGCTAAGGTGTTGGTTATAAGTGTTCATGGTTTAGAATTTCACCATGTAAGACACAAGGGGAATAAGGTGGCAGGTAGATTGGCTAATGCGGGTATGGATAGCCATCAGTTGATAGTTGTGAATTCCTGGAATGATTTCTCACATGAGACTCTCGAAACGGCGATTAGGAAATAGGTGTCTGCACTTATGAATGTTTAAGTGATTGAGGACATGTGACAATTCGTGCTGGCCGATGGACATGCTATGTTAACTATGAAACTAATACCCTTGAGAGTGTTGGTTTGAAAACATGTTTATATTTCGCTTGCAACATGAAGATCAGAGTTTTGGAACAATTGAGAGCTTCAATCTCTCATTTGACCAATGCTTCCACAAAGGGAGAAATGTTTGAGGACAAAGGTGGCTCTAAATAGGCCAAGTCCATGACCACTTAAGGGCCAAAACCCAGTTCCTATAACTCATATAGTGAAAAAATTCCTAACATAGGTATGAATTGTCCTAGAAATATTGAAAATCAAGTTTGATGCCTAAAAAACTAGGTAAAGTGGTCTTTTTTAAGGAAATAATAAAAAAGATTCAAAAATCTTAATCCCGCATTCATGGTTAAGTAATTGGGTGCTTGTTGGGTGTTATATCTTCTTTATTAATTCATCTAATAATTAATTATCGACCAGGGATGGTAGGCTTAGAGTTGACACAAAATATATGTGAAGGTAGAGGAATTCCTATGGTGTACTAGAAATATTTTAACAAACAAAAGATCGAAAGATCTTTCAAAATGAAAAACCGAGTCAAAATCCTAAGAATTCAACTATTAAGGTGCTTGAATCATAACATAATATTAGATTAGAGTATCAAAAATACACCATTCTACTTTATAAATAATTATTAAATAACTACCCTTTCTGAGTAAAGTTTATCGAATAATTTCAAAAACAAATTATGCAAAGAAGATGTATATTGGAAACATAGTACAACAACTAAATTGATAATTTATTTTATAAAAAAATAACTCAAGACTGAAAAAGGATACTATCAACAACTAACATCTCAAATAAAAGACTAGGATGCAAGGAAGACCTAACTTAGAAGTGAGTAGAAAACTTAATAAAGAAGCAAGTAGAAGACTTAATAAAAATAACTTAATAAGAGAAGCACGTATAAAACTTAATAAGAGAAGCAAGTAGAAAACTCAATAAAAATAACTTAATAAGAGAAGAAAGTACAAAACTTAATCAAAATAACTTTGAATTCTATTCTACAAGTCCCTTTTGGTAATCACACTAGTACAAGTGATCAATTTTGCCACGGAAAAACGTGGCAATATCCACGGAAAAGCGTGGATATTGCCACGTTTAAGTGTTTTTTGTTCTGTGGAAACTTTTTCGTCGCAATAGCGACGACCCCTAATTTGCGTCGCAAGAGCGACAATGTAATCCATCGCTATATCCACGCCTAACCGTCTATGTATCCCTTTCTGGCCGTCGATGTATCCACGGCGCGTCATCGATGTATCCACGGATCTTCGGCGCTTCATCCACGGTTTGCCGTCGCACTATCCACAGCTCCTCGTCGATGTATCCACGGATTCCCGTCGATGTATCCATGGAATCGCGTCGATGTATCCACGGATTACCGTCGCTGTATCGACGGTTAATGAATTTAAAAAAAAAAAATATTTGCAGCCGTCTCTATATCCACGGATTACCATCGCCGTATCGACGGTTAGTGAATTTAAAAAAAAAAAAAATATTTGCAGCCAAGAAGATTGGGTACCAAGCAACGAAGATCTTTCTTTCATTGTCTTCAGGGTGCCAGCCTATATGAAATATGATGAAAAAAAGTGTTACTTAAAGCAAGTAATTATTATAGCTGTCTCTAAAAGGGTTCTTAGACTGGTTGAATGTTGTTTCGTGCTTTCCAATCCAATTAGATGATCTCAGTATTACGTCTAGTTTAAGCATTAAGGCCAATCAACGTATTAAACAAATAATAAGCATGTTCTTCTTCTCTATTCCCCATTCATTATGTGTCTGAGTAAGAGTAGCTAAGCTTAAGCTTGAACTTGACCTCCATCCATCTAAGAGGCTGCTTATCTAAGCATCATATTATTAATGTGTGTAATTTATGGAAAGTACAACCCCGTCATTTCCATTACTATATAAGATTACTGCAGCTTCCTTATGCGGGTTGAACCAATATAACCCATATTAAAATTGCCTTCTCAGGAACAGGGGGAACTTATATTCTCTGCCCTGATTAGTAACTAGTGAAAGCTTAAATTAAGAGGTTATACTTTAGACTGTACAGCAAGTACTAGCCATATTATACCTTAGCAAGAAGCACTAGCCTTACAGTACGGTTTCCCATCTATGGGAAAGACTCCCGTTTCTGAAATGAGAAATTCTTAGTTATTAGCTGTAGTCGTCCATACACTAAGTTCATAGAGTTCAAGCCTTAAAGTGCCTTACGGTTGTCTGTGGAGTAAGTTTCATGGAAACATGCACTATAATAGACTGCAGACTGCCTTAAGCCATATATAGTTAAAGCCGGCCGTATGAACTAGCTTTAAGTACTACTAGCAGCTTCAGTCCCACTTGCCTACGGTGGTACAGTCTTAGAGTAAGCTCGATGTCAATGAGCCTTGCAGTAATAAGAGCCTTATTCTTTTAGCTCTTTAGTCCCATGGCCTCTAGACTGGAGTAGCTTAATTATTTACGGTCCTGGCAAGATCTGTAGGGGACAGACAGTCTTAGAAGAACTTACTTTGTGAATACTACCCACCTGCCTTCACCTTACAAGTAATACACCCTGTAATGGGGAAGAGAGTGGTTGTTTTAGGAAGCATTTGGAAAAAGTAAAAATATAAATGTAAACTAACCAAATGAACCAAGGTCTGGTAAAGGCATACTTGATGTTTGGTCTGGTGTAAAAGCAAAATTCATTTGAAAAAGGGACAAACATATCATCACTATCACCAAGTATCATATTGCAATCTCAAAACCAGCAAAAAAACACCGAAAAATAGCCCTACGAGATCAAACATATACTCACCTTTGATGGCTGACTCTCCCCTTGGACTTGAACACCAACGCCTTCCCCAGAAATACTGCTAGTGGAAAAACTACTTTAGCCAAATCCATTGTTGAAAAGAACAAAAATTATATAAACAGACAATACTAGTTAAAGGGGTACCTTGGGGCTAGTAGGGCACTGATGTGCTTGTACCAACGAGAGGCATTGATGTACTGGGACTCAGGTGCCTTGCCAAGTGCAGAGTATACTCTTATATCATCTGATGATGCTTGATACCTACCCAATGAAACAAACCAACCTATTATTTCAGAATTAAAACTGTGAATAACTTACAAGGAGAATACTCTTCTGTTCTTTCCATTCTCTCAACGTCTGAAGCTGGCTGCATCTCAACGTTTCTGCCTTATTGGTTACATCATAATGAATTCTGCCTTAAGGGTCTTGATTATTTGCCGAATTCATTCATTACAAAACGCTCCATAAACAGAAATACATACAAAAAAAGTGGAGCTCAAACAAAACTTCATAAACAAACTTCTAATTGCATCGAACTGTTTGCCAATACGATGCACTCAGGTCATGACACCAGAGGCCAGAATTACCCTGAATATAAAAAGGAAATCTCGGTTCTCAAAAGAGTCTGGAAGAGCAGAAAAAATATAAAATAACTTATGGACTTTGACCAAATAGCAAAGATGCCCTCGACCAAGGTTATAAAAAGGAAATCTCGGTTCTCAAAAGAGTCTAAAAGAACAGAAAAATATAAAATAACTTATGGACTTTGACCAAATAGCAAAGATGCCCTCGAGCAAGGTTCCCTGTTGTCAATGATCCACAAGTATAATACAGTACACAATAGTAGGAACAACCTGCTATTCTAAGACCAAACAATAGTTAAACCAAATAAAATTCAGTTGTTGGAGTGCTCGTGTTGTGATCTCTATAAGCCAGTCTTTGCTTATTGATCATACTTTAACGTCCATGTGAGATGTAACATAGCCCCCTAGTTCTGATCTTTTGGATCCGTTCTTTCTTGAGTCTTTTTCTATGCTCTATAGCTGTTAATATAATAATTTAATATATTACAATGCATAATGTGCACAGTAAAGTAAAATCATGTCCACTAAGAAGTCGGCATTTTTCCAACTGCTCTGAAAAAATTCTTACAAACAAGAAACATGTTTTTACCCGATACATATACCTTGATGCAAAACCAATGCTACAAGAACTTATATATGTTCAGCAACTACAAGCACAATACCAAGAACCCCACTGCTAACATTCTTGTAAATAATACATTCTTCATTCAAGGCAACCTGGCATGGTTTACAATTACAAACAGGTAACAGCTCAGAATCTATCAGTTGTGCTGCTGTCCTTGTTGCTTATATCACCGATGTCTTGGAGACCGTTGATATGAATGAAGAGGAGAACCATTCTGTTTAGGATGGCCTAGAGAGCGATAGTCCATGTTTTGAGGGCTGTAATTTGAATTTATATTTCCATTCCCATTGGCAGCTGACTTTATATTTCCAGGTCCATCAGGTTGAGAATACTTTGATGTGCTTTTAATAGATTGTATCACTTCCAATTTTTCAACAACTTCATTCATGCGAGGCCTCTGTTTTGCTTCTGAACTGAGACAATGTAGAGCAAGAATTGTTGCTTTGTAAGCCCCCTTTGATGGATATTGTCCATCCAATCGGGCGTCCATAACACGAAACAATTTTCGTTTATCATTCAAACAAGGTTTGAGCCATTCCACTAGTTTATGTTGTCCAGCAGGCCGGTTTACATCTATAGCACGAAGGCCTGATAACATTTCCAGTAAGACAACTCCAAAACCATAGACATCACTCTTGGCTGTCAGATGACCTATTGAAATAGAAAAGCACACTTGTCAATTTTCAATAAAGACCATGTTTATTTCAATGAGACGTGATAAAGTTTGTAAATAAAAAAGGCAAGATGCACCATCCAAATCATGTTAGATAGGTAACATAATATTATAACACAATGAAGAGAACTAGGCCTTTCAAAACATGGAACAATGGCAAACTAAATATGGCTCGAAACCCTGAAACCTTATTACCTGTGGCCATATATTCAGGAGCAGCATAACCATAAGTCCCCATGATCCTTGTAGATACATGTGTGTCACTTCCTGTTGGACCATCCTTGGCTAGCCCAAAGTCAGAAAGCTTTGCACTATAATTCTGCAACAAGTTAGATAATGACATCAGGCTAAATATACTTTCAATTAACCAAAATTTAAAAGCTCAGAGCACCAACTTAGGCTTTTAGTCAAACATTTAACAAATAGCAGAAACCATGTACAATTCACATACCGAATCAAGTAGTATGTTTGATGTCTTGAAATCACGATATATAACTTGTCGTTGTGCATCATGCAAAAATTCAAGTCCCCTTGCAGCGCCAAGGGCTATCTTGATCCTAATGGCCCAGGAAAGAGGTTGGTAATATGAACCTCCTGCAAAATAGGATAAAACTTGAGGCCACTTTTAAACTTGTAACAGATCAGCAACAAAATAGATTAACCTTCCTATAACAGATCAGGAACAAAATAGGTTAACCTTCCTATAGTGCTATATTCGTCTTAACAAGATGAATTGTTCAGTTTCTGAATGAGCTGCCAACAAAACTTCGTAAAAAGTAGTAAAATGGCACCAAAAGAGAATGATTTATCTACTCAAGGAGTCAGCGCTTTGAAGATAGGATTGATTCTAGGCAACAAACT
>LPNX010355864.1:37571-95446 GCA_001517045.1 Pseudotsuga menziesii | reverse complement strand
AAAATACTTTGTGGAGAGCTAACTAGACTAATACAATAATGCAAAACCAAAAAAATACAAGTTACCTCACAAGAAATGGATCATGAAATTGCTGCACAATGTCCCTCCAATGAATTCTTTTATTAAATGGCCCAACTAGGGCAAAGCTTCAATACAAAAGTGTGGCAAGAAAAATATGAGAGAGTAGGGAGAAATATTCCGGCAGAATAACAATAGCATGAGAGATCCTGTGTAATGAGGGAGTGAGACCCTCATTATATAGTTGAGGCAAACCCCAACCCCTTGAAGGTCAATGGCTGAGATTAGATCTAGATCTAAGGTTTAATCTCCACCACTAGATCTAGGTATTTGACTTTCCATTCTTCTCAATCAATCCACACCCTTAGATTAATTTTTTAATCAATGGCCCAGAAGCTTGATCCATGTCTCAAATAATCTTCACCTTTAGATCTAGGTCTTTGACTCAATGCTCACCCTTAGATGAGCTTTTAGGTTTTTAAATAAAAATAAAGTGGGCCCAACTAGGCGCCCCCCTCTATTTTTGGCTGGACGTCCTCTTAATTGGCGGCTTTCTCCATATGTAGCTAGCGCTCCTCTAATGGCTAGCGCCTTCACCATATTAGGGGCGTCTTCATAAGTAGCTAGCGCTCCTCTAATGGTTAGCGCCTTCACCATATTGGGGGCGTCTTCATTATGTGGTGGCGCTTCCCTTTATTTGGCGGAGTCTCCAAATATGGTGCCCTCTTTAAATGTGGTGGCGCCCTCTACTAGTTTAGCGCCCCTCCAACATAGTAGCGCCTTCTACATTTGGTGGTAGCGCCCTTTAGAATATAGCGCCTCCAAATATGGTAGACGTTTGAACTTGGACGTGGGCCCTCCCTTAAGGTTAGCGCCTCCTCTAAATTGGGGTCTTCTCTAGATGGTAGCGCTTCCACTATATGATGTTTTATGCATGCGCCCCCATTTAGCTTGAGTTTTAACCCACGTTTTGGCTTCCAAGGCTAGCGCCTTCTCCATATATGGTGGTTTGGCCATTCATTATTTACTTGGACCACCTCTAAAAATAGCTTTGACTTTAGCCATTGCTCCAAGAAATTATTTTTAACCTTAGACTTAGGCTAAAAATTAATTCACCTTAGATTTAATTTTTTAATTTAATTTTTTAATTTTTCCAATTTTGACTTAGGAAAAATTAAAAATAAATTGAAAAATTTATATCCTGGCCATGGTGGGGTGGAAAACTTTGGAATAAATTTTTCCTAGGCTTAGGAACCCCCAAACCGAATTACCATGGCATTTTTTTTATTTTTTACTTCAAAATCAAAAAAATGTGAATTTTGACTTAGGAAAATTAATTAATTCCCTAGGAAAAATAGACCTTGCTTAAACAAAAATGGTCTATCTCCTCAACCACCTGTCAAAATGACATGGGACTCGAGGCAGTGGCTTAGGGGGTTTCATAGCAATTAACTTTGCATTCATAGCCCCTATTACAAAATGCCAGTGCTTGAGCAATTACATTATTACATCGAAAACTGAGTTAATTAATCACCAAGGGGTGAAATTAATTAACCAGAAAAAATAAATAAAAATACAACAACACAACGAAACTCCGCAAGACTCTATACAAATGTCTAGCATGGTCATGAATCACTCTTTGAAGCCTTAGCCACCTCATGGAATTGACTGGTAGAACGCCCGTCACCACTTTGGAGGATTTTGAGTGAAAACCAAACCGATTAAACTCGTTTGTTCAACAAGATCAATTGGAAAGGGAAAAACACTCGATGAGGGGACTTCCCTAACAACCAGTTCCATGGTGTGGCATCCGTATCATATGACCCACACTAGCACATAAAATTACATTAATTTTCCCACGCAGGGGAGCGGACATTTCGTTTTACAAGGGGGCAATAGCCCTGCAGGAGTGAAAAATCCTCAGATTTTTCCAAGGTACAACTTGTACAATTATGTACATCTTCATGTACATGGAGTTGTCACCTAGTCGAAATAGGTGGGCAACAGAGCCCAAGACGTTGAGCACTCGTTCTTTGTATAATGTAAGGCTCCAAGGAGAGGCAAACCTGCCGGAGCTATGGACTGCTCGCTGGCAGCGGGTCTAAGCCTTAGTCATTTACCGGAATCCTAGAAGGCTTTCCAAGGCACCTACTCTTGTAGGCTGGCTACCATCTTATGAATTGTGAAAAAATATTGAAGAGGTCAATGGTCAAAGGATGAGCACTCACTCTTTGTATAGTGTTCGGCTCAATGCTCCCCATAGGGCCACAGGGTGAGACTAGTCTAGAAAGACTGGGTCTTTGTCAGTACTGGAGCCCAGAAGGCTTCCAGGGAACCTGCCTTTGAAGGTTGACCTATATTTGCAATAAAGTTGCAAAGGAAAACTTGCTAGAGTCTGAAGGAAGCATACCCAAGTACTTCACCCATTTGTGAGGCACCTCCATCCCCTATTGCTATCTACCATGCATATGTCACCTTGGTAGAGTATATTGGTTATCAGTTGGATAGATCACTGAGTCAAAGTCAGTCAAAGTCATTTCCCCTTTGCCTTATCCTGGTTCTTCCATCATCACCCATCTATAGCACATTGATTACACTTTGTAAGTATGGCATGAGCAAACAGATTTCCAGAAGCCTCTAAGATCTTTCAGAAGCAAAGGTATATTTTATTATTATTATTGTTGGTCACCATGATTATGAATAACTGACTCAAGTTGGGTTTTAATATACATCATTGGAGCATGTCTTACCTTGGAATGTGGCAGGATTATTCTAGTACAGTGTCTCACTTTGATTTTGGGTACTTTGACCTGGTCAAACCAGTTGACCAAGTCAATCACGTTTCCCAAGGCAGTGACTCAAAAATACAACATGGTCCATATTTGTTCGAAACATGCCCAGGACCAATACTGTATTCTCAGTTTTGAGAGTTTGGCCCCGGTTCTCCAGAAAAGTGATTATTATCACTTAATTATTGGCCAGATGATCATTTTTATTCCAGATGGCAGTATGATTGGTCCTCCTAGAGCAGAGCAATGTTCCAGGGGGTATGAGTAGTCACTTATACCATTCTTCTATGTCTCTAGATCATCCGGAGTAGTCAGTTTGCCCCAGTTTGCATCCTAGAGTGAGTTATGATAGATTTATCAGTTTCCAAAGGTTGTACCAACAGAAAATGAACTAGAAATTCACTGAGAAAATCGATTTGGTCTCTTGGATCAAGGAAATGGCTTGGAACTTTGACAGAGGATGTTTCTCAGCATCCCGGACAGTCCTCCAGCAGTTTTCAATCAGCAGATGTCCGGATTATTTGTTTATGGCTCAGCCAGTGAGGAAAACCCCCCAAGGGGCGCCCCCTCTAACTTGCTATTGATGCATTTCATTGTTATACTTTATATTATGAAGTTGTAAAGGGGCCAAGGGTGAATTAAGCCCCTAGTGACCCCCTCCTATGATGTATCATGTCATATCTTATGTTATGTTGTGACATTTCCAATTATGATAGATTTAGTAACCCCCTCCTATGAGTTATGATAGATTTATCAGTTTCCAGAGGTCATACCAGCAGAAAATGAACTAGAAATTCACTGAGAAAATCGATTTGGCCTCCTGGATCAAGGAAATGGCTTGGAACTTTGACAGAGGATGTTTCTCAGCATCCCGGACAATCCTCCAGCAGTTTTCAATCAGCAGATGTCCAGATTATTTGTTTATGGCTCAGCCAGTGAGGAAAACCCCCCAAGGGGCGCCCCCTCTAACTGGCTATCGATGCATTTCATTGTTATGCTTTATATTATGAAGTTGTAAAGGGGTCAAGAGTGAATTAAGCCCCTAGTGACCCCCTCCTATGATGTATCATGTCATATCTTATGTTATGTTGTGACATTTCACTTTAGAGGGGCGTCCTTGAGCAAAGTGTGCCCCCTTTTTTACTTAGTCACTTGATCCATGTATTAGTTGATATATTTGGATCTCCGCCGTTCATGATGTTATAATCTCAACCGTTGGATGATAAACTGAGTTAGGGTTTATGTCCCTCTCAAACTATTTAAGAGAGGTGACCCCCCCATTGTAAGGCATGAGCTCTAGCACCGAAATATCAATAAAGAGATTTTTTGCTTGGGATTATTGATCTATGTATCTTGTGGATGTTCTGATTTGATGATTAGCATTGTTTTTCTTCCATACTGAGCTTCATCCAGGATAGATCTTCCATTTTTCCTTTACCCATTTCATTTGCAAGAGAAGGAGGCGCGCTAGGAGAGAGAGTGGAGATTTTGTGGGGCAACTCACCTTCGTCTCAGCTCCGGGGTGTTTGGTTCAAGGAGTATTTTTGTCTTTATGACTTTTTGTTCCCTTTTCCTTTCCGTATTTTGCAGATCTCAATCATTTGTCTAATTGGTTGATGTTTCTCTGATCTGGCAGGTTGAAGGGGGGCGCAAGGGTGGCTGTCTAAGGCATAGCAACACCAAGATCCGAACCGGGAAAGTTTATTTTGACAGAAGATCAGCATTCCTCATCATTTCTCAATCCATCTACAGATTCCAGGTGCATCTCCCAGGTGAGTTTCTCTTCTTTCAATTTCTACACATGCATTGCTCATCATTCCATAAAAGTTAAAACCCTCGTTTCTCAGATCTACGAGTTCTAGCTTGCGGCGAGCTTCAAGATTAAAAACCCACTTTTAATTTAATGCAAAACCCCTAGATTCAAATTCGTGGATTAATCAGACTCCATTTACCCACTTAAAGCACTGGCCTGTTTCTAGGGAAAACGCCCCGTTTGGGGAAAGTGGTCTTTTCTGCAAAACCGCATACTGGGTATTGTTGGTTTCTTCTCCAATTGCCTAATCTTGCACCCAACAACCAATTTGAGCGTCCAATTTCAACAAATTTCACTAATTTGCCCTGGATCCCAATTTTCCTGTGTAAACCCTAGGACAGATTTAGGGCTTTTCACCTGGATGCTCCGAAGCTCTTGTTTTTTGTTTCAAACTATAATTAATCATTCAACTAAGAGATTCAACCAACTTTCCCTCGCCTGTCTGTTGAATATCCATAATTTTAGGGTTTCTTGGTCTTAGGGACGCCCCTAGGCTTAGTGTTTCACTGGGTCCAAAGTGTCGATATCCCTGACTGGTGTGACATCCGAGTTCTTTCAGAAGTCCTGGATATCGTAGGTCATGACTTTAGATGCCTTTCCTCTGTCATCCTGAATAGGATCACTTCACGAGGCATCTACAAGATTCGTGATAACAATATTATGGGCACTGTAATAATCTCTACTAAGGGTCATGAAAAATGGCTAACTCAATCATCGAATCTGAGGTCATGAGGCTCAGTCATGTCATAGAATTGGTCAATTTGGATGCTCTGGATCTGCTGAAAGTGGGAGATCATCAACTGGTGGCACATCCTCTGTTGATCTCATAGTAAAGAATTGCTCAAGACTGCTCAGGAACAAAAGTAGCTTAGCTACTATATATGTGACAACAAGACACTTGAATGGCAGCAAGGAGAGACCTATTTGCATGAAAATGCTTTACTGTGGCAACCCAGTCGGGGCAATGGACACATGTTGGCAGTGGAGCTAACTGTGTCATCATTGGTGTCCGAAAGGTATAAAACTAGGGTTGGTGTCTCTCAAATTGATAATCTTGTGCAAAAGAGAAAAAAGAAAAGAAAAAGAAATAAAGGGAATTGTTATTGTTGGGATCAAAGGGAAAGGTATCTCATAACACACTCCCTCTTGTTGTCGCCTTTCACACACCTGGGTCACGTGGTAGAAATCTTCAAGCCACTCGGTGTGTCCTTGGGGGCAAGTCTCGAGTCAAAGCTGTCACCTTGTTCTAGACTCCTCCATTTAGGCTCAACTCCTAATGAAGCCAAGGGGGGTGACCCTATTAAGTTACTAAGGCTAATTACTTAGTGTGATGGTGTTAAACTGAATGAGTTACTTAGGAGTTTTGAAATTAACCAGTGGAAACAAAAGATAACAAGATGCAAGATTTTAAGCAGATAAGCACAGTAATGACACTTAATGAAAGAAACAAATCACCAGTGCCTTAAATGGAGTCAACAGAGAAAATAATGTGCTTGCATGCGCTTGAATGAATGTTTAGCAAATGTCTCTTGGTAGATTTCATATTAGTGTGGAATGTGAATGAGTTAAATTAGGCGAAAAGGGGACCCCAGATATACCCGAGGGGTACTTGGAGTATGTCCAAAAGTGAACTTTCACGGCTACCCGCAAGGTGTTTGTGGGTTGGAATGGAGGCTCGGAGACTATTGTTCATAACGCACCCGTTAGGGTGTGACAGAGATCGGTGCCTCGAGGTCACTTTCCAGTTGTTCCCACTCCTTTGGGTATTTTGCCACCGCTTATAGTTCGTTCGAGGCCTTGGATTTTCGCCTGATGGTTTGACAATTTGGGAGGTGAGGACTAATTAATCTAGTCACTCAAGTGCTTTTGATGCGGCTTGACTGATCGGATGAACCGCAGCCAAGTGCAGAGCATACACACTGGAGTCTTGTCAATTTTAGTAAATTTTAAGATAAGTGTTCTTGTTAAATAGAAAACCCTCTAGGAACCTCTTTCGATCCAAGTGGATCTCAATTAGGGAATCAAGGAGGGGTTAATTTTATTATAGCTGACGAAACAGTTGATGAAAAAGGAATCAAATATACACAATGCCGTTTTTCTAATTAGTCCTACCACGCATCTCTTTCCCCTTGCGGGTCAATCGGGAAGTCGTGGGGTAAGTATTAAAATTACTTTGAAACCACTAGATATGGAATATGGAAATGATTATAAATCAAAGTATACTACCCTGCAGATTAGAACTACGCTAGATTGAAAAAAGATGAACAAAACGTAAAAACTGACACAGACGCAAATCCCCCTAGGGGGGATAATGAATAGGCTCGAAAGAGCTATTCGAAAAGACTTTTTCTTTTGATTAGCAGCGATTTACAATACCAGCAAATTGAAATTGATGCACTTTGGTCCTTGTTATCTGGGATCCAAAGGCTTACAACAAGCTTGTAGCAAGCTAAACTCAAAACACAGCGGTGGGGGAAGCTTCCGGGAAGCTCTGGTTCGTCCAAGAGTCGAAAAATGGGCAGAGTCTCCTTCTCTTTTTGTTAGACCTGCTAAAAAAACAGCGAGCAATTAAAATCAAATGTCCCCAAACACAATTTAAAAGTGTTTTGGGTCACCACGCTAGTTACCAAAAAAAACTTAGTAAAAAATTGTTAAAAGGGGCTAATCTAGTTTTGCAAAAGGAATCAAGGAAAGCAAGCTTTCCTTGGGATCTTGGCTTGTTGTTTGGGCAGCCAATGAGATATGCACTTTTCTTGCAGAATTTAAATCTTTAAAGAACGAAAAAAGAAACTACCTTATGAGCAAGTTTTAGATCTATGATTTAGCTACTTGCAAAAAAAGCAATTCCTACACCTAGATCTATCTTTATGAAATGATATTCTTTATGAATTTACAGATCTAAGCAGCAAGACTCTTATGAAATAGATCTAACAATATATATTCAATTCTTAGAACTAGATCTGATCATAAGAGGGAGAGACAGGTAACTGGAAGATTGATTTTTTTTAAAGAAATGAGAAGAAGAGGAGAGAAGGTCGGCTCGTTGCTTGAATGGAGCAAGCTGAAAGGAGGCCCTTTTGTGGAGCGCTGAGGGACAGAGTCTTGAGCTTATTGGATAAGGAATGGCGTCAATCTTGATCCACACCTTCATCCAATCAGGAACCTGCAACTAGATAACACAAGCCTGCACAACAGCTCGTGAGATCTGGATATAGATGTATAAAGCAACAAAAATGAAAGATCATGCAAAAATAATCTTATTTAAGCATATAGCTGAAATTCTTGAGCATACATCATATGGATAAACAAGAGCAAGCAATCTAACTTGCCTAGTTTACACCCTTACTTGATTCAACCAAATCTTTGAAGCCAGAAAATGAAAGCAGCACAGAAATTGGAAAGAAATTGCAGTTACCACATTAGCAACATAACACTAAGAATCCACACAAACACATGCACTACACGGTATAGCCTCCAAAGATTCTTTATTCACAAAATATAGCAGTATTACAATGGCAACAGCTCCTCAATCCAGCTCTTACTAGCTTGGAAGAGGCAAACTAAGCTTTATTTATACAAAAAACAGGAGATCCAGCCCAGGGGGGGCGCAAATCCCAAGGAGACAAATCACTGCAGATGAGGGAGAGTCCATCAATGCTGATCTGAAGTTGAACTGAGCCTACTTGTCAATTGGGGGGCTGATTGAGCTGACACACATCAATCCATAGAGCTTCCAGGAGAGCCCACACATGTAGAGGAGAGAGAAAGGGCGCAATTCCCCATAAAGGATGCTGAAGATCAACTCTGGATCTGTCCAGATCACCTCCTTCAGTCAAGGATTTGTCAGATCCAGTCAATCTGGTTCAGATCTGACTGATTTCAATCAAATCGACTGAGAATCCACTGATCTAGGATTTTGGATTTGCTCCATTATTCATCAATTTATTAATTAAAATAATCAATAATTGATTTTTTGTGGCTTTTTGACCTGAGTGATGGAAAATCACTCAAAACTAGGAAATAGTGAGTCCATGGGTTTACATGGTGCTCTTAGCTTGAAAATGAGCACCTACATGACTGAAACTGATTATTTGGCCCACTTTTATTACAAAACCAATTTTTCCAATTAAACTACTAAAAAATAGCCTAAATTTTGGAAAAATTAAATTTTAATAAAAAGCATGAAAAAATTAAAAATTTAAAAAGTTGAAAAAACCTAGGGGGACTTAGACATGTTCATATGAGTCGACCATGATGCCTAGCATGTATATACATTGACACATAGACTCTAATAACCTCAATAGGCCTAAATGCCAAGCCGACCACCCCAACTTTGGAGGTATGGAGTGAAAAACTTAGAAATTATCAGTCGCTTATTCAACAACCAATAATAACCAAGGGAAAAAACACCCTGGGCTGATCAAATTGACAAATAAAGTCTAAGAGACCGAGTCTTTTATAGACTCTATCATGCTAGAACATTTTATTTCAACTCCCCTATGGGGTATGAACATGTGATATAGTACAACAAAGCTTCCCAGAAGTAAGACTGAAGGTCTTCTGAAGTCCGAACAAGTTATCCTTGTCCGGTTCACCAGGCTCACTTGATAAAAAACCACTAAGTACAACTTAGGTGGTAACACCTCCGATAAGAAACTTTTGTATCTGTTGCTACTTGCATGGTTGGTCACTCAGTCAACCTAAGCTAAGTCACGTTCTAACCTTGTGTGTCACCCATCTCCACCCCGAAGAACTAGTCCTTGTATATGCTTTGATGTTAACATGGTAATGATATGTTCCTAAATCATTAATCCGATGAACTTACTGAATATACTTATGGAGTATATTATCATACTTCTCATGACTATGCTATATGATGAATCATAATAAACATTTAAATGAATTATGATTGCCATGTACATGGACTCTGCATATGTACATCTCCACTGTCGGTCCATCTACGACAATTTGTTACTACAGTACACCATCATCACACTGCTACAAAGATATCATCATACCTTCTTCATGGCTATTGGATTTAGTGCCCAATGTTCAGTTTATATGGTGGCCAGTCCCATTCACTACAAGACAAATATGATATTTTCTTTGTACATGGGATCTGTGCTTTTGAGCACATATTTGGATAGCATTTGGCCACTTATTCAGGTATATTCCATCAGATTGATCACTACTACCACAAACCAATCACTTCTACAGAGTGATGGCTTCATTGCGAAGTGCTTTGCAATCCTAATTTTCATGATCGTGCACGGATTTTATGCATGCAATATTTTCCAAATCCACTGATGGATTCAGATAACCATTTGGCCCTACTATCAGCCTATAGGGTTGCATCACAGAACACTCCTCCAGTTTGGTCAGTTCTACAAGGGTTGCTTAGATAGTATCAAGTAATATCCTACTAGATTTCATGATCATGCATGGATTTGATCTAACCATCAGTTGTACAACAACTTAGCATTCATAGGCACCCATTTGGCTCTGTTATCACAAATCGTGTAGTTGCCTCTTTAGGTGATCCTATCCAGGATGGTAGATGGCGAGGAAACTAAAGTTGTGACCTACGATAGCCAAGACCTTTGAAATGGTTCAATTCTCACACCAGTCAAGGCTACCGGCACTTTAGACCAAGCCAATAGCTAAGCCTACGGGGCGTCCCTAATCAATCAAGACAACCTTATTGTGGAGGATCAAAGTGTAATGGTGAATGTATCTTGATGTAATCTCTTAGTTCTTGAAGATAATTAAAGCTTAGATCAACTTCTAAGAGATAAAATGTGCCTATGTGAAAAGCCTCAATTTGCCCTAACTAGGGTTTATCCAAACTATCACATGTAGGGACAAACAGTAAAATTAAAATAGTTTAGGCACTAGAATTAATAGCTAGATGATAGATGTGTCAAATGAAGGTAATTCTAGCAATACCCAGATCAAGATCTAAGCCAAATGGATGATTTCCCCAAAGAGGGTGATTTTCCCCAAAAGAAACCAGTGTATTGGATGTGCAAATAGAGTCCAATTAACTTGAAATTTGGTCCCTAGAGGTTTTACGTTATTTCCAACTTGTGTTTTGAATATTAAAGATAGTTGCAACCTAGAACTAGGTGAATCTAAAAACTAAGGATTTAAAAGAGGGTTTTAAATTTTAATTTTATGCCCCGGATGGATTAAATTGAAAAGACAAGAAAAAAGATTTGTGAACTCACCTAGATCTTAAGAGATGCCAAGAATGTGATGATTGTCCCCAACGCTTCGCAATTGCAAAAGATTTCGATGCTTAGCTTTGCCCAACGAATGCCCAAGTGCGCCCTCCTCCTGCAAGACAAATAATCGGAACCAATTTGAATCACAACAAGAGAAAAAACTATGACAAAGGTCCGAAGAATGAAAATGACTAGACTAACGCAATGTACAGATCAAAGATCACTCCCTAAAGAGGCTCCCCTACTATTGCGCCCTCCTCCAAGACGTCCTCCCTACCACAAGTGAGAAGCACAACAATTTTTCCAAAGAAAACCAAGATCTACTTGCAATGTTCCCCAAGAGACTATTCAATCACAACTCCCAAACTCAACCATAAGATCACAAGATTTGTACCACAAAAAAAAAAGTCTATAATCAAGTAGCTTCGAGAGCCAAATCCCCGATCGGATACAATGAGGGGATCACAACTCTTAAATAGATCGATAGTGTGTCCACATTCTAACTAACATCAATCCAACAGTTGAGATTAAAATTTAAAACATCATCAACGGTGGAGATCTTTTTATCTTTTCACATACATGGATCAAGATGACCAAATCAAGGGGGGCGCACTTTTGCCTAATAATGCCTTAGGAAAGGCAAAATATACATAAGTGTGATACAACATGATGATATACATAAAAAGGAAAGGGGGTCGCCTTAGGGGCTAAAGTCTCCATAGGCACCCAAGTACAATAATACAATGATATAACAATGGTGTCCAATGTTTTCCCAAGGCGAAGTGCGCCCTCTCTAGGAGACATCCTCGTTGGGACCAAAATAAAACATGAAATGCGCTCCTTTGAAAGGTATGAAGCATGAATCACATGTAGAAGGCCTCATCTCAACATGCCAAGTCATCCCCAAGCAATTTCCTAGCCATCATTAGCTAAATCAATTTTTTTAGTGTACCATCTATGATACTGGACACGTCCATATAGGCCTGCGTGTACCGTGTCATCGTGTCGGACACAAACACGTCTTGACCAATGTAAGACACGTGTTTTGGACATGTCCTATTTTAGGACACGTCTGACACGATGTCAAGACGTGTCCCAAAAACAAGACACCAAAAACAGGACATCATGTCCCTAAAACAGGACACTTCTAACCCAAAAACACTTAAAAAAACAATTTTACCCTCATTCAATCACATTTTTTAGTTAGGGTTGAGCTCTAAGAGGGGTTTTTTTGGCAAGTGAAGAGCATTAGAAGGTTTTCCATCTTTACCTACCCCCTTTTTTATTTTTCAATGGCATTCCAACATCTATGTAATACATTTTGATTTTGATGACTTAATGAGAAATATGTTTCCAACATCTATGTAATAGATCATTTTGATTTTGATGAATTAATGAGATATTTTATGATATTATGAGAACCCTCTGCACTAATGGAATTATAGCCCTCCATGTTTGTCATCCTTCTCCTTCTGCAACTTGTGATCTATTTTTATTATTCTTCCATATACATTTACATATTACCTTGTTTGGCTCTTAGTTGTGATGTATTTATATTATCCTTCCATGTACATTTACATATTACATTGTTTGGCTCTCAACTTCTCAAATCAAGTCAAGGAGCACACCAGTAAGTATTTTGTGGGGGCATATTCCACAAACAACATCACAAGGGGATTCATTTCACATAGGGGAGGTTACCCCTTGTTTATATTCCTACCCATGACATTCAATCTAAGTGGCATAATCTAAAATGTAAAGGGTGTTTACTAAGAAAAATATTTCAGTCAACACACATGAAGATTTAAGACTCGAATTTTTGACCAAAATGGTCTAGGAAAACCTGTATAAGAAAGAAAAAAAAATTTCAGATAAATTTACAAAATAAATACAGCAGCACTTATCTGCCTTATTTGTTCTCGAAAATCGTGCCAAACAGTCTCTGAATGACAAGAAAATATCATACTTCTTGAAATCTGTGCACTGAAAATTGTTGTACAGACTCACACATGCGAGCTAGGGAAGCATGCAAACTATCCTTGATTTCTGTGCAAACCAGTAGCATTAAATTTTGGAAAATTCGTACTGTACAGACAGCATTAAATGTTGTCAGTCACCTCGAAAATCGTGATGTACCTTGCCTCGATTTTTGTGCCTTTGTGCAATCTGAACCTGTACGACCTGTCTGGAAATTCGTGCCAATTAATGCAGTTGTACTTGCCTTGGGAATCGTGTTGTATGGTTTGCTCTTCCTCTGTTGTACGGTTTGGTCTAGAAAAATGTGCCTCTTCTCCTCCTTGGAAAATGTGCAAGGGTCTCTCTTTGGTATTTCTCTCTTCTATCTTGCTCCTCCTTTCTCCAAAAACTCTCTTTGGAATGTGAACAATGAATTAGTTTTTGCCTTTCCATAGCCTTTTTGTTTGAGTAACTTCCATCTCCAAATCAATGACTTAGATTAAAATCCAACTAAATGAAATCTAGGGCTCATCTCACTTTCTCATTAAAATCACTTTTTAAATATTAAATGAGAATTTAATGCACAACCACCTTTTAATTCTCATAAAGTCTCTTTTAAAATAATTAATGACTCAAACTCACTTTAAAAATCACTTTAATAAATAAATTATTTACACTTTTAAATAAGCTAGGGACCACATTTAAAGAGTCCTTGTCCACCCCAAGGCATGAATGAACAAACACTTCCTAGGTAAAATTTCAACACCTATGAAGGATGAAACTGTTGCCGGCAGGTGAAGATATCATCAATAATATGCCTCGAACCAACTTCATGCCATTTCCTTGCCTCAATTACCCAAATCAATTTCTTCATTAGCCATTTTCATTATTTTTGTATGTCAAAAAAACTGCCTCGAAGAAATAAAAATGCTCATATATCACTAACTGAACCTACGCATCAACTGACTACAAAAATGGAACTGGCACCATAGCAATATGGCAATATCGACCAGTTACACACTATGTGCCCCTGTGGCGCCCTAGGAGAACCAAATATCCACTGAAAAGCATTTCATTTTGATTTATCGAGGCAAAACTACTACAAACTGACAAAATAGTCCATAAATCGAGTACATGTGCCCAAAACTGAAAACTAAGTGCACCAATGGACTTAGAAAGTCCAAATCCACTAGGAATGAGTACTCATACACCGTATGCCCATCAAAAATATACATCAGAGGCCCTATCCATGCCAGAATAATAATAGTAATAATAATAATAATAATAAAGCCTGTAAATGTTGATAACCATAAAAATAACACAAGCCACCATGATAAATCATCATCAGAAGCATGGATATGTCAACTTGACATTGATATACCACAAATAATAATCATCTATCACCATAGGCCAAAACTCATCTCGGACCATGTTGTTGACTTGGTCAAACTGAGTTGACCAGGTCAAGAATGATCAAAATGACCCAGATGAAAATCTCTAATGCTGCAAGGTACAAAGTGGATTTAGAATGCTAAATTATCTATGTTAATAGTAAGACTCAAGTACAAGTGGCTTCTAGTGGCGAGTATAAGCACAATACATATAAATAATATATCAAAATTAAAGTAATGAGTTGTTATAAACAAGAACCTCAAGTGTATAATCATTCATATATTTGGCCATTTTGCTAGTAAAGGGTGAAGGTGAATGAAACAAGGTGAAGGTGAATGAAACAAGGTAAGGCCATGGGAATGACTTGACACTCGACACTGTAAGCATCTAGGCTGAAGGAACAGGGGATCCACACAACACATATGTTGGAATAGGTGAACAATAGGGATTGGCGGTGTCTCACAGATGGGTGGAGTAATGAGAATGCTCCGCTTGACTCTCGACAAGCAACCTTTTAAAACAATTTACTTGCTCAACAAAAGACACTAGTAAACCTCCAAAGGTAGGTGCCTTGGTAAGCCTTATGGACTTCCAGAAAATGACAAAGGCATAACCCTGACAGGTCAGCCTCACCCTGTTTCCTTGTAGGGGAAAATGAGTCGTACATTATACAGTGAATGAATGCTCTAGCCATTAACTCTTTTTAAGACATTTACTTTATTCAATTAACTAGCCATCCTCCAAGAGAAGATGCCTTGAATAGCCTGGTAAGCTTCAGATAATGACTCGGTATGACCTCCATTGCCCGCCACCGTCCATAGGTGCAATGGAGTGACCACCTCGTTGCCCTTCGAGGGGAAATGGACTCACATCATACAAAGGATGAGTGCTCATCTCTTGGAAACTAGCTTACTTTTACACTTTATTTGCATTAGTGTTTAAAAACACTGTTATTTTGTTGGCTAGGCATCCATTTAGATGAAGCATTTAAGTTTTGATGCCTCAGTGTCTAAAGACACTTTTGGTTAAGACTATTAGTGTACAAGACCTAGAGGAAAACAATCCTTGTGATACGAATCACACAAACCAACACTGAGTCACATATTAAACATGGAAACCTATTCCAACATAGAGGTAAAGGTGGGGGAAATCCTAGATGTCACTAGTCAAGTTACAAGTCATGGTTAAGCAAAAGAAGGGAAGACAACGAACGGATGGAGACACTGAAGATGGTGCCAAGGCTTGCAAGTTGTGTCCCTAAAGGGGAATGACCAAATCCATACTAAGAGTAGGGCATGGCTAATGAGTATACAAAATAATCTCTTACACATAGCAACTAGATCACTTATCTTTTAGATTTCAATGAAAACCAATAAAATATCGCCAACATACAACCATTATCAACCAAGTCTCACTACTCAAACAAACAACAAAGCATAACCAAAAATCCACATGTGCATATCCATATATCACCTGGGTCATATACCTGCATCCGATCTGAACAATCTGAAGGCACTGAACACCGTTGCTGTACATCATGGGCACTATCATAAACTCTGCTCTAGGACATGAAAATGGCTAACTCAGTCATCAAATCTAGGGTCATGGGGCTCAGTCATGGAATGAAACTAATCAATCTGAATGCTCAAGATCCACTAAATAAGAGTGATCATCAACTGGAAACTCATCATCTGTTGATCTCAAAGTAAAGGACTGGCTCAAAAATATGCTCAGGACTACTCAAGAACAATGGTAGCCCAGCTACTATGTATGTAAATGGATTTCTTATGCCTCTTACAGGCATCTAATAATGGCGGCGAGGAAAACCAATCACCAGCTTTTATCCCTTGTTTCAATAGTGGAGTGAGGCCTATCCCGTTCCGCTAATGGGGTTTCACTTAGGTCTATCATTGACATGCATTATGATTTATGAATGTGTAACGTTTATTGATTGTAATATATATATAACGTGTTCTTCGAGTCCTAATTCCGGGGTTCGTCGTGTTTGTGTCATATTCATGTGTCCTCTGTGTCCTGTTTCCTCGTGTCAGGTGACTTATGTAGCCATGGTCATTTTTCATGAATAAAATTCTTGATATCATTGTTGTAGAAGTGCCATTCTACCCTTTTCCTTTGCTCGGAAACATGATCTGAAAGTACCAAGTGATGCAGAGACCTCAAAAATAGTAAGAATGATTACTCATACCACATATATCCATATGAATATGCATATGAAGGTCAAAACAATGTCCAGTAATAAAAATATGACCATAATCATAATAATAAATCATGATATCTCTGTGTAATGGCCAATAATCACCAACTGAGCCTGGAAATGGTATACTGGGCACATCTGGAATATACATGTGCAATCTCAAACTCTGTAGTCAAATTGCCTGGATAGTCGTGTTGACCAAGTCAAATTAGGTTTGACCAAGTCAAACCACTCAAAATAAACACTGAGCAATAATCTAGATGATCCCATAAGCACCATGGATGAATGAAGCTTATATGATTATGTTAATAACCAAACTTAAAACATTAATAGCACAATAATGGTACATAAACATAAACAAACACATGACTTCAGTCAGAGTAACCATTAAATCCTATATATGCTCACATGCAGACTTAACAATTTGCTATAATGGATGAGGTGAATAAACCAAGGCTCAAGATGAAGGGTGGGACTTGTTGACTTTAACATAGTGATCTTTCAGATTGGGGAAACGGGAATCCACTTGTACTTATGAAAAACAGAGAACAATAGGGAATAGTGGTGTCTCACAAATGGAATAAGTTGATTTGAGAAGTGTCCATTCAACTTTAACAAATGTCTACAACTCACATCCAAGCTTGACTCAAGCTCCGTGAGGATCTTTTTTAGGACCCTTGCATTGAGTACACAAGAAACTATAAAGAAGAGATCCTAAGGGACACTTGAATTAGTTGTCTCTTACTCCATCTCACATCCCAACCCATAGGCTCCATGAGGAAATAATCATTATATTTTATATAAATTTTGGCCAGCAGTCATTTAGATATAACATTTGGTACTCATCTATTTTAGGCCTTTCGCATTTTATTTCATAGCCCTCTTTTATGTGCTTAGAAGCACAGTTTATTTTCAATTTCATCATGGGATTGCATTTTGGAATATATAGCAATGGATCACATAAATGCATGTAATGATGGTAGTACAATTTGGTTCAAGTTTTAGTTGACACAACTTAGGCAATTAGAGGGGATTATCCACAATCAAAACCAAACATCGGGGGCAACCAACTAGAGAGGTCAAGGCTTCAAAATCTCAACTCACCTAGACTCGGGACCCAACACCAGCCGGTTCTCCTGGTTTCCCTTTTCCTTCATCCGAGATGTCACAATTTTGAGGTTGTCAAGTCAATCCCTTAGCCTAACCTTGCTTCTGCCATTTTCACCCATAACTAGAAAAATGGTCAAGTCTATAAATGAGTATACACTTGAGGCTCTTCTTTAGAGTGACTAATTACTTTGATTTGGACTTATTATTGATGTTTTATATTTGTTATCGCCAATTAAAAGACACTTTATGCTTTAGTCTTGCTGCTAACATAAATAAGGGAGCATACTTTATCCTTTGGTGCCTTGCAGCATTAGTGGTTCTCAGTTGGGTCATTATTTTGATCATTTTTTACCTGGACAACTTAGTTTGACCAAGTCAATAGCAGGTTTTGGGATGAGTTTGGCCGACAATGTTTGATATTGATTATTCATTGCCTATCAATGTTCATTAGATGGCTTCATGCTACAAAAGGTGTTTTCTTATGGTGGCTTGCATTATTTTTATTATTATCGGCATTTGAAGGCCATAATTTTATTATTATCCGAGCATGGATGGACCTTTTGATGTATTTCTTCATGGACATATAGATTATGAGTACTCATTCCTAGTTGATTTTGACATTCTGAGTCCATTGGTACACTCAATTTTCAAAACCGAGCACAAGTATTGGATTTTATGGTCAGTTCATCATCCAGCTGCTGAATGCCATATAAAAATGGCATATTTATTACTTACAGAGAAATATTTTATTCTCCTAGGGCGCTATCAAAGGGCATATTAGTGTGACCACTCGTTTTTACCATATTTCTATGTTCTCGAAGTCATTTTTGGACTCAGATTCAACTCCAGGAGTGGTCGGCAGTGAGTTACAAGCAATATTATCTTCCAAGATAATGTCTTGACTCTTAGGCATATAAAAAATTAAAGAATGGCTAACAAGAAAATCGATTTGGCTTAGTGGGGCAAGGAAATGGCATGAAATTGGTCTGGGGCATTTTTTTGATGCATTTTACACCTTCCGACATTATCTTCATCCTTTATGAGGTCCACACGTCCTCCTACACACTTCATGGGGGTGTCTTCTATTGTATTAAGGGACCACGTCCTAGACTCCTAGTGACTTTAGTCACTTTATGGTTATATCTTATGTTTTGATGTTATATGTGGGTTGCTAGTGAAGGCGTCTCATACATCCTAGCCCCACCATGATGTATTATGATGTATTGTTTTTGTTCAATATTATTTCCATAGATTCCTCACTTGGTTCTTGCTGGTAGGGGAGCACTTGGAGCTTTGATAGAGAGATTTCACTTGTGGAGGAGAGCACTACTCTGCGGGATAACCAAGATCATCATTCATCCATCTAGCAATCCTTGATTTACTAGGTACGCTATCAGTTTCTGTCCCACATTCTTTCTTTTCCATTTGTCAACTTAACTAAAACTTAACTCAAACCCTTATATTTTAGGATCTCTTTTTTCGGTCACCCAATCGTAACACATCTAGAGACCCAAGTTGGAATCATTGTAAAACCCCTAGGAACTAAATTTCAATATCATTTGACTCCATTTGCCCATCCCAGGCACTAGTCTTCCTAGGGAAATTGCGCCCTCCATGGGTAATCTATCAAACCAAATTGTGGGTAACTTTGGTATGCGTGTTCTCTGTTTTACATTGCTTATCCATCTTTTGAACTTGCATTCTAAGTGCTAGAGATTAATTAGTTGCTATCTCGTGGTTATTTCACTTACTAGTTTAATCTTCACTTGGATACAATTTGGCCAACTTATCTGGCACTGTATTCATCCTAGGTCTGATTATTGACTTGTCGCTATTGAGATAGTATTTCACCTTATTATTAAGCCTTCTCAGCTTGTTCCTTAAGGCATCTCATCCCCTTATCCTTTTATTTGATCTACGGTTTCTATTCAAGACCACCTTTGTTCATCATTTATCATATGCCTGTTTGTTTGTGTGTCTTGATTTTGCACAAGTTAGCCATAACTGTCTAGCTAGGGTCTCCCCCTTGGCTTAGCTCAGCCTTGGCCTAAAGCGAAGAGAGCCTCTTATGGTGTGACAACTGCATTGGCGGTGGTTGGGGCACTTTGATGTCATCTGGGTCAGTTTCCTGTCCTTTGCCCATCCTGGATAGGATCCTTCATAGAGGCAACTACAACTTTGGTGATAACAAGCCCCAAATCAACACCCTACACTTCAACTTGGCCTTTCCATCAAAAATTTTAACCCCTTGCTCTAGTAGACCTAATTAGGGATGCTGCAGCTACTCCAAGACGCAACATTTTGCATCCCTTATGTGGACACCAACAATCTAGGATAGACTTTTACACCAAATACAATCTAATCAACTGAAAGGAACTAAAAGCATTTATTTCATTCAGCATCTTTCAAATATATGCATACAAACAACCCTCGTATTCAAAGTTTCATACATGCAATTTTCATTATATTTTAGATCTAAACTTTCTTTTCATCAATTATCTTTGTAGCATAGATCTATTTTAGGCACTAGTCTTTCTAAATATCTTACTTGCAAGGAACCTTATAAGCTTATGAAGTTGTAAATCTAAGCCATTTTGCCATCGTTATACCATAGATTAGATATGATTTACATGCTTTACTTGCTAAGTGGTTGGTTGTAATCGCATTAACTCCTATAGCTCATCCTTATTTTATTTTATTAGGGTCTACCTCCCTTGGATTTGTTTAGGAGTTGGCCTAAACAAAGGGGTTGAGTGTTGTGGTGACAGTCGCACCCAACTTGAGGTTGCCCCCAAGGCTGTTCCCAGTGAGTTGATATTTTTCTCACGTAGGTGCGGATTAGGTGGCAACAGAACCAATGATCTTCACAGCGTTGGATCTCCCTAAAGCCATCGATCCTAAAAGCTCTTGGAGTGCATAGTAGATCTCATTTTCAAAAAATTCCCAAGTGGCTGGTTGTAATCGCATTAACTCTTATAGTTTACTCATCCTTATTTTATTGTATTAGGGTCTACCTCCCTTGGCTTTGTTTAGGAATTGGCCTAAGCAAAGGGGTTGATTGTTGTGGTGACAGTTGCACCCAACTAGAGGTTGCCCCCAAGGCTGTTCCCAATGAGTTGAGATTTTTCTCACATAGGTGTGGATTAGGTGGCAACAGAACCAATGAATCTTCACAGCGTTGGATCTCCCTAAAGCCATCGATCCCAAAATCTCTTGGAGTGCATAGTAGATCTCATTTTCAAAGCATTTCTAACACCACTAATATTTATAATGTGTTAACCCATGAAAACCAAAGTGAGCTAATTTGCAGTTAATTTATTTCAAAAAAGTGGACTTTTGCTAATTTATTTTAAAAGAGCAGCTATTTTGCTGGCAAATGACTGAAGAATGTTGAAAATAAAATCACAGCCTTGATCACTCACAAACTAGAAAAAGAAAGGCTTAGCAGAATCTTTAGTCTTTTGGACAATACACTATGCTTTCAGCTAATCTGGTACAGCATAAGGATGTAAAACACCTTTCCAAACCATTATCGTATTGCATTTCATAAAGGATGTTCAGTTCCACTTGAGACTCTGAAAATTAATAAAGAAATAGAAAAATGAAGCAACATTATCAAAGTGACTGACCTGACTCAAAACTGTGGATGTTTCAGCAGGTAGCTGCCCTGATTTCTGCAACCATGCAACAAAACCTGCTAAGTTTTATCAGTTAAAGAACAAAATCCAAAATGATTAGAACCTTAAGGATAAAATTATCCAATATCAGTCTACAACAAGGCCTGGAGATTTAAAATTCTCCTTCTAATACTTATCTGGGTGCAAATCCCCTCCATTGCTATAATTGTTTTCACAGTTTGCAAAAAGCAAAAGAAACTTTTCATTATCTATGCTTCTGCTAGACAAGAACTTTGCATTCACTATATTATCTTATTTCATTCTGTTTTCAACTTTTTCCATAGGAAATTATAACTATGAATTTTAAATATTTCATTATCTGTACCTTTCCCTGGAAGAAACATTGAACCACATTCAGAACGTACCTTTTCCCTAATTAATAGGCGACCTTTATTTTATAGAGATGGTTATTCTTTTCTAACCATATTATCTTATTAATTTAAAAAATAATTTTAAAACAACACGAATTAGTTATAACTTGTAATTGAAATTATTAATAATGCTAAGTGTTGCAACAAAATCTAGCACCCACAAAAGTGTAAAGTCCCAAGCGCCAAGGTGATCGCTTTGTGTAACTCAGGAGCGCTGACCACTGTCACCTCAGCACCTCTTCCCCACACTTTAGGTTGGCTCTTCTCCAACACAAGGAGGGCTTACTAAGGTAAGACTATTAAAGCTATAACAAAGAGGCTCAAGGTGATTATGAAGATTAGCTTTAGCAAAATAATGTGTTGTAGTATAAATAAAGTAAAATGGAAATGAGGTGATAGAGAATAGGGAGTCGGGACCAGTGCCTATCAAATGTTAGGCAAATAGGGTCAAGAAGAATTAATCCTAAGAGAGCAGTTTTGTGAATGATTAAGGAAAAAAAGCTGCAAACAGCATGCCAAAATCAGCCTTAAGATTGCTGGAAATTACTGCAGAAATATGGTCATGGAGAGCCCTACTAGTGCTACTCTTAAACAATGTTATGAAAGTGATGTCCTACAATGACATATTGATTCCAGCAATAACTTATTTGAAAGATGCAAGGTTAATATGTTTAGAAATATAACAACAAAAGGTACAAGAGGGAGAATCTTCTCACATTACACCCATCCAAATGGCAAATGTTCCACTACAAGTCCTTAACAACAAGTTCTATCAATGTTATCAGAACCCAACCGGTTTTGAAAAAACCCCCAGTTGGACCGGTTTACAAGCTTCACAAAGTCAAATCACGCTCTCAAACCGTTTTTGGCCGGTTCCATACGAAATTGGCCGGTTTCAACGTTGAACCCTCCGGTTCCGTAGAAAACTAGCCGGTTCAGTTCAAAACTGGCTGGTTCTGTACAAAAACGCCAAGGAATCCCCAAAAAAGGTAATTTCAAATTCTTCAATAAAATAAAAAATAGGGTCCACGTATGAGTTGTTTAATTGACCCAGGACCCTTCTAATGTTATAAAAGGACGCTCCCACCCTCCATATCAAACAGATTTAATTGCGGATGGACTTGGTCCCTCTTCTACAACAAGAGGATGTGAACATTGATGTTGCAGTTAGACAAGTGCCTTTCAGGCCTAGGGGAGTCGAGCCATGCTCATGTTGAGGATGTAGATAATGACTCTGAGTCTAAGCATGAGGACTCAAATAATTCTGATATATGATTAGAATCATTAGATTGTAGATTCTAGAATCTATACTGCGGTCATATGCTTATATTTTGACTTTAGAGGCCATTTATAACCTCTTTGTTGATGTACTTTTATTTAGATATGTATTTGCAGTCGATACTATGTTGGTTTTATATGCTCTTACTTGCTATATACATGAGAAACTTTGCATATTTTTGTATAATGGTTTGAATTCACATGGATGCACATGGATATATATGTATTTTTTGAAAATATGAATGTTTTATGTATTTTTGCTCAACGGTTTTTTGATCCGGTTTGTTTCCCGGTTTTTGTCCGGTTCCGGTCCGGCTCCGGTTCCCGGGGTCAGCCGGTTCGACCACCGGTTCAATTCTGATAACATTGAGTTCTATGCAAGAGATCTCTGCAATTAATTAACAACATCTAAAAGCATGAAAAGATTTACCCTCCCATATAATAGAAATAATACCTCTAATCTTCCATTAAGCCTTCCAATGAGATATACAATGAAGCTCCAAGAGGAGAGACTCCTCACCAATCCATTCATATTGTCTCAAAGAATGGAGAATAAGCTCCTTTTTTTATAAAGGTAAGCTACATCTCTCTTACAATAAAATAAAATATTTATTAACTAGCTCCATGACAGGTCGAAGAAATATAAAATAATGGAGTAATTAGGCCTTATCCTTATCCAATAGTTGACAAGACAAAAGGTCTCCATCATTCTCCAAGAGAGTTCGCTCCACTAAAAAAATATGAGAATAATAAACAAGAGAAACCTCCAAGAGAGAGAGTATATTAGTAAAATTAGGCTTTGACCAGGATAAGATATCCACTTCCAAGTGTGCCCTCCAAGATGCATCATCAAAAATACATCAAAATCCTCCATGCCATAGCAAAATGTGCTTCATGGTATGCCTAGAAGAAGTCTCCAAGTGTACCTTCTGAGATGCATGAGATAAGAAAATATTATAATACTCTCCCTAGGAGAGTGCTTCTTAGAATCTCAACCACCTACTCAAAATAACAAGTGTGGTCCATAAGGTGCATGAACATGTGTGCATCAATCAACCTCCATGAAACACATGTGTATCTCCTAGAGTGGTATGTGCCATCATCACATGTGAACAAGGTGTGAAAAGGTGTGCAAAAGACCAAGTCAACAATTAACTCCTTCCCACGTGTGAACTCCAAGATAGTTAACTCCACAATCAAATATATTGAAAACTGTGTTAGAGATATGTGTATCTCGATATGTCCTCCATGTGGTTCTGCCTAGCATGGAGGTAAATTATCAGTATAGGCAGGAGCGTGGAATGTGAGATACACTCTACCAGTTGGCATGGATTCAGTGGCGAATACATACAAAGTATTGCATAATGCATATGCATGAGATGTGCATGAGGTTTGCATGATGCATGTGCATGAGATGTGCACATTGTATGTGCATGAGATGTGCACATTGTATGTGCATGCATGCATTTTTTAATGCACTAATGTGCTTTTTGCATGAGAATGAAATTAGGGTTTTGGAACCCTAATCTCACCAATGAGTTAAAAGGCATGGAAAAGGTAAATGAGACATATTTTTGTGCAGTGAGTTCATCTAGACAGAGAGGGCAGATCAATGCATGCAGAGAGGGCACATTCTTGAGAGGAGAGGGCAAACTTTCTAAGGATAGAGGGAGTAGACCTGAGCAAGAGATCTAGCACTTGATTCGTAGCTGAGAGAGATCACATTGGAGGTAGAGATTGCTTCAGGTAAAGTGACCCAGCTACAGAGCATCATTGATTCAGGAGGGCGCATTCTTGAGATAAGAAAGGCGCAGCTGTTGGAGATAGAGGGTGCAGTTCTGAGGATTAAGAGGCGCACTTGATCTGAGTCAGAGTGGGATCATCAAGAGGCTGAGATTGCTTCAGTGATTGATTGGATTCATCAGCAATGAGATCAGAGACTGATCAGACAGAGGAAGGTGCATTCTTGAGCAAAGGGGGCGCATTTCACTGGAGGAGGGCGAACTCTGAGAGGGAGTTGGTTCTTCTAAATCTGGGAGAGAGCACTCACCGAGACAGTGGGGCAGAGGCAGAGGGGCGTGAAGCCTAGATTAGAGAACAGTGGTATAGAGAGAGGTACAGATATGAGGCAGAGATGCGCATTTGGGAAGAAGGGCGCATTCCCTACTACACCAGCTATTCCCAACTAGTTCCAGCTATTTCAGCAGTGAGCAAACTTTAGATAAGTTTGTGCTAGTATTTTTCATATTCTGTTGTAACTTCTTGTGATATAAAAGCTTCTATCTCTCTCATTGGTTTTCCCGCAAGGGTTTTTCCAAGGTCATTTCACTGAATACATTGTGTTCAATTTCATGTGTGATTGCTATATGTTGTTAAAGAGTAGTAGAGATCTCATGTGTTGCAAGTTATAATTTATTGCTTTATGCTTTTATATTCTCTAAGATCAGTACTATTATATTGCTTGGGATTAGAGAGATTTGTGACCGAGTTGAGATCAAGTATTTTCAGTGTGCCCTATCTGAAAAATCTACCAAGTGTGCAAGGTGCTAAGTAGATGGAATGCGTCACATGCTTGATAAGCCAAAGGTCTAGGAACCTTCAACAGCCTCCCAAAATTAGCAAGGTGCTTTCTCCAATTTGTAGCCACCTCATCCTTATCCAAGTTGACTATGTCAACTCCTTAATAAATAATACTAAAGTGATCCAACGTGATTACAACTCATCAAGTAATGTGGAAGTGAATAGATCCAATGAAGATAAATCTTATCCACTCACCAAGTCAACAAGAAGCCCAATGAATTCCAAGACCAAGAGGAAGGCCCCTCACTCAAGAAAAATAATAATAAAATATGATGATCATCCTAGATAATTCCTCATACAATCTGAGGAGTAACAAGGGGCAGGGTGGGGAGTTACATGGTGATCTAGTCTTTTCTAAGGCTTACAATTTGATGTATTAGTCCCTTGGTGGTGGTGCATGTTAGGTTCAAAACTAACCTGCCAAATCCCTAGATCTGCATGCAGTTGCAACTGTTGCTCTTGGGAAATGCGCCCCAACTATCTACTCTTACAATGAATCTCTGATCATTGTCACTGCCAAACTCTAGTAGCAGTACTATCTCTCTAACCTTTGAAGGAGTGCTCCCTCTACCCTTCTTCTCTGCTCTGCTCTGCCCAATGTAGATATGTGACCTCAATCTCTGAATGACACCCCCCAGTTGTACAGTTGCGCCCTCTCTGCTCAGAAGTGTACCCTAGTTGTCTCTGCCTCGGTCAATCTCTGGCCAAGGTCTCTATGTGGTCTCCTCAATCTCTAAAGACAACCACTTTGTTTCTCTTGTCCCTCCTAGCCTCAAAGCGTGAGTCTCAACACTCACGGGTGTGATGTAGCTAAAGAATGCACCCCTCAATCTCAATAACATGTCCCAACTACTCTGCTCCTCAATCTCTAAAGAAACCATGTGAGATGATCTCTCTCACAACTAGAATGATATGCCTCCCTTATCGTAGAAGGATATGCCCTCACTCTCTCTCAGGAATGCACCCTAGCTCTCTCAAATGAATGCGCCCTCCCAACTTAATTGTTTCACTTAGCTCTCCTGATCACCTAACTCTCTCAAGCAACACTGACTTTTGTCTTCCGAATGTCCTTTTATAATCTTTCAGTGAGATTAGGGGTCAGAAATACTAATTCAACTTGCATGCAAAAATTCACTTTAGTGTGTTAAAAATTGTGCATCAAAATAGTGTAAATTGCATGCATGCACATGCATCTCTCATGCCCATGCATCATGCATCTCACCAATCCATAATTGGTGCACCACTACACTCCACACATCCGACTAAAAAAAGTCACCGAAACACTGCATGTCTTCAATCAGTGAATCCATGCTACCTGTTCAAGTGCATCTCACATCCACACTACTGCCTATACTAATGATGTTACCTCCATGTGTTGATGAAATTGTCATTGATGCCAACGAGGTCTTGCAGTGGCCTCTGTATAGCTCATTGTAGGTTCCTCCTTCCATTGTAATATGGTATTTGGTGGGCTAATGGTAGCTTATTCACGCTGGTTAATATCAGACTGGGATATGTAACAAGTATGCAATTGACATATGCAATGTTACTAATTATTTCATGCGCATTCAACCATAACACAGTCTTACAATTAAGTGATATTACATAGTATTTTCCAGCTGTGACAATAACTAAAATTCACCCAAATTTGCAGCAAATTCAACCCACTACTATTACCTATAAATATGTTTGCCTGGCAGCTTTATTCTTGAGCTGAGAGAAACTCTAGATTTGCACAACCTGGCTGTTGGTGAGTATGGCAGTTGTTGTATTGAAGAAAGACTCTCAACTAACTGTTGCTCCCTCCAAAGAAGAAGATATAGCAGTTAAGTTGGCGGCGTGCTATGGAATAATAATAGTCCTGAGTTCTGTGCCCTATTTATTCTGTAGGAGATAGAAAGATATATGGGTAGAATGGAGATACATAGTATGCCTACAAACACTATGCCGTTTCTCCAGAGTAAATCAGAAAGTATGGAATCATTGATAATCATGATATATGTCCTAACAAATTGAATTCTTATTCGAATGTTTAGCGCATATTTCAAATAACCCGCTATGAATCAGAATGGCTCCATAAAATCTTTTTATGTCGGCCCAATAAAAATTTATGAAGTCGGCTCCATAATATTTTCTTTTATGTCGGCCCCAATACAAGTCGGCTCCAAATTTAAATAGAAGGTCGGCCCAGTAAAAATGGTGGAAAACTAGTATATATACCCCTATCAATTCTCATTTGTTGGTGTGAATTTAGTAGAGCTCTGCGATTTTATCTGAGGCAGCCATTTCGGTGGAGTTCTGTGTTTTTATGTCTGAGGCAGCCGCAGGAAATTTTTGGGACAATTTGGACAGCTCGCTGGCTGAAGGAACAGCAGTCTAGAATTTTTTTTTTGTGGGTAACAGCATCGCAGATCCAATGTGCTTCTATATTTAAAGAAGTTTGAAGACAGATCACAGGCCGGGACATACTTTGGAATAGAGTGATATTGGGCATATGTTACAGGAAAGAAGTCTTCCTTGACTCATCTGAGGCTGCGTCCTTCTTATATTTGAACTGGAGACACTCTTTAAAAGATGCCAGGAATTAGATCTGTCAAACCTGAGATTTGAGGCTGCAGTCTGTTTCTTTTGTGGATAGGGGATATTCGTTGAAGCAAATTCTGTCTCATACAGCCATCCATTATTGACGAAATCTGAAGGTTATTCAATGACAAGTTGCAGAACTTAGGCCATAGTTTAAAGTATTATTGTTTGTTGATCTCAGATCTAATCAACATGCACTTCAAGACAGAATTTAGGGACAGATCCAAAAGATTTTTTTTGAAGCATGTTCAAAGGCAGCATTAACATGGTTAAGAATTGTATAAATGCATCCACGGGATTAATGCTTGAATAAGAATAGACAAGTGGCAGCTACTATTATCATATAAAAGGTCTATGATCCAAGGATAGTTTGCTTGTATTAAGCTACACGATTGTATGCAGTGACAGTGACATGCATTGATTTGACTTTTTCTTGTGTGACCAAGGCAGCAACTGAGGTGGCTGTAGTAGTGATTTGAATGCTTTTATTGTTGCCCTCGTTGCCAATAAATTCAAGCCTGTTATAGTGGGTTTCTTGGGTGGTTTGAAACTTATACACAGTCTGAGTTTGAGTTAGCAAGTGATCTCGGTAAGCTCAGAAACTGATCAGCTTCAGAGGGTTTACACAGTCTGGGTTAACAGTCCGAGTTTACACAGTCTGAGTTTGAGGTATTTGATAAGTTGATACTCTAACATTGATGATGAAGACCCACTATGTAAGTATTTGATTTGAATAGAATTATTGACCAATTGTAGCACATGCTTATGTTATGTTGGGAAATGCTATAGTGAAGGGTAACAAATTTTGAAGAAATTGCTAGTATACATTCTGCACAATGCAAATTACCTTGCTGGAGGCAATTATAACTCAAAGGAACTGGTTTGATCCTTGAAGTCAAGGTTAGGTTTCACAAGCAGTTTACAGTGTAACAGAAGTAATATCTTGATGTGCACAAATACATTGACCCTAATGCTGAACTGTGTGATGAGATGAAAATGTCTTTACTCAGCCAAGACTTGACAGGTGCAGACCTTTGAAGGCGTGGGCAGATTGCTGAAGAGATGAGGTATGACATGATTTGAAGTCTGGTTTTTGTTTGTTTTGGAAGACCGTTTCTATCTTTGTTGCAGCAGACTATTGATTGAGGTAAGGTGAAAGTTGTCTCAGTGAATCCCGAATTTTCTATGGTGTTTAGACAGTCCAAGTTGCTCAGCATTTGTGCATGGTCCTGAATTTGATGACCAAGTGAAGACTGTAATGATAATACACAGTTTTTACAAGCAGCCTGAGTTTACACTTGGTGTGAGTCTTTCACACACACACTCAGCCTGAGCCTGTCCAGTGTTAAAGCCTGTTATCAACAATCTGAATTTGAAGTTATCCAGGTTTGAAAGCAGACATCTACAGTCCAATGATGATGCCCTAGCATGATGATGACTGAACAGATAATTTACACAGTCAATGCATGAAGGAGTTATGATGGCAGCAATTTGAAGTTTGATTAAGACATTGTCTTGACAGTATGATGATGATAATGATGTACACAGTAAAGGTGGAGTATGTACAGTAATGTACTCTCAGCAGAAGATATGTGGACATGTGGCATCTTGAACAGCAGTGATGAGGATGTGGCAAGTTGTTGACAGTGGTTGAGACAGTCTGAATTGGTTCACAATGCAAGCCTAAATGTGTCTGTAAGAACACATAGTTCAGACTTGAGATTTGGATGGGGTTTAGTTGCCTGGAAAGAAGTGTGCATGAGGTTGACAACACAAAGCTTGAACATTGACAAAAGATGAGCCCTAGTTTATAGTCCAAGGCTGAGTTATCCTAATGACTTGGCAGTGTTGTAGCAGCAATAAAGATGATGAGCAGTGTTGATGAGCAGTTGACCAGCGACAGCAGAGATGAGCAGACCTTGATGACTTGGCAGTATTGAAGAGCAGGTGTTGATGAACAGAGAAGATTGAGAAGTGTGTTGCAGCAGTGTTGATGAGAGTGATCAGCAGAATTGACCAGCAGCAGAACGGATTGAAGACACAGATGATGTTGATGTGACAGTGAGCTTTAATTGTAAAAGCAAGCTTCTCTTGATTTTGAGATTAGGATACCTCAAACCCTTCTTAACAGGGTCTAAGAAAACCAGGCAGGGTCCTGGATTAAGAGTAGGTGCTCTATGTATCAGTAGGTGCTGATTTTGCCTAACGGTTGTAGCCGGACTAAAAATAATACAAAAAGATTACAAAATTATATTGTGTTGTGTTCTTTTGTGTTATGGTTCCTGATGATCTAAATGCTTATGCTATGTGAATGATGATATGAAAGATATGTATGATATGATTAGGAGATGGATAGAATAATGGAATGATGAACTGGTAGTTAATCGTGACATGCAAAGAAAAGGTTTAAAAATTGCTTTACACTGATTCACCCCCCCTCTCAGTGTCTACACCATGCTAGGTAGAACGACATGGAGGACATCCCGGGATACCTCTATCTCTAACAAACTTATGGAAAGATTGTCTTCATTGCCAAGAAGGAAAGTGTGTCTATTGTTGGAGGGTGCTTCTCTAGCAGGGGGTTTCATTCTTAGTGGAGGGGGCACTCCCCTAGAGGGAGTTTCCTATGCTTACCAAGAAGTTTGAGTGTAAAAGGGGCACATTCTTTGATAATTGTCCAAGTTGTGGAGAGGGATATAGCGCTGCAAATCCCCAAAGGTTCACTTAAGTCAGAAATAGTGTTTCCAAGAGCTTGGTAATTGACAGTGAGCTACAGCAAGAATCATCCAGAGTGTTTACTAAAACATCTCAACCAAATGTAACAATAGAAGTTACACTTGAGTGGATTTCCAGTGAGCCGTTAAGGAATTGAACAAATCAATTGTTCATCACATGTATTTTGAGATCCATCAGGCCAATCAGTGGCCCTTTCTTTTTTACTTTTTACATGTTCATACCCTATAAGGAATTGTAATAAATGACTTAGCATGATGAAATTATGTAAAAGGTTTTTGCTTTCCTAGGACTAAATCATCAATACCTTACTCTAGAGTGTTTTTTCCTTGAGAATTATATGTCATTTTTTAATGACTTATAATTTTCGAATTTTGCACCCGCTCTTCCAAAGCTAGAGTGAGTGTCTTGGTGGGTAAGCCTTCGGAGGTGATTAAAACCTATGTGTCAATGTATATTACCATGCTAGTCATTATTTTAGAGTCATATGAACATGTACTAAGTCCCTCCTAGGTGTTTTTATCATTTTGGAAAATTTTAAATTTTCCCGTAAAAAGCATGCTTGTTTTAATTAAAAATATTCACCAAGGCATAAAAGTGTGGTTAGGAGGAAGAATTAGGCATGGGGGTGCTCATTTTCTAACCCAGGGCACCCACTTAACCCCTAAACCCATTTTCCTAAGTTTTCGAGTAATTATTTATCTCCAAAATTGAATATTACTCGAAAATGGTAAAAAATACCAAAAAATGGATAAAATGAAAAATTCGACAACTCATAAAAAAAGGAAACATGTCGAAAGTGAATTTTTTGAGTTTGCAAAGTAAAGTGGAAACATTCCTAAGGTTTCTAAAACACTTTGGAGTGTTTTTCTCGACAAATAAAGGCAGGGTGATTTTGCTAAATCAAGTGGGGCGCATTTCCTCATAAGGAGGGCACAACTCTCAAGAGAAGATGGAAATTTGTAAGATAAAGCAGAGTGTAAGAGTTTGGTTTTGGAAGTAACCTGATTTTATGTCTTTGCCAACTGATTGCCAAGTCCTAAGTCACCTAACACAAGGACACAGGACACGAAGGACATGGGAATATGTGTCCGACACAGACATGGTGACCCCTGAAATTAAGACACGTTTTATATATATCTTCATAATCCAGATCCAAACTTTTGTAGAAACTAGAACATTTACAAATATTCGATAGAAATTACAATCAATACACGTTACACATTCACAAATCACATTGCATATGTCAATGATAGACCTAACTGAACCCCCCATTAGCAGAAAGGGATAGGTCTCAATCCATTATTGAAACAAGGGAAAAGGTTGGTGATTGGCTTCCCTCACCCCCCCTATGGATGCCCGCAAGAGGCATAAGAAAGCCAACCAAAATAGGATTATTTCTATTTGATTAGATTACATGGATGGGGGCCACACCCTATTATTATATGTTCCCATTACTAAACACCCTTTATATTTTAGATATGCCACTTACAATGATGATGCCACTTAGATTGAATGTCATGGGTAGGAATAGAAATAAGGGGTAACCTCACGTATGTGAAATGAAGCCCCTTGTGATGTTGTTTGTGGAATATGCCTCCACATAATACTTATTGGTATGCTCCCTGACTTGATTTGAGAGGCTAAGAGCCCAACAATGTAATATGTAAATGTACATAGAAGAATACTAAAAATACATCACAACTAAGAGCCAAACATTTAACAAATGTCATATGTAAATGTATATGGAAGAATAAAATACATCACAAATTGCAGACAGAGAAAGAGAAGGATGACAAACATGGGGGGCTATAATTCCATTGGTGTAGTGGGTTCTCATGGACTCATAAAATTTCTTATTAAGTCATCAAAATCAAAATGTATTACATAGATGTCGAAATGCCACTGGCAAATACAAAATGGGGTAGATCAAGATGGTAAACCTTCTAATGCTCTTCACCTGCAAAAAAAATCCTCTTAGAACTCAATCCTCGTTGAAAAGTGTGAATAAATGACGGTAAAATTGATTTTTAACAGTATTTTTTGGGTTAGAAGTGTCCTATTTTAGGGACATGGTGTCCTAATTTTGGGACACGTCTTGACACAGTGTCAGACACGTCCAAAACAAGTGTCTAACATCGTGTTAAGACGTGTCTGTGTCCGACACGATGACACGGGGCACGATGGCCTATTTGGACGTGTCCAGTGACTTAGTTGCCAACCCATTCCAATTCAAGCCAACAGAGCAAGTGCACCCTCTCTCTTAGCAAGTGCGCTCTCTCCCTTAGCAAATGTACCCCCCTCTGGCTCTCATTTTCTATTTAAGCAAGGTCTCTTCACTCATTTTTGGGGAAGCATTGAACCTTTTCTCTTGTCACTTGTTTATGATTCTCTTCGGAATAAAATTGAAAGGCTTTGGAGGCCATATGCTATGCCATGGAATTCTCTTGTGCATGCCACGCTTACAAAGTTTAAAGAGTCTGCTAGTGCTAGGTGAAGGTGGGAAACAAGGCTTAAGATAAAGGAGAATGACTCATGACGGACTTTGACTATGTGATCTCTCTGAATGATAACCAATACACTCAACCAAAAAGACATATGCATGACAGATAGTAACAGGGAATGGCAGTGTCTCACAAATGGATAAAGTACTTGGGCTTGTTTCCTTCAAACTCTAGCAAGTTTTCCTTTACAATACTTTGCAATACTAGTCAACCTTCAAAGGCATGTGCCTTGGAAGCCTTCTGGCTCCAGTAAACGACTAAGACGTAACCTTTGCAGGTTAGTCTCACCCTGTTGCATTGTGGGGGCAAATGAGTCGAACACTATACAATGAATGAGTGCTCATCCTTTGACCATTGACCTTTTTCAATGACTTTCACTTTCACATAAGATAGTAGCCAACATACAAGAGCAGGTGCCCTGGAAAGCCTTCTGGACTCCAGCAAATGACTAAGGCCTAACCCCATTGCCAATGAGCAGTCCATAGCCCAGTTGGGTTTGCCTCACCTTGTTGCCCCTGTGGAGGGCAGATGAGCCTTACATTATACAAAGAATGAGTGCTCGACCCCTTGGCCACCACTGACTACTTTTTAAACATTTACACCTTGCGTCATTTAGATATAGCATTTATGCGTTACGATGCTTTAGTGTTTAGCAACATTGTTGGGAGGAGTACTTATTTTGAGGACTACAAGAGAACAACCCGGTGAACCTAGCCACACTGGCTAAGACACATACTTCATAGCCAAAGACACAAATAACATGGTGTTTAACATGCATAGGGGTCAAGATGGGAAAAAAAAACTTCAATCTCACAAGTCTTAATCAATCTAAGTCATGGGATAAAATTTAAATAACGGATGGACTGGAAGGATGGGGATAAATGACATATGGAACCAACATAGCACTAAGGTTTAATATTTGTGTAAAGCATGGCAGGAGCAACAGTCTTCAACATTGAGTTCTTTGATCAGTCTTAGCACAAGTTTAATCATCAGTATATATATATAAGCATAGGTCACCATGATCATCCTAACAAAACAAGCCTAGGTGTCTAATATACATCACATAGCAAAAACAAACCAAGGAAGCATATACCTGATCTCACCATATACCTATCTCCATCTGATAAGGCCCCGCTGTAACTGTGTGTACCATATCTGCTCTGCTACTCTGCTCAAATGAACTAGATCACCACTAAAAGCATCTCAAAGAACAAGTGAGTTTCAATCCTAGCAAGGAAACACTGCTAAACAAGGCTCTGAAATGGTTGAGGTTGTAATGATCCATGCTAAAACCCCATGTGAATGAATAGCTCGAAAAAGATAATATGCTGCATCATGGCAGCCTAACTGCAATATATGTGTGATAACAATAACAATTGCCAATTATAAGATTGGAATAAGAACAAAACATTTTTATCCTCTTCAACATTTCCAACAATGCCATGAATTAAAAATATGATGAAAGGGTGTTTTGAATTGAACTCAAGGCTAGCAGTTCTATCAAGCCATTGGTTGTAAATAAGCCTTAGCCATTGAGAAAAATGTCTCGGACAATTAAATAGACGCCCAAGCAATGAGAAGAACACTCCAACAATGATAAAAATGCCCAACAATGTTTAAAAGATGCCTAGCCACTTCTGAAAATGCCCATGCAACAAGGAAAATGACCAACAATGTATAAAAACGCCCTAGCCGACGATAAAGTCACCTAGGTAGTTATAAATTTTCCTCGGGCAACCCAAATTTCATCCAGGCAAAGATAAATTCACACAGTTATGTACAAAAACGCCCATGCAATTATAAAAATTCCCCAAGCAAGACAAATTCGCCCTATAAACTCTTACACAAGTGCAATAGCTCTGGAATAAAGTCCATTGTCTCTGAGTTTGGAGAAACATCTGATGGTGGTGGTTTACCAACTATTGGAAGCTTCAATGGTCAATAAAAACCTTAGATATGCATAAATTCATGGCTCTGATTATTAATCCATTTCCCATACATTCTCATTGTCATTTAGCAACCATTAACAATACAAAGACTCTAAATCATAGAAACAAATAAGTTAATGCAATAAAGAAAAAAAAACACAGTAAATTACACACCATGGGACACCAAGATTTTACCCTGGCAAAAGGGAAAAGCGACTTCGAATGGAACTCAATCCTATTTCGACAATCTTCATTACAATGCATTGCTCGTGGTTACCTTGCACATCCTTTCACCCTAGCCAAAAAAAGACCCTTAGAGAGTGAAAATACAATGAGATATATGAAACTTGGGGGTAATGGGAAGACCAACAGCCATGTCCTTCATTTTCCCATTCCCTCTCTCTTTTCTCTCCTAATTTTGTATTCTTGTTTTCATTTAATCTATTTTTCCAAGTGTTGCACCACTTGTTGGAGACTCGTAGGTACTAGCGGGTCTGCCTGAGTCAACTCCCAAGACGAGTAACTGGAAACGACTAATGAAATTTTTTTATAAGAAGCACTAATGGTAAATTCAACCAAAAAATGGAAATAATTACTAGGAAACAAGTAATACCCTAGATTCATAACCAAGTGAACATTACAAAGACCGAATATGCAAATTAAATACAATTCTCCAAATTTTCAAATAAATATAAGGAAAATCGAATTACATACCTAAACCGAAGAGTTAACTTATAGTTGCACATCTTAAGTGAGCAAGACAACCATCAACTCAACAGAAGCTCCTAGAAACCACGTGTGGGGAACCCACTCTCCTCCCAACCAACCCCTCAATCATAGACTAAGAGCCCTGTTATCACATATATAGTAGACGGACTACCATATTCTATTTTCAGATTCCAATACACTTTTTCAGCCAGTTCGCTTACAGATGAGATGCAGAGATGAGCATTTATGATGGATCACTATTTGATGATGGACTATAGTACTTTCCCATGCCATGACTGAGTCTCAAGACACTCAGATTTGAGGACTGATGTAGCCATTTAGCCATTTACAGAGTAGTCAATATTGCCCAGAGTTGCAGCAGCAAGTTCTCAGTGGACAGATGTTGTTTCGGATTGGTTATTTACAGGCATATGATTCAGCAGGTATTATCTTGTGTTATGGTTATTATACACATTCTTGTGACATGTCTTAGCATTTAGTGTCGTGATCTGGCAGTCATATAAATATTTGGACCTGGTTGTATGGATATTATGTATGTATGTCCCTACTTAGACCTAGAAGTTCCTAACCCATACTCATTGGTTTTGCCCTCCTTAGGGAGAATAGAGGTGATCATTCCCACCATACTTTGGCTTGCTAGTGTTGGTCTCATTTTTCACTATCTCCACCCATCCATTACCTTCCAGTTATGTTTATATCCTGACCTACTACTTGACTTGTGGCATGAAGGACCTTTCCCCACTATAGTCTCTTTGTTGGATAAGTTTCCCTGTTTATTTGTGTCTTGGCTCTGAGTTTCCTAGGTTGCGTTGGCTACACCTGAAACAAATAGCGTTGCCATCAATACAATGTATATGGAAATGAAATGAATATCTTGAGAAAATCCCATTCATGAAAAGAAGTGTTTATGAACATACATGAATGCCAGGCAAGCCTAATGAAATTGGCTTTAAAATATAAATGTGAAATGTGAAATGTAAAACCCATGCAATAAGTGCTTTCAAACACGCATGGAGCATGAAGCCTCAATAAATATAAATCCATGTGACAAGTGTTTTTGAACATGCATGAATCAAGGCTATGGAAACTCAAAGGCCCAAAAATGCAATGGTTCTTAAAAGTTATATCTAAAAGATTGTTTGCCTCACTTGTATTTGATATGGATTGTGAGCATTTGTCAAGGTGAATAGGCACTTCTGAACGTACCTTACCCACTTGTGAGACACCGCCATCCCCTGTGTTATTGCTTGTCTGGCATATGCTAGAGTGAGTATCCCCTTTCCATATCCAAAGTGTCACAATGTCAAGTTAGCAATCACCCTTTAGCCTAGCCTTTTGATTTTTAGCCTTCATCCTTCACTAGCAAATTGATTACAACTATGAAGTGAGTATGGTCTTGAAAGTCTGGTCTAAGTCATAATTAATAATTAACAAAACTCTATATATTTGGTTGGTAGATCACCAGTGAAGTGATTACTACTTGTTATAATTGTTACTTGAATGATTTGTAGAGCATGTCTTAACCTCTAACACTTGCAACGGTGTGATGTTAGCCTAGGTCATATTATTGGTCATGCACAGATTATTATTATTTTATCTGTCCAGGCATATTAGATATTGTGCATGATCATACAGAGATCAGTAGGATGTATGAGTATACATCTTAGATGGATTTGGGTTCCCCAAGTCCAATGAGACAGTTTGTTTTTCAGTTTCGGGCAGTTACAGTGATGATTAGTCTCAGTATACCATTCTGGTGCAGTTTTGCCATGTTAAATAGCCTGTCAGAGCAGAGAGGTGATTTGATTAGTTCACCTAGGGCGCTGTAAGAGGAGGGGGTGGTCCAGCCACTTGTTTTTACCATTTTACCCCCCTGCCAGAGAGCCTAGTGAGCTTGGTTTGACAACGCAAGAACTCTAGATGGTCGTTTGGGTGGTGTCACAGTTCCCGAGGCTGATTAAAAATGGTGAAAATGGCTACTGAGGAATTCGATTTGGGCTACTAAGGCAAGGAAATGGCATCGTATGAGTGTTGATGATGAGTATGATGTCTTCCACCCCTTCTCCGGAAGTTTCAGCATTAATAAGGACCCACACCCATCTCACCAGCATATTTTATGATTTTCTCGAGCTTTTGGAGGCTCACGATTTTCTCAGAGGCACTATTTTGTACTTAGAGTCATATTTTACTTTTATTGTGCCATGGGGACACACTAGGGGTGTTAGACACTACCCCCTAAACCCACCATGAGCTTTATTCATGTTTATTTTGGCATATTGAGAGGGATTCCCTCTCCTAGGGTGATTTGGTCCATTAATGTGTTATATTATTATATTGATCCATGTACTTTATGTTGATCTCATCTCAATCGTTGATTAGAACATTTTGATCTTTTATCTTAGCCATCCATTCAAAAGGTGGTTAGGATTTTGTTATCTCTCCGTCCTATTTAAAGGGGAGAGCTTCTCATTGTAAAGGGGATCTTTGGCTCTTGGAATCTTGATAATAGAAAAACTCTTTTGTGAAAATTCTTGGGTCTCCTTTACATCTCGTGTTTTTAGATGGTGATTGGAAAGTCTATTGCATCCTAGCATTTGAGTATTTGTGGTGAGATCTACATTTTCGTGGAAACTTTGTTTTGTCTACAGGTGGGCGACTTCACTTGGGTGTTTTTGCAGGGCTTCCTCAACTCGCTTGTTTGGCATCGCTTGTATCACGAGGTTATCATTAGTATCATTGTGATCTATGGTTTAATCTTGTAGCATTTGTCCATTTCTCTTGATGCATCAAATCTGATATTCTTGACGTTTGTTGTGCAGGAGAGAGGGCGCATTGGCTTCCTTGGGCAAATCGATTTTCATAGAGTCTTCATCCAAATCTTCTCAAATTGATCGGGACAGCATAGATCATCAAGTATCTACAAGGTTATCCAGGTAAGATCCACAGGTTTGTTCTTCTATTCTTGGTTCCAATCCATTGGCATCTTCATTTTATTGTCAAAACCCTAACTAAAAATAATCGAAAAATTCTATGGATCAAACCGCATGATCAATTGGAAAACCATTTCTGGGTATTGTAGATCAGGGCAAACCCTAAGTGGGTTCTCCTAGGCATCATGCTTAGGTGACTCCACAAGGCCCAAACTCCAAGGCACTAATTCCTCAAGCCTAGCGCATTCCTCAATTGGCCAATTTTTCTTGTGTTTTGATCCTATCTCTGAGGCTTGGGTACTTTGATACTGTCATACCTTTCATCAAGTCTATCCATTGGTACTAGATAGCCCCAATCTTGTCCTTAATCTCCTTGCATTACACAGTTCTCAAGGCAATGGATATTTTCATCATTTGTTGGTACTTTGATTCTGGATCTAGTAATAAATCTCATCAGTCATTTGTATTTCAACCTTGGATCAATTTCATACTTCATAAGCTCCTTGATCCAAACCATAACTCATCTTGTGACTTCATCTATAGATCTAGGGTTTACTTCACCTTACACCTTACGTATTTCACCTTCCATTGATTTGATCTGGTGTATTGGTTTGATCTCTTCTGTCGGGAGTAGATCTGGGTCTCCCCATTTGTTGTCTTGGGCTAAGACAACATCAAGTGAAGATTGCCTCGATTGGTGTGACAACCATCCATTTGGGAGTCGAGGCTATCTTGGTTCACCTCTTTGGTTGCCCATTCCCTCTATCGTCCATCTTGGATCTATCTCATAGGGGCAACTACAAGTTTGGTCATAACATTTTGGTGCCGTTGTCGGGGAGGTAGAGGCTTACCTTGGTTCATGATATTTACCTTCGGTGTCTGTGAATGCATTTATATTCTTATCATTCATATCACGTCTGTTTTAATTTCAGTGATTACATTTTATTTGCTTAATTTTTATAATCACTGCATGTGTTTCACTCACCTCTCCTACGACATTATCCGTTGGTGAACATGGCAATTCGTTCACCAGGCAACTCCACTGAGAAGCGAACCCATCCCATAAATCATAATGAACTCGAATTTATTCGTCCAATTTTTCAATGAAATCAAGGAAAATCCAACCAAGCTTAAAAGGCAGCTTCTATCTCGTCTGGACTTCTTTGAAATCTATGAGGCGCCTCATCCTATGCCAAAAAGATACAGTGAAGGGTTGCCTCGTTTCTTTGCAAATACAATTGAATCAATTGAAAGCCACTTGGATGCTTGTTGGTGCTATATGGAATCCCTGGGCGCAAAACATGAAGATGTCTATATGCGAGCCCTTTTTGAATCCTTAGGAGGTAACGTCGATTTTTGGCTATACACGTTAGCACCAAGATCCACACTGGATACGACATGTTTACTAATTTATTAAGAAAAAAATGGGGTAAAAGCATTGATAAATCCATACATCCAAATAATGATTGTGTTGTTGAGGATCAATCTAATAAAGATGATCAGGATAACCATAATGAGACAACTAATGATTTTCCTTATCAAATTGATTCCTCCTCTCCAAATCCAACAGTGGACATGCCTTTCAATGACTCTTTGATGCGAGAGAATGATGATGATCAAATCTCAACCCTTCAGGATTACGACCTTGATATTGACATAGAAGGGGAACTTATTAAAATCTTGTCATCATTAGCTCAAGGAGGCACAAATAAAGAGGGAGACCAAAATTATCACTATCAGGAACCATCTATAGTTGAATCTCTCATCTGTGAATCCATCGAAGATCCTCATTGCTTGGTTGACGATTATCTTGATTTAAATCTTTATCATATCTCGGAAGAAGATCAATCACATAATAATAATGATATGACTATAAATGAACTTGATCAAAAACATCCTTGTTCTAAAACTCCTTGTCCAATCTTTAATCAGGATGTGTTGGTTCAATGTATGGATACTGACCTTGTTTCAAATCTTGAAATCATTCCTCGAATCAAGAATGTTATCATTTTAAAAGACTTTCCATTTCATCAAATTCCAAAGTCAATCATTCCATGTTATCTAGGAGAAAGCATATATTTTCAAAATCTTCAATCCGCCCTCTCGTCCCAACTTTCCGAGTCTTGTAGTATTAGTTTGTGTTCTAATCAAGTTATCCCTTTTGAGATTTTTAGTCGGGAGTCTGAACATTGTCGCACAATTGGAGAAAAAGTGTTTCATCTTCCTTTTCAACCATCTTGCGTAAATAACATTTTTCAATTCATCAATCTTTCTTACGGTTGGCTAGAGAAGGTATATAAAGATCACTTTCATTTTTTCTCCATTCTGGAACAACATATGGGTGTAATTTCAATTTTAATTTCACTGCAATTCAATATGTCCCCATTTGGTTTTTTCACTTTTCCAAAAGTTAAAAAAATTAAATGTCGTAGTTGGGGGGAAGAGAAAACAAAGAAATGCCTAGAGTGGCTGAATTATGGGTCATATTGCCTCCTTCCATCAAGAACAAACTTGTGCCACTTTTATGATCCTATCAGTATCTTGATGGATGAGGTTTGTAAAAATCATTCACAGCCCTGGCATGATCTTATTCCATATTATACATGTCCTTCTCTCATCCTCATGCAGCAAGTCAAAATGGCTTCAATTTCTTGTCACATTACTTCCAAACTATCTCTGACTTGTTGTATCATTAACTGGAAGCAAAGACTAACTGATCTGTTTAGCAAGTGGTTGCATTGGATTTATGATTTTACTTAACACTTGTCTAAATTGGTTAGGGTAGGTAGGACCTAAATAAGCCTCTTTTGGGCAATAGTTTTTAGCTTTTTAGTCTGGCACTTTTTGTCTTTTCCAAGAAGCTTGCTTTTGAAGCTCTTAGTGTAGTCCTGGGTATTTGCCTGCACAATAAAACTCCTTTTAAGTTATGTCAATAGAATAGATTTACTTTCTGCTCTTTAGTTTCATGCACTTCGGTTTTAGTACTGTTTTCATTGTTCTGACGACCGGTCTGTGAGTTTGGTATAGCTCTGGACATTTTGCAGGTAGTGGATAACAAGTTTGGTAGTTGGTGCAGAGCTAGAGTGATGGACCGAGGATACAAGTAGAAAAGTGCGAGGACCAAAGATTTTGAGGTTCTCAAGCGCTCTGTTCAGCAGAGCACTTGTCCCAATTCGAGCCAGATGTTATCACATATATAGTAGTCGGGCTACCATATTCTATTTTCAGATTCCAATACACTTTTTCAACCAGTTCCATTACAAATGAGATGCAAAGATGAGCATTTATGATGGATCACTATTTGATGATGGACTATAGTACTTTCCCATGCCATGACTGAGTCTCAGGACACTCAGATTTGAGGACTGATGTAGCCATTTAGCCAGTTACAGAGCAGTCAATATTGCCCAGAGTTGCAGCAGCAGGTTCTCAGTGGACAGATGTTGTTTCGGATTGGTTATTTACAGGCATAAGATTCAGCAGGTATTATCTTGTGTTATGGCTATTATTGCTTTTATACTCATTCTTGTGACATGTCTTAGCATTTTGTGTCATGATCTGGCGGTCATATAAATATTTGGACATGGTTGTATGGATATTATGTATGTATGTTCCTACTTAAACCTAGAAGTTCCTAACCCATGCTCATTGGTTTTGCCCTCCTTAGAGAGAATAGAGGTGATCATTCCCACCATACTTTGGCCCACCATACTTTGGCTTGCTAGTGTTGGTCTCATTTTTCACTATCTCCACCCATCCATTACCTTCCAGTTATGTTTATATCCCGACCTACTACTTGACTTGTGGCATGGAGGACCTTTCCCCACTATAGCCTCTTTGTTGGACAAGCTTCCTTGTTTATTTGTGTCTTGGCTCTAAGTTGCCTAGGTTGTGTTGGCTAAACCTGAAACAAATAGCTTTGCCATCAATACAATGTATATGGAAATGAAATGAATATCTTGAGAAAAGCCCATTCATGAAAAGAAGTGTTTCTGAACATACATGAATGTCAGGCAAGCCTAATGAAATTGGCTTTAAAGTATAAATGTGAAATGTGAAATGTAAAACCCATGCAATAAGTGCTTTCAAACACGCACGGAGCATGAAGCCTCAATAAATATAAATCAATGTGACAAGTGTTTTTGAACATGCATGAATCAAGGCTATGGAAACTCAAAGGCCCAAAAATGCAATGGTTCTTAAAAGTTATAGCTAAAAGATTGTTTGCCTCACTTGTATTTGATATGGATTGTGAGCATTTGTCAAGGTGAATAGGCACTTCTGAACGTACCTTACCCACTTGTGAGACACTGCCATCCCCTGTGTTATTGCTTGTCTGGCATATGCTAGAGTGAGTATCCCCTTTCCATATCCAAAGTGTCACAATGTCAAGTTAGCAGTCACCCTTTAGCCTATCTTTTTTATTTTTAGCCTTCATCCTTCACTAGCAAATTGATTACAACTATGAAGTGAGTATGGTTTTGAAAGTCTGGTCTGAGTCATAATTAATAATTAACAAAACTCTATATATTTGGTTGGTAGATCACTAGTGAATTGATTACTACTTGTTATAATTGTTACTTGAATGATTTGTAGAGCATGTCTTAACCTCTAACACTTGCAACGGTGTGATGTTAGCCTAGGTCATATTATTGGTCATGTACAGATTAGTATTATTTTATCTGTCCAAGCATATTAGATATTGTGCATGATCATACAGAGATCAGTAGGGTGTATGAGTATACATCTTAGATGGATTTGGGTTCCCTAAGTCCAATGAGACAGTTTGTTTTTCAGTTTCGGGCAGTTACAGTGATGATTAGTCTCAGTATACCATTCTGGTGCAGTTTTGCCATGTTAAATGGCCTGTCAAAGTAGAGAGGTGATTTGATTAGTTCACCTAGGGCGTTGTATGAGGAGGAGGTGGTCCAGCCACTTGTTTTTACCATTTTATCCCCTTCCCAGAGAGCCTAGTGGGCTCAGTTTGACAACGCAGGCACTCTAGATGGCAGTTTGGGAAGTGTCATAGTTGCCGAGGCAAATTAAAAATGGTGAAAATGGCTACTGAGGCAAGGAAATGGCATCGGATGAATGTTGATGATGAGTATGATATCTTCCACCCCTTCTCCAGCAGTTTCAACATTAAGAAGGACCCACACCCATCTCACCAGCATATTTTATGATTTTCTGGAGCTTTTGGAGGCTCACGATTTTCTCAGAGGCACTATTTTGTACTTAGAGTCATATTTTATTTTTATTGTGCCATGGGGACACACTAGGGGTGTTATACACTACCCCCTAAACCCACCATGAGCTTTATTCATGTTTATTTTGGCATATTGAGTGGGATCCCCTCTCCTAGGGCAATTTGGTCCATTAATATGTTATATTATTATATTGATCCATGTACTTTATGTTGAGCTCATCTCAACCGTTGATTAGAACATTTTGATCTTTTAATCTTAGACATCCATTCAAAAGGTGGTTAGGATTTTGTTATCTCTCTGTCCTATTTAAAGGGGAGAGCTTCTCATTGTAAGGGGGGTCTTTGGCTCTTGGAATCTTGATAATAGAAAAACTCTTTTGTGGAAATTCTTGGGTCCCCTTTACATCTAGTGTTTTTAGATGGTGATTGGAAAGTCTATTGCATCCTAGCATTTGAGTATTTGTGGTGAGTGTTGTCCGCCGATTGCACACCAGCAACGGAAATCAATTGAAAGTTGTCTCCTCACTTAGGAAAGTGGGAAAGGTGTGACCTTGGGGGCAAGCACAGAGCTAGGTACTGTCACCTACTCTTAGCTCCTCCGTTTAGGCTAACTCCTAACGAAGCCAAGGGGGGTAGTCCCTACAAAAGAGTTTTCTACGGCTCTTAAGTTGTTAAAGTGTTTTTTGAAGGTTGCGGGTGCGGATGGGTGTTTTTTAGGAGTTTATTATAATTCGAAGGTGTTTTACTTATTATGAATGTGACACAAGATTAAAAAAGCAATCCACGTTGCAACAAGAGATAAAAGGATAGATTTAAATTATAGACATTAATTAAGCATTCAGTGATAACAATTATATCAAGCCATGGACAATTGATCATATAATTATGCAAAACAAAACAAGAACCAGTGCCTTGTGGAGTCGATGAAACTGAAATGCGCCAGAGAAATAAACACAAGTCTGGAATTTAAACCAATGAATGTTAGATTGTGCGAGTGCTATTGGTATGGTGATCTTGCTTAAGGTGTCTGGAAATTCTAACCGGAAATACTTTCAGTGGCTCCGTTCGAACACATGACGGACCTGTCTGGAATCACAAGCTAGGTGTTCAATAACTTAACCATCGAGTGTCCAGATTGGGTTGCCTGGCGCCCACACTTGGAATTTGCCCACTACCTGAGTATTTTATCGAGACAACGCCGATGCGTTGGTTATGGGGTAAAAGTTTTTAATTATGTTGTTATTGCGGTCTTAGCAAGTCCGTTCACCGTTCTGAGTACGAGCCCAACTCGAAAGTCGGCAGAGCATACTAGGTGAAGGATGTCAACGAAGTGAATTAATTAGAGAGAATGTTGGTTGAAAGATTTTATTAAGTCAATTAATTAAACTCTCCGACAGAGAGCGCTCTTGACCTTGTCTTACGACAAAGGTTCAAGAGTCTTATCTGATCTAGATGCCTAATGCAAGGATGTGCAAAGCTAATGATGCTCTCCAATAGAGAGTGCTCTTCACTTGTGTTTCTGCAAGTTCAAGAGTCTTACTTATTGATTAACTTGATTAAACAATATGATGCATGAAAGTAAAGTGAAGATGGTTTATTAAACTCTTCGACAGAGAGCACTCTTGATCCACCTTATGGTGAAATTCAAGAGATTTCTACTTTAAGCAGTTGATTTACTTATGAAAGATACAAAATTGAGAGATGAAGTAATCAACTTATTCAATGAATCAAAACTGGCTAATCTAACAATTAGTATTCTAAGAGAAATGATGCAAGTATCATAGGCAAAAGCACATCTAATCTAAGCACATAAGAAGACAAGAACACCACAAACCTCCCCAAATGGGAGAGGCTGAGAGTGGGGGCTTAAAAACCCCACTCAAACAAAAGATAACTTTATTAAGATTTTACAACTTGCCTTTAGGAATTCAACCTTTGAAAAGACTTTTGAAGGAAAGCATGAAACCTTTTATTATTGAACTTTATGTAAAAATGAGAGTGATTTACTTTTTATTCAAACACTTTCTTCAAACTTGCAAAAAGGAGAAAAGAAGATGATGGAAAAGAGCAAAAGAACAAGGTAAAAGAAGGCTGAAACAAAGGAAAAAGGAGGGGAAGAAGGGAGGAAAAAAAACAGGAAATTAAAGGCAAGAGAATGGAAGAATAAGGCAGCTAACTAAATGACCAATGAGCTGCAAAAAATAGTGAAAACGGGGCAGCGAAAGAAGAAGATGGCTGTCATAAAAATGCAAAAATAGGACAGCGAACTAAACAATCAAAGAGCTGCAAAAATGGTGAAAACGGGGCAGCGAAAGAAGATGAAGATGGCTGTCATAAACATGCAAAAACAGGGCAGCGAAGAAAAGTAAGAAGAAAAGGCACACAACAAGGTGGAAGGAGGCCAAATCCAACCTAGAAGAAGGGCGAGAAATCACTCAATAACAAACAAAAGGTGGGATCAACCTCCGAACAAGGTGACCACTAGAAGCACTAGTCCTGAAACCGTCTAGACTAGCTGGATGCACGCAATGATGCTAGTGGGGAAAGAGAAGTAGCCACAAAATAATGGGGCACTAGGGATCAAATCCCAAGCTACTATCTCAGGTCAAAACAAACATGAGATACATGGAAATAATGGAGAGGAGAAAAATTTAGATTAAACCTGGAAAAAGTGATCAGAAAGATTTCTTTTGTTTGATGATGGATGAGGCAAAGAAATTGTGCTTCTCGATCTTCCTGAAAGAGAATGACTTCTTATGGAAACGACAGAATGAATGTCAACCATGAAAGAGCCCCTGTATATCGAATAACACCTGAAAGCAACACAACTTCAAGAGAAAAGCATGGATTATAAAATATGGTGCTAGATTGTTAGCCTTCAACAATTAAATAATCAAATGCTTAAGAATCAAGAAAGAAGGGTGCAAAGAAAGGTATCACCTAGCAAGGTGAATCATGACAAACAAAAAGCTTCCGCATTGACCTCCAAAGTCATAAACTTTATTAAACCTTAAGCAAAATGTTACAATGAAAATTCTCTAGAGCTTCTATGCCAAAAAATCCATCCCAATAGAGCTGAAAGAGCCTCTATTTATACAATGAGAGAGTGCTAAAACCCTAAAACCAAAAATCCAAACCTAATCGGCTCGGCACATAACTGAGAGACCAGACCTGAGAAAAAGTTGGTGTGAGTGAGGGGTGGCCTCCACCTAGGCAAGGTGCCCCCACTTCCAACACTAGACATCCAAATCCAGCCACAGAAACACCCACACGTGTGAGGGCGCAATCATCCACGAGAGAGGGTGTGAGCTCTGTGTGGGGGCATGAGCATGAAGGAGGAGTTAAACCTGTGATGATAGGTGCCAAACCCTTAGGGTTTGCACCAACACTTCATTTCAATTAATGCCCTGCTCCGTAATGATCACAAGACCAATCACAAACCTCCAAATCATCCAATTCATGAGTTTAGCTAGAGATGACAAGTCTGCTAACTGAATATAACTTTATTGCTCACTGAATGCTGACTAAAGCTGAGTTATGATAACTCCAATCATCATAATTGCCCATTGAGATGTCATTTAGCCTTTTATTTCGCTGAATTTGGATTAATTTGGAGAGTTTTAATTTTCTCCAAAATAATCATTTTTTTCCTCGAAAATGGCTTTTTTGAGAAAAAGGGCGTCATGTGTCTGATTGATGATCCGAAAGTTGGATCTGACTGGCTAGCCGATCAAGAATGATTTTTGGCTTAAGGTTAGAGCCTTCAATCACTCAATTCGAGGTCCTGATGACCGACTTATTACAAACTGGTTTTTTCCATTTAATTTATGGAAAAATTAACCAAAAAACTTAAGGAAATAATTAAAAAATTAAAAATAAAAATATTTTTTAACCCGTTCGGTAAAAAAATTTCAAAATTTTTTTAAAGGTCCTATTGACTTAGGACAAGACCATGCTCTATTCTAACAATGCCTAGTAGGTTTATAACACTCAGTTGGCCTCTAATAACCCCCCAAGGCCCAGAATTCAAAATCGGGCATTCCAACTTTGGAGGAAGTGGGAGAAAACCTTGTCAATTATACTCGGCTATAGGCAAAGCATAGTTGTTAAGGGCAAATAACTCCCTGGAATACCTTAGTTGAGATTCTACGTCTCAGGAGACCGAACCACTCAAAATACCCTACTAGCACATTTTATTACAAACCCCGCGGGGCCATGGTCAAAATTATTCAAATGAAAAACCAACTAGCCAATATTTGCTAGACATGAAGACGAATCAACTGATACACTGGAATCAGACATTGAACATGTCTTTCAACCGGCAGCTCCTCAAGTAACCCAACTATGGTACAAAAAGTTGGTAACAGTGAGATCTATATTTTCGTGGAAACTTTGTTTTGTCTACAGGTGGGGGACTTCACTTAGGTGTTTTTGCAGGGCTTCCTCAACTCGCTTGTTTGGCATCGCTTGTATCACGGGGTTATCATTAGTATCATTGTGATCTATGGTTTCATTTTGTAGCATTTGTCCATTTCTCTTGATGCATCAAATCTGATATTCTTGACGTTTGTTGTGCAGGAGGGAGGGCGCATTGGCTTCCTTGGGCAAATTGATTTGCACAGAGTCTTCATCCAAATCTTCTCAAATTGATCGGGACGGCATAGATCATCATCATCAAGGCATCTACAAGGTTATCCAGGTAAGATCCACAGGTTTGTTCTTGTATTCTTGGTTCCAATCCATTGGCATCTTCATTTTATTGTCAAAACCCTAACTAAAAATAATCGAAAAATTCTATGGATCAAACCGCATGATCAATTGGCAAACCATTTCTGGGTATTGTAGATCAAGGAAAACCCTAAGCGAGTTCTCCTAGGAATCATGCTTAGGTGACTCCACAAGGCCCAAACTCCAAGGCATTAATTCCTCAATCCTAGCGCATTCCTCAATTGGCCAATTTTTCTTGTGTTTTGATCCTATCTCTGAGGCTTGGGTACTTTGATACTGTCATACCTTTCATCAAGTCTATCCATTGGTACTAGATAGCCCCAACCTTGTCCTTAATCTCCTTGCATTACACGGTTCCCAAGGTAGTGGATATTTTCATCATTTGTTGGTACCTTGATTCTAGATCTAGTAATAAATCTCATCAATCATTTGTATTTCAACCTTGGATCAATTTCATACTTCGTAAGCTCCTTAATCCAAACCATAACTCATCTTGTGACTTCATCCATAGATCTAGGGTTTACATCACCTTACACCTTACGTATTTCACCTTCCATTGATTTGATCTGGTGTATTGTTTTGATCTCTCCTGTCGAGAGTAGATCTGGGTCTCCCCATTTGTTGTCTTGGGCTAAGACAACATCAAGTGAAGATTGCCTCGATTGGCGTGACAACCATCCATTTGGGAGTCAAGACTATGTTTGTTCACCTCTTTGGTTGCCCATTCCCTCTACCGTCCATCTTGGATCCATCTCATAGGGGCAACTACAAGTTTGGTGATAACAAGCCCCCAAGCCCTCACTCAACAATACCAAGCCATTGGCATATCATAAGCAACAGCCTATTCTACCCTCAGCCACCAAAACCTCCATCTCCTCCAAGACTCTCGACTCCTAAGGAAGAGGTACAAGGATGGAAGAAGAACCACATCCCCTTTTCCCTCATCGTATTTAGGCTTTTTCAAGCTCCCCTAGTAGGTACACATCTCCACATGCAATGATCCCATGCAATAATCCACTAAAATAAATAAATAGCTCATAAATCTATATATATATTATTATTTTCCTTTTTCAACCCCTTATTTAACCTAATCCACGATTAATTAATCTTAATTTGTCGAATTATATATATGTATTATTCTTATGAATCGCTTGTCATTAAAATATTAATATTATAACACTACATAGTCTAATACTATTGTGTAGGAATAAGACCCACTTGTGTGGCCATCACCAGTATGTCCCATGCCTACACTATAACCCCAACATGCCCCCTAGTGCTAATGCAATAAGTGAGGGAGGGCCAAATGATGGTTGCAATTGAAACTGCAGACCTGGTTTATGCCCTAACTAGCCCCCATGAATCACAAAAACACCAATTTAAGCCAGTGGATGAAGGCCCAAGTGACTAGGACTGGTAGTAGACTTTGTCCTGGGCTTGTAAGGCTCTTCAAAGTTGAATTTAGATGGCTGTACCTATCAAATCAGATCTGAAAAATACATCTGCACTTGCACAATCAGTGAGATTTCTCAAACTAACCATAAGAAGAAAACACCCTTGGAGATTAGCCACAAAAATAAGGGAGCGCTTCGCTTTTGTTGGATTAAAATTTTCAAGAATGCAATATTTTTTGGATTTTTTATAGACTTGATTTTAGGACTTTTCTATATATTTGATTTTTTTTGTATTTTTTCAAACATAAGATACAGAATTTTGTAATTTTAAAAAAGAAGAGGGAATTAGACCTTAGTCTTATCCTTAGGGCAATGAGAAAATTCGGGGTCAAGATACTCTCAAGAATTGGCAATTCAAATGCTATTGAATTATGGCAAGGACTAAAAACCCTAGGTCATAGTAGTCATTAACCTAATTAGAACAAGCAAGAACACCAAGGCCCTAAACAAGAGGGATTTTAATTTCTCCAAGAGAAATGCCTCACCAATCAAGACTAACATTACATGAAATAAAACCCTAAATACCCTTACCTTGGATACACAAGCAATGCAAGGCAAGAGATTAAAGATCTTACACAAATTAATGAAGGAAAGAAGTAGAGTGCAAACCCTAATGTCCTTCCTCCTCGAGAGATAGAGAACTTACTCCTTGAATCAACCTTGAAAGATTGCAAAGAAACCTTGAACATTCAACTTTATCCTTAGAAAACCCTAGAACATGCCAAGAAGAGAGGTGCATGTTAATGTAATTGTAACTTTGGAAGATATTCACTTGTATATTTCATATTGTATTTACTGTAACTCCAACAAAGATGTTTATTCCTCCGTGCGGGAGAGTCATTATTGTATTTAAGTCATGTAAAGTCATTGAGGTTAACCCTCCATTGTATGTCGGGGTATTAGACCCCAGAGTTAGGTTTTGCAGGGTTATTAGACTCTCCTAGAGAAGTCGGCCCTATTGAGGGAAAAAGTCAAGTAAAGATAAAGTATAAATAGAGAGGGTGCCTCTCTATTTATGCACATCCACTCACTCATCAAGTTCACATGAGTAGAAGAGAGGACAAGTTCGCACAAGTAGGAGGGAGAGAAACTGTTGGAGAACATCTCTCCATATTTTGGGTTTTACTTTTGCTATCGGTGCTTATTCTATCTCTGAGGAAGTTGTGGGGTTTTCTCCTTTATGGTTTCTCCGAGAAAAAATATTGTGTCTCTTGTCTCTTGTGATCATTGTTGTGCATGTAATTCTCTCAGATAAGATCCTAGATCATATTGAATAAACTGTAAAAATCTAACATGGTATCAGAGCCAAACTGAGAAGAAAGCATAGTGCAGTTGCAGAAGCTAGCGCTTCTTAATTTTAGGATCTCTCATCACAGATCATCAAGAAAAGGAGGCTAGGCCAACTCGCCTTAAGAGGCCGCATTTTTCTATCGAAGCAAAATTTGATTCCAAGCATTTTCAATTTTTGGCCTGTCACTACTGTAGGAAATTAGGGTTTTTCACAGAAGTGGAATTTTGGAGTGCAATCAACCTAGAATTGTTCTCCTCCTCAAAAATTGAAATTTTGAGACCAAGATCGAAGTTTTTGGTTGGGTAAAACTTCGGGAAAGTCAAACCCTAGTTTGACTCTAGACCAAAAAAACCAGAACTGCGGAAGACCAGCTCCAAATCCAGCCCGGGCATCTCAAATTGGTAAGATCTAAATCTTTTGTATTTCCATTTGAACTTCTCATTAAAGATGTCTCACCACACCAAGCTTGAGGATAAGCTTGAAGGAGCTGATAACTTATGAGCATGGAAGTATAGGATTTCACTTGTCCTTGAAGAGAATGAATTGGACACCTACATAAATGAAGAGGTTCCATTTCCAGAGGGAGATGAGGCTAAAGCCTTACACAAGAAGAACTTGGTCAAGGCCAAGAGGATTATTGTTGACTCTATTGAGGATCAATTTATACCACATGTGTCTTCCGTAAAGACCCCTAAAGAGATATTTGATTCCTTGACCAAGCTATTTGAAGGAAAGAATATAAATCGAAAGATGACCTTGCGAAATCAGTTGAAGAATGTGAAGATACAGAATGCAGAGACCATACAATCATACTTTACAAGGGTCTCTCAGATCAAGGAACAACTTGAACCTATGGGAGAAGACATAGAGAATGGAGAAGTTGTGATGACCTTGAATGGTCTCCCTAGTTCATGGGACTCCTTTATTCAAGGAATCTATGCTAGAAGAAAGTTAATCACCTTCAGTAGGCTGTGGGAGGAATTCTCACAGGAAGAAGCTCGAATTATAGCTCAAGAAGAAAAGATGGGAAATGAAGATCAAGGTCTCACAGCACACACCAAGAATAACAAAAGGGAGCACTCTCATCAGAAGAAAGGAAAACATCGCCACCAGAATCAGAGGGATAACCTTAGAAGACCCAGAAGAGATATATCTAACGTCAGATGCTATACTTGTGATGAGAAGGGACATTTTTCCAGAGATTATCCCAAGAACAAAAAGAAGAACAACAACAAGAAAAGACATCATGCTCACACTGCAGAGGATGATGAACCTCCTAGGAAGAGAACCAAAGGAGACAGTGAAGATTCTTCAAGCGATGAAGAATATGTTCTAATTTCAGCTCTCACAGGTACTATTTCACATGGGAGAAATGATTGGCTTGTAGATAGTGGGGCTTCCAAGCATATGACAGGATTTAAGGAATCCTTTGTGAATCTATCTAAACATGAGTCACCTCACAAGGTGAAACTTGGGGATGACCACCAATACCCTATAAAAGGAAGTGGTGAAGCCTCTTACAAGCTAAACTCTAGAAAATCTTTGAAGATGAAGGATATTCTATATGTACCAGGACTCAAGAAGAATCTTCTCTCCATATTTGCATTGGATGCAAAAGGTATGAGGGTTGCATTTATTGATGGCCAAGTTCTTATGTGGCCAAAAGGAAAGACCATAGATGATGCAGTAGTGATTGGAGAGCAAGAGAGAGGCTTATACAAACTAAAGGGCCAACCTGAACAAGCCTTGGTCCATGACTCCATGGAGCCAAGTGAATTATGGCATAAAAGGCTTGCACTTGTGCACTATAGAGCACTATCACTTGCAAGCAAAGCAGTTAACGGTCTTCCTGACATCCAGACAAAGCATAAAGGCATCTGCAAAGGATGTGCAAAGGGAAAGAACATAAAGAAGTCATTTCCAAGTAGCGAGAGCAAAGCAAAAGGAATCCTTGAAGTCATCCACTCTAACGTATGTGATCCAATGTCATCCAGTTCATTGAGTGTGTATGTATATTATGTTTCTTTCATTGATGATTTTTCTAGGAAGACATGGATATATTTCTTAAAGAACAAAGATGAAGTATTCAGCAAATTCAAGGAATTCAAAGCCTTGATAGAGAACCACACTGAAAAGAAAATCAAGACCCTTCGATCAGACAATGGCAGAGAGTTCACATTAGAAGAATTCAAGGAATTATGGAAAGATTCAGGGATTAAGAGAGATTTGACCACTCCATACAATCCACAACAAAATGGAGTTGCAGAAAGGAAGAATAGAACGATTATGGAACCAGCAAGAGCAATGCTTCATGATTAGGATCTTCCTATGCATCTATGGGCAAAAGCTACAAGAACGGCCATGTATGTATAGAATCGTACTCCACATAGAATACTGGACAACAAGACACCAGAAGAAACTTTCTCCGGCGAGAAACCAGAAGTCAGCCATCTCAAGATACTTGGTTGCCCGGTGTACATACACATCTCAAAGGAGAAAATAACAAAGTTAGACCCTTCAGGAAAGAAGGGCATATTTGTGGGATATAGTGAAAGCTCGAAGGCTTACAGAATATACTTTCGAGGGTACAAGAAGATCGATATCAGCATGGAAGTGACATTTGACGAAGACTTAGCATACAACAAATCCATAAAACTACTTATTGAAGACATTGAAGAACCAGAAGGAATACACAGAGAAAGCAAGAGACCTAGGCCACACTCCAATTATGTAGCCCTATTGTGCGACATCATTAACAAGGAACCTTCCAGCTATGAAAATCCAGCAGAAAAGAAAGAATAGAAGGATGCCATGATTGAGGAATACCAGTCGATCATGAAGAATGATGTCTGGGATGTGGTCTCAAGACCAGAAGGGAAGTCTGTTGTGATTTCCAAGTGGATCTACAAGATCAAGCATGCTGCAGATGACAACATAAAAAAATATAAAGCGAGATTTGTGGCGCGTGCCTTCTCCCAGAAGGAAGGGATAGATTATGAGGAAACTTTTGCACCTGTAGCCAGATACACTTCCATCAGAACAGTACTTGCTCTGGCTGCAGTGATGAAATGGAAGGTACACCAGATGGATGTCGAGACAGCATTCTTGAATGGTGTAGTGGAAGAGGAAGTGTATGTGGAGAAACCACTCGAATTTGAGACACATTACAGGCAAATTCATGTGTGCAAATTGAAGAAAGATTTGTACGGATTGAAGCAAGCGCCCAGGACATGGTACGGTAGGATGGACAGCTTCTTGACTAGTTTGGGCTTTCCCAAGAGTAAAGCAAACTCCAACCTTTACTACAAGGTTGAGAAAGGTAACCCATTAATACTCCTACTGTATGTAGATGACCTGTTTGTGACAGGTGAGGATGGGTTGATTACAGATACAAAGAGGAAGTTTGTTGTTGAGCTCAAGATGAAGAACTTGGGCATGATGCATTATTTTCTAGGTATGGAGGTGTGGCAGAGTATAGATGGAGTCTTCCTTGGTCAAGGGAAGTATATAGTAGAGATCCTAAAGAGATTTGGGATAATGGACTGCAAGGCAATAACCACACCCATGGCATCGAACTTGAAGCTACTTTGCGATGCTTCATCGGAGTCAGTTGATGCCACAATATATCATCAGATGATTGGATCATTGATGTACCTAATGAACAGGAGACCAAACATATGCTTTGCTGTGAACACCTTGGGCCAGTTCCTCGGATGCTCCTTCAGGTTTTGCAAAGGCATATAATCAGTCCTGGGATGCTCCTTCAGGTTTTGCAAAGGCATATAATCAGTACTGGGGTGCTCCTTCAGGTTTTGTAAAGGCATATAATCAGTCCTGGGGTGCTCCTTCAGGGTTTGCAAAGGCATATAATCAATCCTAGGTGACCCTTCAGGTTTTGCAGAGGCATATAATCAGTCCTGGGAAGCTCCTTCAAGTTTTGCAGAGGCATATAATCAGTCATGGGATGCTCCTTCAAGTTTTGTAGAAGCAGTGTAATAAGTCCTGAGCTATACCTACTTGATGACTTAAAGACATCATAGAGGCTAGGCCTACATCTCATGAAAAAGGGTTGGCTCTGTAGAACTTCCTATGACGAGTAGATTCAAGAGATATCACCATTTGATCGAGATGATGAGGACAACAGTAGTAGTGACAATGATGATCCAGCGTTGAAGACTTGTGCCTATATGTGTTGATGTATGTGTCAAGAGAATACCAAGAGGGAGTGTTAATGTAATTGTAACTTCGGAAGATATTCACTTGTATATTTCATATTGTATTTATTGTAACTCCGACGAAGATGTTTATTCCTTCGTCCGGGAGAGTCATTATTGTATTTAAGTCATGTAAAGCCATTGAGGTTAACCCTCCATTGTATGTCAGGGCATTAGACCCCAGAGTTAGGTTTTGCAGTGTTATTAGACTCTCCTAGAGAAGTCGGCCCTGTTGAGGGAAAAAGCCAAGTAAAGATAAAGTATAAAATTTAAATAGATAGGGTGCCTCTCTACTTATGTACATCCACTCACTCATCAAGTTCGCATGAGTAGAAGAGAGGACAAGTTCGCACAAGTAGGAGGGAGAGAAACTATTGGAGAACATCTCCATATTTTGGGCTTTACTTTTGCTATTGGTGCTCATTCTATCTTTGAGGAAGTTGTGGGGTTTTCTCCTTTATGGTTTCCCCGAGGAAAAATCTTTGTCTCTTGTCTCTTGTGATTATTGTTGTGCATGTTATTCTCTCAAATAAGATGCTAGATCATATTGAATGAACTGTAAAAATCTAACAATGCACACCACTTCAAAGTCTCATATACGATATACCACAAGAGAAATAAAATTTCGATCATAATTGATCCCATGATCTTGCTTACAAATGAGAGGAGGGCGCTTTTTTTATATGAGAAAAGTCCTAGCTTTTCCCTCCTCTAGGCTGATTTGTCTAATTTAAGTTAAAATTCACCTTTAAGGTTTGACACCCACAATCTTGGGACTAAACCTCATAAAACATTAAAAAAAAAATAATGACAAATAAGTGATTATGGCTTCAACAAATGAAATGTTGAGCTCGGATGGAGGGCGTCATGCCCCAACTAACTCCAACAAAGTGTTTTTTGCCCTCAACGACCTCCTTGCTCGGTACAATCTTCAAAAATTGCTTTCAATGGTAGACAATTTGCATTTTTTTTACTAGGATGACCAAAAGAAAGGGGTAATACAACAAATAAGGTCTAAGTGGGTATAATAGAAGTGTGTTAGAGCGGTATGAGAACTCTTACAAGTGATTACCTTTAGAAAGCATGAAAACAAGAGTGTCGCTAGGGGCTCCTAAGCCATGTGTGCTAATGCAGTCACCCCAAAGTGCACCAATACCTACCCAAGGCATAAATGCCCAACATGATGAGGAGTTACCACCCATCAAGGGGTAGTCAACAATGCCAAAAGACCAGTAAACATTGGAATGAGGACCAAGAGGACCTACCATGACCAACCAAGGGGTATGGATCATCGATTGACCAACACTTATACATAAAATATCCCCAACTTGCCCTTTTACAATGGCAAAAGGACCCCCCTCCTTGGCACATCTAGTGGGGTGTGCTGCAAAGAATTTGGGGTGTAACACTGCAAATGTTGGATAAAGCTTGCATTTGTTTATTTTTATAACAAGGATCAAGCTTGTTGGATGACATTGCTAGATGATGTTAATAGATTATTGGTGCATGTACGTTTTGGATTAGAAATGTTGTTTCCTTTTGGTTGAGTTGATGTTATGGTGGTTGCTAATAAATGTTGAATGGGATGTTCTACTAGGTTAATCATGGTCTAATTGACGAAATGGCATGCTTGATATCTTGTTGATGCAATGTGTTATCCAACTTTTTGTACCATAGTTGGGTTACCTGAGGAGCCACCGATTAACAGACTTGTTCAAAGCCTGATTCCAATGTATCAGTTGATCCGTCTACTTGTCTAGACAATATTGGCTAGTCACTTTTTTATTTGAATAATTTTGACCATCGCCCCACGGGGTTTGTAATAAAATGTGCTAGTAGGATATTTTTGAGTGGTTCGGTCTCCTGAGACGTAGAATCTCAAATAGGGTATTCCAGGGAGTTTTTTGCCCCTGACAATTATGCTTTGCCTTCAGCCGAGTATAATTGACGAGGTTTTCTCTCGCTTCCTCCAAAGCTGGAATGCCCGATGTTGAATTCTGGGCCTTGGGGGGTTATTAGAGCCCAACTGAGTGTTATAAGCCTACTAGACATTATTTAGATAGATCATGGTCATGCCCTAAGTCATCTGGACACATAAAAAAAAATTGAAAAAATCTTTTTCGAACAGTGAAAAATTTTTGTTTTAATT